>JAODUP010000474.1:452500-555606 GCA_025642065.1 Paralvinella palmiformis
ATCTGATGATCCATGACCTTCCTAGCACTGTACTTAAATAAAGTGCAAGGTGTTGATTTATAATTGGGTTTTTAGTCAAGAATGAAACTGTGAAAGTACAAGTTTTCAATTTGTGAAGGTTGGGTTAGGAGATATCTACTAGTAAAAACATTTTCTTTGAAATAAGTAATCATTACTGTATATACTCGCGTATAAGTCGACTCGGCAGATAAGTTGAAGTCAATTTTTGACCCAGTAATTCTTTCCTCAGCCATATGCTCATTGTATAAGTCGAGGTCAAGTATTGGCTTAAAATCCATCAAAATCTGAATCATTGTCGTCATTCACGAAACAGTTGACCCAGTCATTCAAACTCAAGGTGTCAGCAAGTGCGTACTGAATATCAGTTTCTTCACCAGCAGCGACACAGAGAGACAGACACACACATACACACACACACACACATATGGATTTCGCTTTGATGTTATAACTATTATAAATAAACAAACTTGTCACACCAAACACGCTTGATTAAGACTCCCTTAAACTGGCAAGTGTTATTAATTAATTGTTTCACAGTCATTTTTATATTATCGCTAATCATCTGGAGGTACCGGTAGTTAACAAACTGTGACTATCAAGTATTATATTACATACAGACTGGCATGTTTGTGAGATCTAAATAACAGTTTGGTGAAAATGAATCTTAATTTATTGACTAAGACTAGTAGACAGAGATGTGGCGATTTTGATCCAACTATCACTCACACAAACATGCCTGATTGTAAGTTCGGTTGGCAAGTGTTATTAATTCATTGTTTCACAGCACATCTGAATGTACTGGTAGTTAACAGTGCATGACTATCAAGTATTATTACATAAAGACCGGCATGTTGGTGAGATCCAAATAACAGTTTGGTGAAAATTAATTGTTATTTATTGAATAATATTGGATTAGTAGGCAGCGATGTGACAATTTTATTCCTACTCTGGCTCTTATTGGGTTGAATTCTATAGTGTTGTGTGTCAAGGATGGCTGAAAACATCTTTCCTTCAGCTGGTAAGAAATATGAATGGCATATAAGTCAAGGTGCTTCTGGGAACTCCCTTTTCACTACCCAAAAATCGACTTATACGCGAGTATATACGGTAGTCATCAATACTTTTTCATCCATCTAAATTATTTTTGCCAACTATTTGTATGTCCGGATGGCTGTCTGGCTAAAATCCTACTTGTAACTCTGTAAAGGAGGCCATTAACTTAAACTCTATTGTGAGTTTGTGACAGATGGATATGTTTTACATGATAGCATAACTGAGAGCTTCCTGGCTGATTAGAAATTGAACTATCTGGGTCCTTGTATTGTCATAAGAGATTTTTATTTTGCTTGACAGTCGTACAACATGCGAAACTGTGTTCTGGGCATCCTTGGTGAGATTGTCATCAGAGTGCTGAGTAAGGAAAACCTGGACAATAATCAGAAAGTGACAAGGGATCATTTCTTGGACAAACTGGAGGATCATATACATGATGTAAATGCTTTTGTTAGGAGCAAAACTCTTCAAGTATGGAACAATATTGTCACTGAAAAGGTATGGTTGTCGTATGTCGCAATATGTTTTGATCAAAACTAAGACAGTATAACTGATATTCTCTTGTCAATGGTTTTATGTAAATTTTGAAGCTGGTGATAACAATTTTACTACAAACCAAAACTGTGTTTGTGTATTTTTTGATCGTAAATATTTTAATTTATTAGAATTAAAATGAAATAATTAATTAGTTGTATTTTGAAATTTCTGTGGTATGTTAATGTGTTCAGTGTAAATAATCACATAAGAGACTCCTCATTTGTGGAATAGATGACCATTTTTGTGGGTTTTGAGTGCATCGTGTTTCCTTTTGTGGATTTCATTTGTTACTCGGTACACAGTTAAATACTTGTGCAGTTTGTGCTGTATGCCACAGTTGCTGTGAACACCAGGAGATTGTGTAGCAAGAAAATGTTGTCTTCATTGAGTAACTGGTCACATACTTAACCGACTTACAGGGGTGTGCACTTAATATGAAACAATTCTGTCTGAAATTTCTGAGTACATGGTGTATGTCAAATGCATCAAATGTTCATCTAAAATAATTACTTCACAACAAAACTGAGTGTTAATGCTTAACAGCTGTGTCTGTGTTCCAAAATGTGTTGTTTGGTTGCTAATGAGTCTGTACTGATTTCAAACAAACAGAGTCTGCCATTGCCCAGACAACATAAATTACTTAAACTGGTGATCGGACGTCTTGAAGACAAGTCAAGTCAGGTCAGGAAATATGCCATACAGCTGATATCAGCATTGCTCAGGAATAACCCATTCGCTGCCAAGGTTAGTAATTATACTGTGGCTCTTAATTTAGTTTTATTTTCACCTCGGTGATGATCTGAGCATCATTCTGTGCAAACTTACCTGATAGTTTCATGGATACCTTAGAAGTATGAAAATGCTTTGTTTAATTTTGTTGTCACTTAGAAACAAACTGCTTAACACATTAATAAATTTCAAAAGCTTTCAGCTGTTTGTCTAGTCTCATGCGTTGTTGGATGTATCAATAATGGATCTTGACCCTTAAGCCTCGATTTCATAACTGTGGCAATGCAAGATCAACCTAAGTGCGTACTTTAATGGCAAATCTTGATAATTATGAATAGGCAAAAAGGTGGTTATTGTCAGAACTAGTGTGGAATATTCTTAGAGAGTGTATTGTTTTTAGCTATTTTCGGATAGCTTGAATTTTGTGACTTAATAAAATTTGCTTCATCCACATTACATGCTATTGGTGTTATGTATTATGCATTTAGTTACGTGATATGTTTATCTCTGTGCGGATGTCGGCAGTTGCAGATGTAAAGCATGCAGTTATATTCCCGGTGTATATTTTTTTGATAACTAGAGATGAAGCCTAATTCAGATGTGCTTACTATTTATTGGTTCTGTTTAAAATTGGAAGATTTGTAAACAATTAAATTCTACAACAAAGAGTTGACAAATTTGAAAGAATACATGATATGAAATTTTGAGCACTCATTTTCAAAATATGTCAACTATGACCACATCAATTTATGGACATTTCTAGTTAATTACACTCACGTTATCTTCTAGCTGCCATTGGAAGAGCTGCAGCTGAATTGTGAAAATGAGAGTAAGAAGTTGCTGGAGATGATGACTTGTGAAGTTAAAGAAGAACCGGCAGACAATGTCGAGCTTGGTATGGTTCAGAAACCTAGTGATGAAGTTTGTTTAAAAAGTTTTATTAATTATTTAATGTATACATCTTGTTTCAGTTTGGAGAACTAATCTGTTTCTTTATCAAAATTCTTAGGTGAAGAATGTGATGAAGATGAAGAGGCTTGGAAGAAGATAGCCAAAGATGTAAAAAATGCCATCAGATGTGTCTTAGACAGCATCAATGAAGTTGAGATGAATGATAAGCTTATCGTTGATGACGATGATGTTAACAGGTAAAGGCAAATGTTGTTATTGTTTACCATGGTAATAACTTAATATTTCCATAATTATCATGTGATATTCTTAATTTTTTTGTAGATTTTTTTATTGCTGGTTAGGTATGTCTGCCATCTACTACTGATGTTGATTTCTCCAAAATTGTTCTTTAACTTTTCTTTTAATTTGGTTAAAATAATGTGCTATATACTTGAATAGAAGCTTCTAAAAAATAAATATCACAGATTCACTCAGAATGTTATATTCTGAGGAGACAAAAGAGCCTTTTTTGTCAGATTTGTTTAAAATAATTCAGCAGTGTTTTGGAAATCACAAATAGGTTCAATAAAAAAAATTGATAGTTCATTCACTTATGTGCTAACTGCGTGTGGTCCAGAAAAGTCAGGATAGGTAAGTAAGTGGATTTTGCACAGCTGCCACTAAATAAATTTTCAAAAAAGGAATGCCATGGCCTTGAATTATTATTTCTTAGTAGCTTAATTATTATTATATTACATATTATTTGTACAGCGCCTTTGAATGGCTCCTGCTAGTAAGGGCGCTTTATTAAATATACATTATTATTATTATTATGAATAGAAAATATTATAAAGTATTATTAGGTTTATATTTTATGAAATTTGTGTTTTTTATTATCTTCTTTTATTGATTACAATAACAGGAAAATATGGTGTCTATAAAGCACTATATTCAGGGAATTATTTGCAGGTGCTAAATAAAATATGTAAGAACAAAATCATGTGGTAATAAAATTAATAAGCCACAGTGTAATGGGCTGATGATTCTTGTAATTAAATCAAAAGAAAGATCCATAATCATGGCTAGTATTATTCAAAAGTTTGACTGACATGTTTCCTCCAATTTTACCAGTGTGACATCACGCATTGTATGTCTGCTGAAAGCTGCACAGAACAAGGAAGCCGTACAGTTGTATATAAGTGCCAAAGATGCCTTTCCAACAGAGCCACCCTTCTGCTATCATACAGTAGCCAAGCCAGATTGTGCTGATGACGAACAATTTAGTAGCACAGAAGTTGAAGAGGACAACATGTCAGTGACTGACAACAAGGAAGCCAAACTGATACTGGACTGCTTAAGAAAACTTTATGTTGGTTAGTGTTTATGTTGTTTGGGATTAGAAAGTGGTCTGATCTCTCTTCTTGCTTTTCTCTATGTACATCTAGTGATTGGTCTAAATCTTACTCTTTTGCATGTTTCTTCACTGTTAACAGGTGAACCTTTGGAAATTAACATTGAGAAAGTTATTCAGGAGACGCTGAAGGAGGATAACATAGGGCAGGTACCAGATGGATTGGTTAATGAGGTGTCTAAACAACAGGTTCTTGTTCAGTATCTTAAGGTTAGTTCCTGACAACAACTAAAGCATTATTTTGCATGCAATCGAAGAAAGACCCATGAAAAGAAAACACCAATAAGAAATGCTCAACTGGAACAACATTCCTTATAAATGTGCATATTTATAATATAATGTTCATTTATGAGAGAGAAATTAAAATGTGGCCATCTAACTTTCAATTTTATGAAGCAGAACTATTTTAATCTCGTCTGTTTCTTCTTTGATTTGTGGAGGATGAGATATTGGGGGGGTGTTGAGTGGTATTTGGTGGGTATCTGGGTTGGTATTTGCAGAGAATTAAAAATAAGTTAGTGCTATAATGTAGGAAGCATAGATGAAGTTGTTCTTTAGCTAACATGTCTATCTCCCATACTTGTTAAAGGATTGTACAAAATTTGTGTGGCACAAAATATGTATGGCATTGTGTATCACTCTGAAACAGTTACACTTAGGTGTATTAAAACTGTTGTGTAATTGATTACTCCAAGTATCACAAGAACATTACTAATTTTCTGTTGTTCATAGTCAAGATGCTTTCGTAGTTCCATCGATGAATTAGTAGCTTGAATGAATGTGAAGAAGAGTTGATTAGTTTTTACGCAACACAATCATAATGCATTACAGGATTCTATGGAGTTTGTCACCCTGCTACAGAAGGCCATACCCATTCTGTGTCAGCTGCTCGAGTCGAAGAACAACACAGACGTGTTAGAAAGCATTGACTTTTTTGTGACAAGTTACGAGTTTGGCCTGAACAATGCCATGCTCGGGGTGCACAGAATGTTAGGCTTGGTGTGGTCAAAGGAAGAACCAATTAAGTTGGCGGTAGTCGAGGCCTACAGGAGACTGTACCTTTCTCCTGATAAAGAAAATCCAAGGTAAATTTGTGAATGTCCCTTTTTATCAAAATATTTACATGTTTCAATGTTATTATTTGCAGTGTTATTGTGATAGGAGTTATATGCCATCACACTATTCTAGTGTGTTACAGTTTAAAAAAACATGTGTTACTCTTGCATAAATGGTCCAGTTCATGCTTGTTTTTACAGGTCACTGTGTGGGGAATATACTTCTGTGTGGGACTTACTGCCCTGCTTAGGTGGGCCAGAATACTGTCAAATCTTGTGTGGTGGTTGAGTACCTAATACATATTTTTGTGGTGTGGTTACAGACCCCCACATATTTTTTTTGGTGCTGGCAGGATGTAAATTTCAGGCCTGAATTCTCTACAAACATATCTTGTAGCAGTCAGAGTACTTGATTACACTAATTAGGGTCACTGAGGTGGGACAAACAGGCAATTAATGGAAATTTGCCCAGCTAGATTCACATAGCTACTTGTTATTGGGTAAGCTAAAGCCTTTGATTGGCTTCATATTATCTGCTTTTGTGGGCCTATCACTGGAATGTGGTGGTGTTGTGTGGAGGCAGGCTTAGTATGTAACTTTGGAATGCAATCCAGGCCTCCGCATTGAATAGTGTTGCGGGGCAGTTGTGGTCCTCTTTAATATGGGGCGGGGCAGTTGTGAGCCAGAAATATCATGCAGAGGACTGGTGGGGAAATGTTATCTGGATACATTTTTAAAGTAGGGAAAAAATCTGTATAAAGATTATGGACATACCAGACTCCTGTATCATTAGCATTTAAGTTTTATAACCATTGAAATTTGATTGCTTCTTAATACAACATTGATTAATCACAACATACCTTATATTATGTTATGTACTGCAAATCCCCAGTGAGAAAGATGACTGCTTTTGTGGTGTGAGCAATCATATAGTTGTTGACATTTTTATTTATAGAGCCTGGTCTTCAAAAGTAGCCAAGAACTTAACTGCATTGACTATTGGTGCCTCAGTTGGTGACCTGACCTCACTCGAAGAACTTGTGAGTCAGTTTGTGAAGTCAGGTGATCTGACTCTTGGAGTGATCCAGATTCTATGGGAGAGATTTGCTTTGAAGATACCAGAGACAACAACACCCGAGAGCCATGGTGCTCTGACTCTGCTAGGCATGGCTGCCATGTAAGTATAGCAGTTGACGTTAGTGTGTCAGCATCTTGAAAGTAGATGATTTTGTAAGCTGTAAGGTGGACTAAACTGGTTTTGTTAATTTATAATTATGTTATCAAATATTAGAACAATTGTTTCATTTTGTGTTTTATGTTATGAGATACAGAGATCTGATATTGTTCTTTGTTTCGTGGCCAAACATATAGGATTATCATGGTCAATGTCTATTGACCTCGCTTCCATGTTGCATAGTGATCCCAATTCAACTTCTTTTCCTTCATGTCTGAGTTGGGTATTTTCCAGAAGGAATAGATTTCTTCTGGGACAGCAGAAGAAACCTAGTTTCTTCTGGATGAAATTTGTCAATGTCAGATGGAATAGATAATTGGTATCAAATTAATAAGCACCTGAATTAGTGGTTCCAGAATTTCTACAATGATGCAACTATATCTTAGAACAACAAATTTGTCATGTTTTATTTGTCATTTATTATTTCTAGAACTTTATATACATAAGTGAAATTATAGCCAAAATTTAAAAAAAAACATCAGCATACTACCATGATCATCAATATCAAGCTGCATTTTTATTATTTTACATCAAAATATCATTCTAATATTCTAATCAACCCATTCAGTTTATAATTTTATTAGTTTATATCAGTACTATATTCTAATATTATATTTTAAATGTTCCTCTCAGCATACAAAAACAGAATACCAACTTTGAAGCTTTCATATCCCAAAAATTATAAAATACTCATTTGATAGAACCCGAAGAAGCTGTTGCAATATGTAGTGTGGCTATTGTATATAAAAAACCTTAATCTCCTTCACAAAATAGCAGAATTCAAACCAGTGGCTGTGGAGAATGGAGTTGAAAATATGAATATGAAAATCTCTAATAAGTTGTTATATTGTGACTCGATGTATTGTGTTTATTATGTATTTATTTCAGTCATATTTTGCCTGATATTTAAAAAAGTATGTTTTATTTTTAAAGAAAATAATTATGTTTTTCAACCATTGATGTCACTTGTTACTTCGAGAAGACCTTTTGTATTGTTAATCCTTTTAAATACAATGTCACTTCACTGAACAGTGCCAACCGTGATATAGTAAAGAGCAATGTTGATGTCCTGCTAAAAGAAGGATTTGGGCCTCGTGCTGAGGAGGATTTCCTCCTGGCTCGTGATACCTGCTCTGTACTGCTTAAACTGTCACAGTCAAGCAAGGTTAGTCATGACATTAATTGTACAAAATCTGTGTGGCACATGTATGAACTGTAACGACTGCTTTAAGATGCTTCTGTGCTCACTTAATCATTTACTGTGATACCACTTTAACCTGGGAACAATGTTTACAGAAGATGATTTACGTAATAAAAATCATGAATTCGTGTAGTATATATATCTGTGTGTGTGTGTGTGTGTGTGTGTGTGTGTTTGAATAAACTAAACAGTGATGCAACTCTAATTGATTTTTCAGAAAAGAGATAATAAGAAGGAGTCAGTTTTCAAGTTCCCACAGGATCATGAAATGTTTCAGCGATTACATTATTTGTTGGTGTCAGGTTAGCAGACTGATGAATACAATTTTTATTTATATCAATGATGAGAAATGTAAACTAGAAATCTATATTTATGTGTTTACCTTTTATAAATGTAAACAGTTTGGATGTGTGTGTGTGTGTGCGCACATACATATGTGTTTCATGCAGAGTGTTCACGCATATACACAGAAAGAGAGAGATCTATAAACTGGGGTGGGGAGGAAATATACCTGTTATAAACATATAGTTTTACAAAAGTATTTTTATACTGTTGCTATAGCCTAAAACTGTTACAATTTTTATATTCAGGCTTGAAGAATGTAGGCCAGAGCTACTGGATTCCAATGGCAGAGGAAGCCATCAATGTCATATATGCTTTGGCAGAGCACCCGGATCTCATCTGCCGTAATATATTTGTTGAATTTGATGCTGCCATCAAAGAGCTTATAGGTGGTGAACTAAGTGGTAAACTAGGTGTTGATGGCACTGGTGACAAAGGTTACTATCATACTTGGACATCTCATTGTTGTTGCATTCCATTGTTCTGATGCCACCTGTGTTATGATGCATTTCTCGTATATTAAAAGCAGATGGTCTGGGTTTCACTGATTAATGAGTTGCCCAAACTTATTATCAATGTATAAGTTCATGTATGTAGAGGCTTATGGATGTATTTATATGTGTGTGTGTGTGTATTATATATATATATATATATATATATATATATATTAAAATACACACATATAAACCTACACATCAGTTATATGATAACACACATTTGTGAGAGTTTGCAG
Source organism: Paralvinella palmiformis (assembly GCA_025642065.1). Lineage (NCBI taxonomy): Eukaryota > Metazoa > Annelida > Polychaeta > Terebellida > Alvinellidae > Paralvinella > Paralvinella palmiformis. The sequence continues at coordinate 461,708 of JAODUP010000474.1, forward strand.
TAGAAAATTGGTGATAACATGCATTTTTTTGTGTAATTTTGGCTGTCTTGTCTGTTTTCCATTCACTTATTTTCTTTTATTCGTGATCTGTTTCTTTATCTTCCTTCAGCAGATGATAACTTAGCAGGCACTGATAATGAACGCATATTCTGTATCATGCTGACACGGTTTCTGTCAATGGCTGGCCACATTGCTCTTCGACAGCTCGTACACCTTGATGTATCAATCTTCACTGAACTGAGGAGGAGGCAGGACCTGGAAGATGAAAAGAACGAGACTAGGAAGAGAGAGCCTTCTGGTTCTGCAAAGAAAACCAAGAAAGGGGTTTGTATTCAGAACATTAACTATGTGTTAATATGTTCTCTTGGGATTTCATATCTCTGTGGGTCAGGGTTGTCTTGTGTTAATGATAAAAAATAATAGTTCTATTCTCTTCTGGATTTTGGAAGTAATATTTTCTACTTTATCATTCTGACAAATATTTCCAGGATTTTTTCCTAGTTCCTGTCTTATTCATGTATGCCCAGTGAAAGAAAACAAATATATTGATTTCATATGTGATAAAATGGTTATTAAATCCCTTTTTACTAAGAGTAGCAATAACAGTAGTAAGTGAATCAGAATATTTAAACAAGTCTGATGAATGTGACATGTTTTGATCATTGTTATGCTAATATTGGTCAAGCTTTAATTAATCAGTTCATTGCTAAATTTATATAATTCATTATGGTACTCAGTTATTGCTGTTATGAGAAAACATACACGAGTGTGCCAGAGTTTGGTTTTAGACAAATATCAACTTGAAAATATCAAGTCTCTAACTACTTTAAAACAAATATTATTAATAAGATATTTGTTAAGTATTTGGTTTGGCATCAGAAAATAAAGGCACCCCATTTTCAGTACCAGATCTTGGGTGTGAAGAATAGACGAGGCTTCAAAATAATCTGGTTTATTTGTTGGTGTTTAGATATATAGATCATAACTGGGTTATACTTGTATGTGAAAGTCATAAACATGCTGTCAACTTTAACGTGTATCTTGGGAAGAAATGAATTGTGGATGTTTTGTTTCACATGTTACTGGGACAGTTATAGAAGGTCTCTCACTTGTTACCGTATTGCAGCAACTGAAAGATAAACAGGCAAAAGAAGTAACAGTTGAAGAAGAGATGGGTCTGACTGGTGGAGTCTCGGAAGATGCTGAAGCTGAATACATTAGAAAGATAACTGAGGAACAACTTGTTACAGGTATGGGCTTCACTGGTAATGCTAAACAGTTTTTATTTAACCAATTTGGCTAAATCCAGGAAGTTTATTAGGCACTTTTTGCTTTAGTTAGCAATTTTTAAATAAAGCTTGATGTAGTGAGCACACATACATGTATGCAAACACACACACACACAGAGAGGAGAGGGTTGTTTCTAATTTTTTAGAATAATGTGACCTACTGAAAGAAAATGGATGGCAAAGAATGAATTAGTGACTCTAAGATTCAGTGAATTTTTTTTGTAGAAGTCTACAGTCTGTATAGGGGTCTCCAGATGTAACATAGTTAGAATTATTATCAGATGCTCTATATTTGAAAACTGCTCTTAATATTCTGCATTTGTAAATGGGATATACTTTTAAAACATAATTAAAACAATTCCTTGTCAAATTGTTTATGATATTTATGTTTATCATAATAATCTTATACTAAGCATACAAACCATATTTATACAAACACAATTCAACAAATTTAAATTTCTACCTACAGTGATTTCTCTTCATTACTTGTCACTCTGCATTAGCTTTCATTCTTTAATCAAAACTTAAACTTACTGTTTTATTTGTCCTCTAGTTATCAAAATCCCTAGGAATCCCTATTCCTTGCTCAATTCCAAGGATACTAAAATTGAAATGGGTGCCTGACTATGGATAATGTTCAAAACACTGTATGATTGATGTGTTTTGTGCACCAAAATGGTCGTGCATGATTTAGTATTGATGCTCGGTTCAACAAAAACATGGAAATCCCGTAAAACATATCATGGAAGCAAATTATATATATATATTTCCATATATATATATATATATATATATATATATATATATTGTGTGTGCAGGAAATATAGTGTGTAAGATTGCATTATTATCTGCTTGGTAACTTCTAATCATTAGTTATCTTGACATGGTGTATTGTACAAGAACAGCATATTTATAACAAGCCAAACCATTGTGATCTTCAAAAAAATGTAATCTGTAGACACTGACAGTTTATCTGTGATCAGCATTTTGTTAACTTCACATTTGAATACCAGAAATGTCATCTTATTGTGAGATTTTAAGCTGTTTTCTGATTCATTAATTGCTGTGTCATAGTTTGAAACTTGTAACGTTCATTTGTAATAAATGTTATGTTATTTTATTATTATATTTCTAGGTACCAGAAACCTTCTGGCACTCATTCAGCCTATCATCCTTTTGGTGTGCAGCAATCCACTTCGCTTTCCAGATCTGAAACTACAAAGTGCTGCCACCTTGGCTTTGGCTAAATACATGACAGTCAGGTATAAATGCAGGACAGTATTTCCATTGATTGTAAAGAACCGGAGCTTAAATTCAAGTGGACTTTACGTATTCAAGTTCTTCTTGAAGATGTTTATCTGACATCTTGGACTTAACATGAAAACATTATATAATTTTGTCTAATGCATCATAGGTTCTTGGAATCTTCATGTTTGAGTTTTATCATTTCACAGTTCCGACTTCTGTGACCAAAATCTTCAACTTCTCTTCACAATATTGGAGAAGTCAGCCAGTCCAGTAATCAGAGCTAACGCCATCATAGCTTTAGGTAATATCACCTTTAGATTTCCCAACTTGATTGAACCATGGACAGCAAACCTTTATGCCAGGTAAATGGAATGATGACTCCCATAATTGTTGCCGTTTTGTGTTTGTGATTAATTTTTAATAAATTTCCATACTCAAAACCTAAATACAGGAATAGTCTTTATAGTACTTGGTGTATAATGTATTACTGGTAGCAGATTAATAGCTTGAACTGATTGATAATCTGAACACTTAGAGAATGATTATTTTTAACACTGACTGATTGATAATTTGAACGCTGAGAGAATGGTTATTATAACACTGACAGATTGCGCGACGAGTCCTCTCAGGTGCGCAAGAACACATTGATGGTGCTGACACATTTGATACTCAATGATATGGTAAAGGTTAAAGGTCAAATCAGTGAATTAGCCACTTGCATTGTGGACTATGATGAGAACATTGCCAGTCTTGCTAAACTGTTCTTCTTTGAATTGGCGAAGAAGGTGAGTTAGCCTGTTATAGATTTTCATTCCCTGCCATTCTACGAAGTATTTAGTTTGATTATCATACTGAAAAATACAGATGTTTCACATATATTTTTGTCAGCAGGTTTATGCTTATTGAATCTAAGTCTGCAAATATTTATGGTATGTGTATTAATCTGAGTTTGTGTGATTCCAGGGTAATGCCATCTACAACATTATGCCCGATATTATCAGTCGTCTGTCTGATCCTGAAATGGGTGTGGATGAAGAAAGCTTTAGAATTATCATGAAGTACGTATTCCATATTTGATTAATTGAACTGTTCTGCAGTCATTTATGGGAATAAGAAACCTGACCAAGTTTGCTATGAAGCACATCCACTCATCCATGTGTTCATCTATAAATCTAGCCAGAACGCCATTAGGAGTTTCTATACCACGATTGGTAGTGTACTGTATGGCGCAACTCTAGGTTGGGGTTTGAATACTGATAATCTGACTTCTCTAGGAAATGGAGTACTGACTCCAGTAAGCCATTTGGTAATTTCCATGGGATTCATCACAGAATAGGCAGCATATTTGATAAAACATCTTTGATAAAAAATATTAATATTAGTCTTGTCATCACAACGCTGGTATAATAGATCATATCCCATGTAATGTTTTTAGTATAGTTTGGCATGTCTATATTTTTCATGTGAGTGTATAAAGCTACAAGTCAGAATATTGATGTCAAGATTGACTGAACTTGGGTTTAACCAGTTGTAATCAATCGTTGTTATACTGAAAGGTGACCATTACAGGGTTCGCACAGGTCCTTGAAAACCTGGAAAGTCCTTAAATTTGAAAATTTGGATTCCAATTTGCACATGTGAATTCATTGAAAAGGTCCTTGAATTTGACATTGAAAGGTCCTGGAAAGTCCTGGAATCTGAGATGTTAAAATGTATATGAACCCTGCTTTATCAAATGGGACAATTCTGCTAATAAACATATAATTTATTGTTGATATTTTAACCCAAACTGGCTACGTTTTACTATCTTGTGTAAGCTAAAAGATTAATATATTTTTGGGAGTGTTGTTGATAGCCTCTGCTAAATATTGGAGGGTGACAGTTCATTGCTATAAAAGCTATACAATTATGGAACAATAAAGGTGGTGAATCATCCAGTGACAACCGCTAGCATAACGGTTGATAAAATTGTTGATGAGTATTTCAGATGAGATGTTTTTTCATGATACTGAAGAATGATGGTCTCCAGTGGGAGGAGCAAAGGAAAGCTTTGTTTAACCTGAACAGTAACCTTATCTGATATATATTAATAGGCAATGGGCTATTTGGGTGGGAAATGAGATGATCAGTGATACAGCTAACACTGAATTGACCCTGTTCTGAAGGTCTGCAGGACAATTCACCATCAACTGCACTACAGGAGTGTCGTGCTAATTGAGAGGCTTAATTGGCACCAAAAAGATGGATTAGACTTTTGAAGGATCCGGTGTTATTACTGGTGTGGTATCATTCAGAGTTCACCAGCTCAGATGACCAGTAAAGATAGCTAGCTTATTTCACATCCAGAATTTTAAAAATACCTACATAACAAGCTAGTCTCCTGTGGCCTAGTGAATTACTGAGATTTTAAAGTTCTGTGGGAACTGAGCCAAAACACTGTAAACACGTTGCAATAGAACGATGATGTATGTCAAAGTGATGTGTGTGATAAAAATAATATTACCTTTATTACCAATATATATGTTACAGTTTTGCATCTGGTCTTCCACAGATACCTGTTCAGTTTCATTCAGAAAGAACGTCAGTGCGAGAACCTTGTGGAAAAGCTCTGTCAACGATTCAAGGCCACCAGGTGAATATTTTTAGTCTTCTTACAATAGTAATAATCAAGAGTTTTGGGAGTGAAGGTTCTACCCGATAAATGGAGAGTTAAGATGACTGATTTGGTAACCAGAAATATTTATACTCCAGTTAATTGAGAGTTTGATGTTCTGCAGTTGCCTGTATGCCACAAACAGGGCATATAGGTTTTCTTCTTCTGTGGTTTGCTGTGTTGATAAACATGGGCAGCAATCAGTGTTCAGTAGTCCACCATCAAATAGGAAGTAGTAGTAGTGACAGATTTCTAAAATTAAAAATAAACTCATAATAGTAAACTTGGCATAAAATTATCTTGTTCATCATGTATTTTTACTGCTTTAAATGGAGATCTTGTTACAGTAATTGGTTATAATGAAAGATACATCTGAATATTTATCATGTTGTATTGATGGTAACATATATTTGAATTATCATGCATTTTTATGTTAATTTTAACCCAAATAGTGTGTGTGTGTGTTGGTGTCTGTGTTGACAGAATACCCATAATTGTTATGGTAATGTTAAAATAATGTAGTACCATTTTTTTAATAATGACCATTAATCAATAATTTGGAGAATGTTTTGTTGTTCAAATAAGAGCTCCCATTTCTTCGTGAAGGTAATTTAATTTCACATTGAAATAGACAGTTGTTAAAAACCTAGCAGATCTGTGAGCAAGCTTTGATTTGGATGTAAAACTGGAGGCTTGTGAACCAACACCATTGATGTAGGTAACCAAACTCCACTGATATAGATTTACAGGTCTTCTGTTGGAAACAGTTACGTAAATCGGTTGTCTAAATTGATAATCTGAGATTATCATTCTTTTTACAGTTGAAGTGATTTGTGAGGGATGTTAATGGGTCTTCTTGGTAGCCAGGTATCATCATGCGACCATTATGATATATCTGGTGCAGTGACTATCAAACATTGCTGGGGTGCACACACACACACACCGATTAGCTTGTATTTATGTGTGGAGAAATAGTTGGATATATTAAATATTTTCTAGTTTAAGATGCATTTTCCCATGCTTTGTTCACTTTTTGACCGAATTTAGGGTGGAACGGCAGTGGCGTGATTTGGCCTTTTGTCTTTCGATGCTGTCATACAATGAGAAGACAATACGCAAGCTTCAGGAGAATGAGTCGTGCTTCATAGACAAACTGTCAAGTGAAGATGTGTTCAGCTCCTTCATGACAATCATTAATGGTGCAAGAAAGTTTGCCAAACCAGAGACTAAGGTAATTATTTTATAAAAGATATATATCTGACATAATACATTCATTAGATGTTTGAAGCCAGAAGCAGAGACTCATTAATTCTGTATGGACTAGATCATTGTAGAAATGCTGTTATTGATTAAATATGCAATGTTTTAATGCACAATAGTCAGTAGTTTCGGGGATGAGAATTTTCTGGGTTTTTTTCAGGTTTATTTTATTAATGTAAATCCAGTGCAAACATTTGAAGGGGGGACAATCACAAGAAGATACTGGGATTTTGATGAACATTAATGCTAATTGTTTGGGTATTGGATAAATTTGTGTGTCCTGGAAAACCTTGAAAATAAAAATTCATTTTCCAGGTCCAAATGTCCTGGAATTTTACAAAATCAGGCAATGCCCTGGAAAAAATTCTTCACTTGCATTTTTCTTTGCTGCATTTTATTGCTGGGGGGGGGTAAAACCTACTGTCCCTGCTGGTAATGTTGAACTGAGGGCTTGAGTAACAGTTTCATAATATCCATAAATATTCTGAGCAGTTTAGGTCTGGAACAGTGATAAAATAGTACACTTGATATGCCTGTACCAGTTGAAACTATGACAGAAATACTCCACTTATGTTGTTTATTAATTAGTTGTATTATCAGTATTCTATCATTATTATTCTCAAATGATGTATCTATATTAAAAAGTTCCAAATAATTTTAAGCATTGTCTTTGTGTACTATCAGAGTGCCGTAGATGAATTTGAGCAGAAATTAGAGCTGGCTCATAATAGGGGTGTTGAAGATGATGAAGCATTTGCTAAAGCCAAAGCTGCCTCATCAGCTGCAAGAGCACGTAAACTAAAAACTCCAGGTAAGCTAGAACAAATATATATATATATATATATATATATATATATATATGACTAATACAGACACTGTTCAAACTAGAATAAAATTAATAAATACTGAAATACAGAACTCAGCAAATCCAAGACATGTTCAGATCTCTACCACTATCAGCTAACTAAGTTGCTTATTGTGACTTAGACAAATTCCAAACCATCTTTTTTATAATTGATAAAAGCAGCATCCTGACATCGGGTAGTTACCAGAATCAGAGAGGGATGGAGGCTGAGTTGGGTTTCATTCTAATTTTTAGGTCAGGTTAATAAGTTGTGTGGTATATTCATTTTGCTTCAGCCTATATATTTCATATGCGCACTTAATATTGAGGAGGACTTTTATTCTCTCAGGTCGTCATCACCATACAACAAAGACTCGTCAGAAGTCCAAAGATTACAGCGATGACGAGGCCTTCACAAAAATTCGACCACCAAAAAGGGGTAATGCACGTAAGCCAAAACTGCACTTGAGCTCCGATGAGGAAGACGTAGACCTGTTTCGAGTAGAAAGAGCGGAGCAAGGTAGCTTTTTCCGGTACTTATTCTTACTGCCATTCTCCAATCTTGTTTTGTTTTTAACAAAGTAAAACGTATTCTTGTTGCTTTGTGAACAGTAGAAAAATATTACGCTTATAATTAGACTGAAGAACAAGTATAGTTCAGTTATATAATGCTTGGTTATCCTTAATGTTAGTTTAATCTTTATGGAATTTATATTAATTCATTTGCAGAGAGATTTCATGTGAGCAAAGCACCTTAAATGTGGCGTGCTTACCATTAAGTTTGGAGTTTGAAATGGTGGCATGCTTTCTTTGATCGTTCCAGGACTGGGGAGGAACTCTGCTCAGCGAGTTCGCCCATGCGACGAGGGCATAAGCGACCAGGAAAACGCTGACCCTAACACTACGTACAGCAGTCCGAAGCTTATCAAGAAGCGCTGCAAGTCGGTGTGCGCCAAAGCATCCAAGATGCCGGTCCAGGCGTCAACGAGAAGCACCAGGAAGTCCTTCGTAGAAAGTGACTAAACGGTGACCAGATGGTCAGATGTGGAGGGGATGGATAACCAACATCTGCAGGTTGGCACCATCGTACATGGACCAACTACATGATTGCGCCAGCCATACTGATGGCGGTGTTGTTTGCCAAAAATTGGCTTATGCCGGATGGACATTTTTAAGTGTATCAGAGAGGCAAAAGTGATTTATAGTAACTGCGTGTGTAGTGAGTGACTGGTTACATTTACAAACCGTTCGCATAACGTGTGCTGTCACCCGTTACGAGTCATACTCATGAAATAGTTTTGATCCTGATAAACCTGTCATATCAGATTTCTAACTTCTATGTGCTGATTTTATGCCTTGACAAAATCATGAATAAAATGCTAACCACTTAAGATTGTACATAAACTTCTGAAAATAACTAGGTAGTAACTATATTAGACAATGTTATTTTAACTGGAGTAGAAATAAATTTATTTTAAAACGGTGTAATTATATTTAAATTTATTTTGACAGATTATTTAAATTTGTTTTTCATTTCATTACAGTATTTCTTATTTAACTTCTTGATGTGCTAATAAAACACAAATGCTAGCTGTTGGGACCTAATTTCAGCTATTTAAAAAAAAAACTGAAGCAGTAGTGTTACTTTGGCAGACTGCAGTAGAATCTTACTAATTGGTTCTTTTCATTATGTATCTGGAGATGGTACCACACACTTTACAGCATACAAGATGTATTTTCTTGCATTAATAAATCACTGATGAAGTCATCCTATATCATATATAAATGTATGTCGTGTTTGATTTAGTGCCTGAAATAGATGAACTGTAAAAATATCTGCCCGACTAAATATCCAAATAAATTAAATATGTTATCCTTTACTCATCATGCATATTTTTAACTGACACATAGATTAATTATTGAACATTTCCAAATTTATGCAGCATTCATTTCTAAATCGATTAATGCATGCTACTATATACATATTTCAGTTTTACTTATAACGACCACAATCATTTTGGAACTAATCGCCATCATAAAATAACTTTGTGATGTATGTTCGACAACAATAAGTGTTCACTAGTAAGATGCAAGATTTGATCATTTATACAGGGATGAGAATCGCCCACAGTTTCAATGCCAATAGAGCGGTCGGTTGTATTTCGTTGTTGAATTTAACGACGAGTAAAATATTTACCAAAAAGATCAAGCTATTGTTCCACTCGACAGAGCCAGAAAACTGCCTATTATTCATTCATTCTCACTCTGTATTCTATATACTCAGTGGTTGCATAATAAATGTTTGGGTTAAGTTGTGTCAAGCTTTTAGTCTCGGCGCTGGGACAGATGGCTAGGGGATGCGCCCCATCGGGGAAACAAATCCTTCAGAGACATTCCAGCCCACAATCTGGAGGCTTGCAACACGGTACTCTAACTACTGCACCATTAGAACTCCCTCAATAAATGTTTGGGAAACATAAATGCAACAATTTAAATAAATACACAGATTTATTTATTAAAAAAATGTCAAATAAGCCAATTGAGAGATGTGCGAGAAACATAAGGTGCGAGAATATTGAAATATTTTATATGCAACGAGTACAAGTTAAGAAGTATAAACACAAGTACAAGAAATGCACAGAATGAACCTTTGGTCATCTAAACACCCTGGAGCTAGATGGGTCTCGTACCCAATGCTTTTCCGGTTTTTTATCACCCTGTGGACTCCAAGTTCATTGTTATCAACCCTGTTTATTATAATTAATAAACCTGGGTGAGAGAATTTAGATTTACCAGCACTGTAATTACAGTTGATAATGACGTCATGATTTTCTGTTCGAGCCTAGCAATCCCACCTGATAATAATGTGGCATATCTACGTTCCACAACCCAAGACATATTTGGCCGGACGCAAATCTATTGTATTGCTTAAAGGTGCCATCAACCAATAGTAAAAAACCCAGAATGTATTTACACAAGTCTTTTAACATCGCAGTACACACCAAACGTTCTGATCATTTCACTCTTCATAAATACACATCGTTTCTAACTTTTGTGGTGTTCAGTGTGATAAATCTGTTATCAAACAATGTTGTATGCATTTTATTAGCCGACGATTACTGAAAATGACCATAAAAAGCATTTTTTATGATATTTTACAATATTGTTGGGCATCCTAAGAATCGACTTCAATTTAAAGTAGTATTATGACTTGAATGCATGTGAAATTTCTTCAACAGTCACATGCTTCAAATTTATAACGGTCTTGATGCCCTCAGCTGGTTGTAAAGCAAACTGTATTGCTTATTTTAAGATGGGATGATAATGTTTGGCTTTGTTCTGAATCTGGGCTTTCATTTGGTATTTACACTAACTTTTCTACTCTTTATAACGGCCTCAACACCGAGTTAAGTGTAATGCAATTTATACATATGTTTTACCTATTTTAAAATAGGGATGTCAACAGAAATTTAGCCAAGAAATAACTTTATTACTGTGCAAGATGGATTTATCTCGGCGCTGGTGTAATAATGGGATGCCAGTTGTAGAGTGCAAGAATGCTGCATCGTGCAGAGAGACCTGTGGCTTCTCCACGGCATTTTTCATCAAATCCAAACTCTGTCAAGAGACTTACATATAGACGCTAAAAGAATCAAATCATTTTTAGTTCAAGCAAATCTGTAAAACGAAAGTAATGAATTGAAATACCAATCAATCACATGCAGAAACAGCAATTTTCTATTAATTTTAATTTGTATGATAGATAGGAAAACAAATCATGCAAAGTTTCATTCAAAGTTAAACATTTTAAAATATAAGGTAGAAAGACGACGCTAGGATTTGGCCAAAAGACCGGCATTGCCTAGTGAACTATTGCAAGTATCATCCAAGTTGTCTTTTCCTGAGAGAGTAAAACCTACTCTGTAATTCATTAGACCTCTCGCCACAAGACGATGTCCACTTATATGTAAGGCCATATGTCTCCAAAGATTATTTGAACTGATCCCCAAATATGTTCCCCTAATACTTTTTGAAATCTGTCTATGTGATAACCGCATTTAAGACGAAAGAACTGCATGTGACAAGTCTTGGTAATACAACATTTACTTGGCTGAAGCACTCTTTTTTTGCAATGTGTACAAAGGGTAAATGCAATATGTTTATTTGTCAGTGGTATTAAGTACACCATGTTTATCAATCTAAAACAATTTCATGATTCATAGAAGTATTGATATACAGATGAACCATAGAAGATGATTGAGCAAAAATTAAATTGATGTTTCTACACCTCCAGACTTGACTGAAGCTGGCTGACTTTTTTCACCAAATCACTAATTTCTTCTCCTCTGAAGAAAACCAAATACAAAAATAGCATGTGGTAAAATACTTCAACTGAAACTATTATAGAAATAAATAAAAATTTTCTTTGACCCTAGTAGTTATTATTTATGTATATAAATATTACACCTGATGCTCTTCCAAAGTATTTGCAGAAAACAGTTAACTATTATAATTTCTTAACACTTAAGAGTATGTTATAATTATTACATACTGGTCTTTAAGTAAATTACGAAGTGTTCTTTGGTGGTTTGTGGAGACTAGTGGTGCAGATGTGCGTTTCTTCTTTTGTTTGTCTTGCAAAAACATTTTCTGCTGGTATTCCTGCTTAGTCTTCAACTGAAAACACAAAAAAAACAGACTCATTGATACGTGATCCTACATATATATGAAAAATACAACACTTTCACAAATATATTTATATTATATATAATAAAGGTTTTGTGTCCAGTCAAACTTTACCAGTTAACAACTAGTACAGTCAGGCTCTGTTATACCACAATCTGTTATAACACAAAATTGGATATAACATGGTCAGACTGGACCCCAAATCATGGAATCCACAACAGGGCATTTTTATGCAAAATGGCATGAAATCTGCAACTGACAAAATATTTTAAAATAATTTGAATGTGTTTTCACAGTTTGTAATTCACACGTAAAAAACATAGCCAACAGTCATAATGTACCCAGGTGTATATTTATTGAGCACAGACTTAATCACACACCACCTTGGCAGCCCAATCACAACCCTCAACAGATAGCCCAATCACAACCCTCAAATATTGTGTAACTCCACCCACTAAATTTATGTTCTATAAAATATGACGTTGTCATTACAAAAGCAGATACACAAACAAATAAATTTTCATGGATGTTTATTTGCACACTTGCACCTATAAACATTCATTTATTGGTTCATATAGTTGCCACCTTCATCTGTAAAACATGCACTATTTCTGACGCATGAATATCACCAATCCAAGATGGCTGCTACCCGTTGCCCAATTTTGCAGAAACATTTTATTTTCCACCAACACATTTATGTTTAAGTCAACAAATGATTAAACAATTACTGGAGACATTTATGAAATAAACAGTTGTGTATAATCTTAAAGGATGGTGCAAAATGAGGTGAATAATGGGACTCCTTATTATCGCCCTCCCCGATAGTGCCTCTGTCTCGCTTCGTGGTCCACCTATAACCCCACCGTGTTATAAAGGAGCCTGACCATACCGTCTTTATTTTATGCCAGGTGATCTTGCTAAATTAAAAAAAATATATATATATCTATGCTAAAGAAATTATCACTTTCCAAGAGAACATGTTTGAAACAAATTGTAAAAGATTTGGAAAACTGAATGATTTCTGTGTTTTAAGCATCATTAAACAGAAAAACAACAATACTGGAAGCTTTCACAAACGCACAAAAATTCTGAACAATGCAAATAATCACAAAAATTCAGTAATGTCACATTCAAAATTACCTGAGATACACTGTCTTCAACACATTTCAAATTATCTTTCATTTGTTTCAATTCCTTATACATATTTTCCTCTGCTACAGACATCATTGGGAAGTTCGCAGACAGTTTTCGCAGAACGGTCTCCAATCTATGTGAATCACACAGAACAAAAAGATTAAATACACTTGATTAAGTTGAATAATACTGTCATCTGAAGTTATTAAAGAATCCAGACTGAAGAAACAGTATCAAAAAAATTTCATGCCATGCTGTTTGAGCAAACTAAATGTATCCAGCTGCAAACTGTAAGCCTATTGGAATAAAATACAATGACCTGGTAAGACTGTCTTCATATGCAGTGCAAAACTTATTAGCCATAAAAAATGAGTATGCAAAATCTGCTACAGTAAGTCACTGTTTAGAAACAGAAAAACTACAAATAAAACAGACCTGTGTAACAGAGTGGTTTGGTTCTCATTGGCGGCTTCATATTTCTCAGCGAGTAGTCGCGCTTGCTCACGAAGAACATCTTTTGTCTGCTGTAGCTGTTTCAGGTCATTTTCCTGGGTTGCCTTCATCTCATGATGTAGCTCGAGCCTAACAGCAAGTAAATAAAATACAAGGTCAAGGAAGACATTAAGGTTTCAGCTAAAAATATTACAAAATTACAAACACAATGAAAATCCATGATTACAAATTATGTCCATTATTTCTAAATTAATATATGACGAACTTTGTATGTGAAATCGTAATCATATTATATATATATTCTATCCAACGCTATTTTCTCAGATGATTTCACTCTAATAATTAGTATGTCTTAACAACAGACATCTTTCTATGGGTATATACCAAGTAAACAAATTATCCAGTTTCGGGCTAATAATGATGACAAAAACATCCGCCCAATGGGTCTAACAATTTGGGCAATTCTATTCTATTCTATTCATCATGTGTTGATATTTTCATTAAAACTGGCTGTGTTTTGACATCCTACCAAAGCTAAAGACTTTTCAGGTATCTTGTCAGGTCATGTTTATAGACAATGAACTTGTCAATCATACAATATATATATATATATATATATATATATATTGTGTGTGTGTGTGAAGATTTAGATGAAATAACCCATGAACACAACTAAAACTGAGATTGGAACCTGTCCTTGAGTTTCACAACACAGTGGTCTACCAATAGTATTTCAAAAGCACATTGTGCATTCAGAGAATCTGCCTAAAATAAAATGGTCACCATAAAACCAGTGAGATCATTTGTTTGAAAATTTGAAAACTAGGGTGGTATGATTCAAAGTATACCAGCCCTGTTAGGTGGTAAATAGCATGAGCTTATTGCATGCCCTGCAGCTCTTTAGATTATAAACCCAAAGCTCCAATACTGGGATACAATCTTAACTGAGCAACGTCTGAAGGGTGTTGCTTTATTCATTCAGCACATTGGGTGCATAATCGTGGTGGTACAATATTTCAAAAACCAAAACAAACCGTTTTTGTATTTCTCTTCTGGTAATGTCTAACTTAAGCAGGTGTTCTTGCCTCAGCATCTGTATGGCCTGGCTCAGTAGCATGAAACAATCTTCCCCATTCAACTCCACATCTTTCACAGCCCTGCAAGCAGCACATGTTCAAATATTTATCAAGAGCACAGCATTATAGGAAAAGACATCCAATCAATTTGGTAATGCATATACTACATTTTGATCAACTGGCACTTTTGACAGCTGCTCCAAAACTTACTTTATGACAGGATATGATGATGATCGTTGTAGCACCCTACTGATCCGTTCATCAAAAGGTTCCCTCATAATTCGTTTCATTGGTGATGTTAAGTGTGATTCGGATAATAACTTTGGTGGGGGGCTTTTCTTAACACAGTTTCTGAAATGAACCAGCATGTCATATATTGTGATATTTGTACTGACAATCACATGTTTACTTTATATTTCAACTTGCATCATGATGCTAGATGCGTCAACAACAGCCTCTGGCAGAAAGGTTGATATAACAATAATCTGTTGTGAACAACTGCATCATATACAAGAAACCCAACCTAGAGCCCTTAACCACATAATTATTTGGATGTCAAAATTTAAAAAATCAAACATAGATGAGGATTTTGTTCGATCAACATCATCTTTATCAAAAATAAATAGATTTTCTACATCACAGCATCCAACTTTGAAAACCACTAAATTCCATCTAAGACTAACTTATGTTTAGACCACCTGTTTAAAAAGACTAGCTGCAATTTTTAATTCGCAAACTATTATCAGATGCAAAGAATAAAACCTATTAGGGGAAACCACCTGTGCTTAAAGAGCAAATGAGGTACTGTACATTGTTTCAATAATATAATATATACCGTAGGTCCCAGCCATTAAGTAAATACTTTGAGTTAATATTATTACCCTAATATTTTGAGGTTGGTTTAATGGCTGGTGCTATTTCGGTGTCAACAAATTCAGTAATCCGGATAAGAAATTTCAGGATGTTAGCAGCCATCTAATCTAGTCTCTAGAGACTAGACTCATGAAGCCATGGAGTAAAAATAAAAGTGAAACAAGTTGATGATAATGATGCATGGCTACATAACAAAAATCAATAGTTATATTCAGAATTATTTTATTTTTGTAATTATGGATAAATATTGTTGTACTCAGTAGCACATTTCACGACTTTCAATATGAAGGCAGTGTCAGTAACAAGACAACTCGTACCCAAGACATCCCGTACCCAAGAGCATCGTGTCTCATTTGTTTGGCGGCGAAGACATCTTGGTTTTGTAAAAGAGTGTGTTTAACGTTGTCATAATAATATAGGCTTATTGAAAACACAAACATTAAAAAAAAAATTATTTAAGTAATTTTAAACACTTTTCACTGTTCCAACGATTCACTTTCTGGTTCACAACACAAATGGCTTTGCTATTTCATGTATTGATATCACCTAAAAATATTGCAGGGAAAAGTTAATATTTTTAGGTCGGCTTAATGGACAGTCCTACCATAAACCAATATATTTTAGGCTTAAAAAACGGCCTCTGCTTAAAGGGATAGTCCATCTTCATTTCAAATTTTCAGGACTAATACAGGTATGCTCACAAATATCATAAATAATGTCAAAATATGTAAACAATCACCCACATATTAAATAATCCAGTTTAAGCCAGACAGAGACTGGAAGCTCCTGAATGCTGATGTCACTTTACGGTTCACCTGAAGTCTGCAGAGCCCATAAAAAAGTGTGAGCAAAGAATTAATCCAGAACATATTGCAATTATCTTGTTAAAATTACATCATAAATGACATACAACCAAATCATTTTGAGCCAGAAGGAACCTTACAAGAGGAAGATGATTCAAAATGGCTCAGATATTAACGCTCAAGAGAAACTATAATCCACGTCAGTCTAGAGAGCACCCATGTGACGTTAGAGCATTTCAGTTTTCTCCTTCCTGCCTTTGAATCTGGCTTGTGGTGCAGCTGGAATGGTGGCCCTCCATTAATTTGGATTATTTCCTTATATCTATGATATCAGGTATATTTTGTGATTATTATTGTAGAATTTTTGGTGAATGTTCTAAGCATTACATATTTATTAAAACATTTCTGAGGGTGGACTGTCGCTTTAATGGCCGGGTGGGCTTAATGGCTGGGACTTACAGTATATAATATAATAATGCATGTTTATATAGTGCCAGAACAGTATTATTATCCCTGACTTGGACTTCCACTAAGCACACGTCTCTACTTCCAAGGAAGCATACAATGCATGGTGTCATTAAAGGGGCAAAACTTTACTCAAACACATAGCCATTACGTCCTGTCAGGTACTCATTTTTATGGATGAGTGAACCAGTTTTCACCTGGAGCCTCGAACCCATTACCCTTTGGCTATGAGTCCCATGCTCTAACTAACTGCAAACCATACATAGCAAAGTGAACCTTGATTATCATATATACCCACTCATTACATATTATTTTCATATGCCTAACTGGAATAAAATGAGATAGCTTGAACACACTCACAAACACAAGTATGGGTTCGATTCTAATCCAGAACCTGGATGTTTGCAGCACAGCACTCTAACCACTGCACCACTAGAATGCTTTAGAACATGCTTTGGGGTTGAACTTAAATATACTTAACTGTATCTTAAAAGATGTGTTTACTTTAATCAAAACACCAATGACGTAGGCAATGGCTATTATTTTTAAAGTAAAAAATTTAGCACAACAATAAATGAGTTTGTTTAGCTTTGGTATTAGTTATACTTGAGGCTTAAGGCCGAGTTAAACAACAAACAACCTGCAAATTTACAGCACAATACTTTAACCCATGGGTTTTGGGAACACGTGGACACCAGCATCGAAATATGATACTAAGGAAGGATCATTTCATTGTTGTTGTTGATTCCTAACAGGACACCCTTACCTCAGTGGCAGCACAATGAATTCTGGAGCTATTGTTAACACAATAAGTGCTCTCTGTAGGTCATACTTCATGGCAGCAACACCCAGTAATGGAGCTTCTTCACTGTAACAGGACATAGAATAACATAATTCATCAAACACACACACACATATTTACAAAAATTTTCTTTAATTTTAACATTAATTGCCCACATTCAATTATCATAACTTGATAAACAGCACACTCAAAGTCAAAATGCATATTACCAGAACTACAAACAAATTATAGTGCTGAGATGGGTCTCAAATGATTGCTTAAGAGATGGCCTCATCTTGGTGCCCATCAATGAAACTTATGGGAACACTGGGGAGAGGGGGGATGGTATTTGGGGGGAAAATTACATTTATCATACAACTAAAGCAAATGACAACTGAGAGATTAACACAGAGAAATATATTTCTCCTTGTAAACAATCCACCTGATTAAAAAAGTTAAAACTGTTGGCAGTGATCATCCCCAGAGAATTTCTACTCCATTTTTTCACAATGAGTGACTACAAATAGAAGCCACACTCCACTAAGCGTGAGAACCTGGGTGAGATGGACAGCAGTGTGTGAAGGCAGTTATGTTATTGTTTTGTTTAACCTCGGTATGGTTCTCAAATAGGACAGATGGCTGATGGAAAAATATCTTTATAGAATGCACATTTTCTACCAATGCTGAAAATTCCTACATTATGGGTTTTCTCTTTATTCTACCACCTGTTTCATGCAATTTACACCTAGGTAAACTACAAGAAATGGAATAGCATCATTTTATTTGAACTACATTTAATTGTTTGGTTAAGTTGCTCTTCAGGATATCACAATTACTAAACAAAGATCACAACAAAGGAATTAAAAGATAACCAAGCACCAAAGAAGACCATAGAGTAACAATAACTAACCTACATGTGGATGGCTTGGTACATACAAGATGTTCGACAAGCGATGGCGAGTTCTCCAGCAATTGAGCTAAATCTGTCTCCATCTCTACAAAAAATAAAAACCCCACACACATCAGAAGCAGCAATCGGCCACTGTATGTTAATGCAAGCATCATACACTTATCATGTCTATATGCTCCCCAAATTTAACCAGCACGCGTGGAATGATTCACAAGCAGTGTCTTAGCTGAGAGTGTCGAGGTCACACAAGTCAAAAGATCTTTAGTGCTCTTTTGTGTAATGAAATAAAATATTCTAGGGAATTTTCAGAGATTAAAATGTTTATCCCCGAAAATAGCCATCATTAAGGTATTTCTAGATTAGTCTCCCACCCCATACAACTTGTCCATTTGCCGAGACTGCACATAATGGTATCTTGTTATCTAAGACATTGTTCACACAGAAGAATATTTGAACTGACACTCACTGAATCACAGTAAAACCTGTCTAGTCAACAGTAAAATGAGGATGAATCTGGCTAACCAGAATAGATAAAAGTGACACGTTTATATATGTTGCCACATAAGTAGTGTTTTTACAAAAAACAATTCACAGAAGAATATAAACAGAAGTATTGTCCACATACCTGACTGACTGAACTCCAACACTTTATAAAACCATGACAACACAACAGCATGTAAACCAGCATTATGCATGCAAAGGTATCTGTTCTTTTGTGATGTGTCTGAAAATAAGAATCACACAGCAATACTAGGACTGTATGAGGGTTTATACAAAATATGTTTCACATGAATTTAGCCCATGGCAGGCAATTAATGGCATTCTTATTCAGTTTATTTAATGACGTTTACGTATATATATATATATATATATATATATATATAATTCACGGAACAATTTCAGACTAAATAATTCTTTTATTGTTCCTGTGTAGGAGCCACCATACTATAATATAACATACAAGAAATCGTTAATAGTCATGTTACAGCCCCAGGGAGTAACATGTTGAGTTGAGATGTGTAGCCTTGATACCTGATACACCTGGGACATATAACTCAGGGGTGACTACCTAGCCAAACAAATTCCACAAACATCAGTCAGATTTTGAACTCACACCCTCGAGGTTTGTAGCATGATGCTATAACCACTCTATCATCAAAATAACCTGCTTTTAGATAATTCAGTTTGTCTAGGTATATGTACATTAATAGTTCATTTCCAACTCAGGTTTGTCATCTGGTAAAAAGCCAAAAGAATTTTGTGTGTAAATTAAACAACTCACTAACAAGATATCATTCAGCTCATACCACAAGTTGGCAAAATGACATTTCTGTAATATTGTTTTAATGATGGGTTGCATTCACAATTAAGGGCAAGACTATAATTCCTAAGATGTTTACCGGAGGCCTGAGATGAATCATTCAGGCAGAAACTACATGTTTAACTTTAAAGGGCTGGTAGGAAACTTGATTCTTCTATATATTTATATTTTATCCAGTTTACCTATCAGTTTACAAATAAATACATTAAAATTTTTCTCAAACGTCATTTACATCAATGTACACAACCTTCATCAAGGTGACACGATGATGCAGGTAATCAAACACTTTTCAATATCCATGCAACATTACATAATCAGGGCTTAAATCTGATCCGAATCTGCAAATCAATTCATGCAATCTTGATTAGCATAAAATTCACCGAATATTCAGCATAAACTACTAAAGTACGGCAATATGCTGTGTATCATTCAGAACCTTCCAAGTTTCCATCTACAGATGATGAAATTGCCATTAACGAATCAGACATTACTGAATCTGATAATGACATGGGATTTTTTAAAGTGGGAATCAAAAGTGAATACAAATTGATTCTCGTAAATTCTCACAAAATTCTAGCCCTGATGATGTTATCCATTATACACATGGCTGAACTCTGCCTGTGGTTAGTCCATTACTTCATAGAAGCTATCAACAATGTATACCAACTCACCTCTGTATAACCTCATTGTACAGATAAAGGGTTCTTCGATGGAGTCATCATTCAATGATGATGTTAAAGATAATTCTAGTTGTACTGTCTCGTATATGTAGAGGCTGCTTGTTGGAGTTGTAGTAAGTGTTAGATGTCTGAATGATTCTAGTTCAGACTGCAAATGATTACAAAATTTATAAATATACTATGAAGAACTATAAAAAAATCTTCATATATTTCTTTCTACAATTAAAATTCTGTTAATATACACAAACATTTAGATAAAATGTGGTAATAAATAGATTATGCCTGAATCACTGGAGTTCCAATTAATGAGGTAGCCTATCATGTACAAACACAGGATTAGATTTTCTTACAAAAATTGTCTTAATAAAACAGAAATTTAAAGTTTTGCCTCTATGGCATCAAAAAAAGCCTAAAGCCCGGCCACAATCAGGCAAGTTTCATGTGATAAGGTGCGGGTTTCTTTTCTAGTTTCTTATGACAAGAAGTATGTTCAAAAAAGCAAAGCAAGTGCTTATTTGGAAATGGTGAAACAATTAAATTAACAACTTTTATCAATAAACACTGGTCAGATTGTGTTACTTGTTATAAGAAAGTAATAACAGAACATGTTTTGTTGTATCATTTCTGTATTGAGGGCGAGAGCAGCACTGAAACAAATGGTTTGGTTGTCTTAAAAATATAACTATTCAAACAGTTGAGTTGGGTTGCTTAGCCTCAGCACAGGTTACATATGGGAAATATGGCTGAGGGGCAATTCCCTAATGAAACAAATCCCACAAACACAGGTGTGAGCCAGATTAGAACCAACAACCTGGAGGTTTGCAGTGCAGTGCTTTAATTACTATGCCATTGTAATGTGCAACTAAATGAACATCAATGGATTATTGTGGGATTGTGCACCTTTGGATTGCAGTTAAACAGTGCACAGAATAAACAGGTTTGCAGCCATCCTTCCAAGTATCACAGACAGTTCCATTTAAAAGCTAGAACTTGGGGAAAATGCTCTCCCTGATTTGCTAAGTGAGCCTTTCTCAAAAAGAATATAAGAAAGTATGTGGGTTGACTTTATGTGGAGAATCACACAGAAAACTACACGTCCGACGAAGAGGGTGCATGGTTTTTCCCAACTTATTATCAACAGCAGCAATTAGTTTGGTACACATCCATTTAATATGGGAACAGTAAGTATGTTATGCAAATGCAATGGGTCACACTAAAAAAACATAACGACTGCAATAAAACATCTACAAAATTGTATAACAACGATGAGAAGAAAAATCATCAAGTTCCAAAAGAACTGATGTGGATCTGAATCATACAGCAGACATTTGGAGCTTAACAATACCTCATCGACATCTTTGTTATTTTCTCCATCAAGGACGACACAGTGATCAATTCTGCCATCTCTGTTGGCTAGTATGAGGATGGTTGGTTCGCCTGCGAGACACAAGATGCCACAAGCATCATTTCTGTTGGCGTTTTCAGCTGCTGGATACACCTTCAATGGACCCTCAACATTAAACTTCTGGAAACTGACAAAATGACAGAATTGTATTTCAATTAATGCTTCAGTTCAAAACCAGAGATGCTTGCTGAAGCATTCTCATCTAATAGCTGATACCTTAAAAAAATGTGTGTCTACTTCAAACATCATCAGTCAAAGAACTGCTAACTGATACAATGTGCATCATTATCATTTGATTTTATGTTTAGGGCAGGTCAATGAATAAGTTCAGACCATTCCCAGTCGCTATATGCTATATTATATCATGATTCTTAGCATCATGATATTTTATACAATGTTATAGGACTTGCAGTTTCAGTCTGAAGATAGTCTTAAAATCTCTATCACAAAATCATGATATCAGCAATAAACACTGTTAAATCAAAATTTAAATAAATCTGCTCATTAGTATAGACTAAAGACTATAGAATTGTATGAAACTGAAACTCTGTTTTAATCAAGCTTGTAATTTGTCAATAACAATCAGGGCTAGAATTTCAACACAAATCTGCAAATCTATTCACACAAGTCACTGTTGATTCGTACAAAATTCACCAAATATTCAGCACAAACTACTAAAAGTTGGTTAAAAATGAACACATTTTTATCGGTTTGTAAATTCTCGAAAAAATCTTAAACTAATTGTAATGCCCATTCTCCAGGTGGCGACATAGAATTGAACTAGACCCCACATGTACTTAGCATTAGTGTCTGTTAAACATCATAGAAAATAGTTATAATTAAACTTATAGATATAATTAAAGGATTTTTTAAAGCGGGAATTTAACATGAATACAAGTTGATTTTTGCAAATTGTTGCGAAATTCTAGCTCTGAATAATTATGGTGGACCATAATCATAATGTAGTCATAACTCAGTATGGCATGCTATCATGAGTTGGTGACAATGTGATTCAGCTGCATTGCAATTGGCACATCTTTTACTCTGTACATAGCACTGCAGAGTTCTAATTGTGTTTTTTTTAACATGTCGGCCGTAACTGTGTTAGGAAAAGTCAAAGGATAGAAAACTAATCTTTTTAATTTTCTAAATATTTTTTTAAAGTTTAATGTTGACTGATATATTAGGTATTCTCAGAGACAGGGCATACAGTTTTTCACCATTCCTCTTAGTAAACGCATAATATTTTGTACACCTTAATTTAATTAAAGCATCCTGTAGCATCACTGCACACCTTTAAAAAGGCTAATACTACCACAAAAAGTCAAGGGACAAGATATATTTCTCTAACATATTAGAAACAGATGTGTTCTCACCACAAACAACTCAATACTTACCATATCGACTCAATTCTGCTGATAACTTTGAAGACATCTCCATTACCAAATAGTACATATATTGGCCAGAGTTTGATCACATCCACAGCCCTTTGAGACGACTTAGACTTTGTCTCCATATCTACTGGAGAACCGAAGTCAAAACCAACAGCACTGTTCCCCTGAGCCCACCGCAGTCTGACTGTAAACATGGAAAGTTTCTGATTTTCATCACCTTCAACACAGATACTTTCTACAGGACTCAAAGGATTCTCTATACTGTATGTCCTGTGGATATAGAAAAAGAATATATATATATATATATATATATATATATATATATACACACACCAGCATTATATAGTGTGGTAAGAAAGAGAGAAGCAGAAAGACTTTTAACAAATAACTTCCCTCATCAAATATACTTAGTGAATTCATATACAATAAAAAAATGCGGAATTAAGAAAATGTTCACACACACTCTCCCCTTTATATAACAACACAATATAATTTGTATTAGAACTGTTAAAAAAGCCTGATAAACATATTTATCAAGTCAGCTAGACAGTGATGATGAAACATGGAAAGTCCCATCACATTTACATTTTTATTCAAACAGGTGAATTCAAGTGAATAAACAGCGAATAAATTTTAGAATATTCATCCAAAATTCACACATTGATGGAATAGATTATTCACTGAAAGAGAAAATTTATTGTATGCTCCGTTGTGTTACACCTGATCCAGAATTGTGATCGGGCAATTTTATTATGAACAATTCTCAAGCTGACATACAGTTCTCATCAGCTAGAATATAAGAGAATGTTCATCGGGAAACTACATCATATAAATCATTCACTGATTGTGACCAATACAAATCAGAGGCAAGGATGATCTGTTACCAGTATTTAGTGTTCACTATGTTTCCATATTACAGTTGGGAGAAAGACAATTTTTATCAACCACAAATTAGTCACCGTGTAGGCTCAGATTTACTTTTCTGATTAAATTTTTCTGTGATTGGCTAATTACTGGCAGACTCCAGTAATGAAAATGTGGACGTCAATTGCTCATAATCACTTAAAATCAGGTGTGATTATTTTATGTGTTTACCTGTAGCACTAGCTACAACAGGCGCACATGTTAAAGGATACTGAAATAATTAGATGAACATAACAGAGACATAGGTTACACAGAGATTTGAACATTTCCAGTAGAGTACACCATCCATTGCAATACAGAAGTACCCTCATGGTGTCTTGGGTTAATTTAATATCCATTTAAAATAAATCCAAGGGCTGAAATAGGTGGTCATTTAATACAGAACATAGGTGATCGTTTAGCACAGGTCTATTTATAAATATAAAACTGGTCCCTTCAGAGGAAACATTAAGGTGCCAACTTTGGGGCAGTCATTAAACACTTCTAATCTTTTCTCTTCATTCTTAATTTTTACATACCTAATATAATTATCAGCTGTCAACAATGATATGTGTGAATCATCTAAACTGCCAGGATGCCATGCAACATCTACTAAACACACCGCTGATGTTTTTAAAAGATGCTCTGCTACAGAAATACACCTGAAATAGAGAAATAAAGAATAATAAAAAGCGCATTAATTTTTTTTCATATTATGACATCGCATCAAGCACTGTTTCTTGCATTGAGTAATTCAAGCTTAGATACAAACACATCTAAATGAAATTTAATTTGCACAAATTACCATATCATGCCTCAAAAGTGTCATTATTATTCAAGAAGAAAGAAAACATTATTAATTATTTCCACACAGATATCATGTACATAATTCGCATCTCCGGTCTCTAACACAATTACCAACTTTGGCAACCATTCCACAAATAGCCATTACTGCGACAGCATAACTCAGATAAATCTACTTTATACACCGAAATAAAAGGTCCTGGTGACAGCATCAATTAAACATGCCTGCCTTTGATGACAATTTCACTCCAACTTCACTCAAGCCAGTCTCATTACTGATGACGATAGAAAACACTGCTATTTTTTTATCAATACGCATCATAGGCCGGAGCATGCTTGAACATACTTGCACATCACTGGATTTCTGCCATCCTGTGGTCCCTGCTCATCCCACTGTGAAGGAAGTTTTACAATGACTAGCTCATTCTTTGTCACCAAGGCCAGGTATCTACCACCAGGACTGAGCAACATACGATCCACTTCTTCCACTGGTGGTATGGATAATGAAAGTGTCTGTAAAAAGGGAGATATGATAAGCTAGTCCAGTCAACATATGATGAACACTGACACTGACAGGCAACGACGAAGATTTCTCTTTTATGGAGTAATCTTCAGTGACGTTTGCATCACTTCAAACAAAGATAAGCAACAAGTGACTTTATGAATTGGTCATATAATCAGGTCAGGAAAAACACCAAAGTGATATGTTACTAAGAAAATGCCTCACTCCTAATGCATGTTTATTACTACCAACATTTAAAAAGGCTAGAATTAGAAGCGTGTCAAAACTGGACAATTAGCAATTTTTTAAATCTCACTTTCTAGCCAGCACAGAAGCTAATTGTAGCTCTAATTCCCCCCCCCCCCGACTCACCCCAGTAACAAATATGGAACTGACCATGTTTCATTTTAATAATCACCACATGGGTGAAATAAATAAAATTATTAAAATTTCACAAATACCGTAACGTGTAATTGTGAGTGTGAATGCATTCCATAAATCAGAAGCCATTGGGAATGGAAGAAGACAAGGAAATAGTAATTACTACAGAGTGTAATGTGTTACCACTTTTAACTACAAACAGTGTTACATATCTAATAATACTGACTCAATTAGCACGCATCATTTTTGGCGCGTCCAGGGTGCAATATTTTGATTATGTATGAACTCAAAACACAATGACTAACAGGATGTGTACTGTTTAAGTTTAGTGAATTAAGTAATTTATATTAATATAGCATGTAACACAACAGTGAAAATAACCAGCATAATTCTCCGACACAATGCGGCTATTACTAAAGGGAATTATAAAAGCTGGACTAAATCAAATCATATACATGATCCTTCAAAGCCATGCATGCGAATCAGCTAGAGTGATGGAATCCTATTGAACTTTATGGACTGAATGTGTGAGCAAATGGTAAAATGAGAGATATAATTCTCATATTCAGTGAGCTATTGTATGGATAATCTATTATACACTCAATATATCTAAAATTAGCAATTTGGTCAAGACCGAAAGCTGCCAAAAATATAAATTTCTCATCTCCGTTGAAGAGTCTTTTCTAAAAACTTTGAAACCTGAATTTCATTAGAATATCTGGATCTAGTATGCCATTATGTCAGGTAGTCAGCCTGTTAAACAGAAGAAGATGAGGATTAACCCCGAGATAAGCTATCACGAGATGTAACAGTTCAACAAAGTGCAAACTGTCACAAACTAAGACAAGCAGTTTGTGCTGAATCAACCCTGAAGCAAAGATGTCCCCCTCCCCCCAATACCAACCTAAACAAAGGAGCCTGATAGTGCTACCTAGCTTAACAATTCTTAAGTTATAATATATTATGAACATTTTACTACAACAGACATTTCTTCATTTCATTAAACCAATTTTGTATGACATATTACAATATATGGAATGCACAAATAATAACATCCAGTTAATAAAGCATAGATCACTTTAATTATTTTTTGGTTCTTCTATTTTTAATTAGTGGTTAGCTGAAGAAATGAAGCGCTCACTATTCATATTCAATTTAGTAATAAAAGTGATTTAAACCCCCCAAAAATGGATATTTCAAAGTATCTCTTGCCACGTTTCAACCTTGATATAAACTTAGTATGAACTACTAATACAGAGTATGGTGCACCAAATCATAAGGTATCACCTAGTGAAATTACCTCAAGGTGCTGTGGTAGTTTCAAAAATCTTTATCAAGAATTTATTATTTGGATTAAGTTTCAAGTTTACTCAAATTGATTTTTTCATAATAATGTTAAAATTATATTTATGTATGTTAATATTGGTTTGTTAACTTTTATTTCAGGTTTTTATCATAATGTAACAGGATTGGAAAAAATGAATTTCATATATCCAGTTTACCCCACCAGTTTAGTTCAATCAAAGTATAGCATTTTCCAGGGCACTGCCAAGACAAAGTATACAAGATTTAAGGATATTAAACCAAGATATGTGCGAAAAACCATTATCATATTTATTAAATGTATGATTGATTATTGACATTGTTATGGTACAGCCTCCTCCTTACCCCTTCTAGCTGTATAATACACCGACTTTTATTTAAATTTTAAGTAGAGATGTGGCTGTTTTATATTTCTTTCACACTTGTCAAAAGAATAATGTATTTCATTCTGAAATTTGTGTCAGTTAAAATGTAAACAATCCTGCTGAAGAAACAAAGCTGTAAGCATGGCAGTTGTGTAAAAACTATAAATATTCAGTATCACATGATCAGTGTTGCTGCCCACATTGAGTCACTGGGCAAAATGAGACATCATTATTACTCTCTTCACTGAACATCTGTTGTATCTGTTCGTGTGCCATCATATATGTCATCGACCTATTCATTGGAGTCAGTGTCACATTTGCCATACTGTTCAGCCCACAATATCTTCTGTGCCATCTAAATCATTGCTGATATAACACTTCTTGAACGATTTGGTAATGATGATGGGGTTGATTTAATCCCAGGTCGTTTTCACCCACTACTGTAATAATTTTCCTTTGATGTGGCTTCTATGGTCATTCTTTGCATGGCTTCATATACTTTTCCCTTCAATTACACATGCTCACAGTCACATATTTCGTTAATAATGATAAGTCTTTGTGATCACATCACTAATTTGAACATCAGATTAAATAATGATGGTGGTTATCACGATTAAGTTTGAATTTGAAAGACACCAGAGAAAACACACCTAATAAATATGTTTATTGTTCATATATTTATGATTAATGCTGAACAACAATATCATTGAATTTCCTCCTAGTTTATGAGAAATATTACCTTACCTGTTAGTATGACCCATGTATAAGACGCACTAAATTTTGGTGTCAATTTCAGAGTATAAAGTGTGACTTATTCGTGGGTATATACGGTAGGTCTAGGAAATATCCAAGATTGAACTGAACGAAATGTCCATTTGCTTTCGTTATTGAAAAACGTACCATGGTCATTTCCCTTATAATCTGAGATTCTGCATAAGTAGTCATAGTTTTCTAACCTAACATTGAGCTTCGGCCAATTTCCACTTAGTGTTGCAGTTGTAGCGAGATCGGTCTAAAAACTATACTACCTCATTACTCACTTTCAGAGGTTTGAATAAAAACAGATTAACTTCCCCGGAAGTCAGCACAGCGCCCCCCAGCAATTGTTTGTCCGGATTTGGCAACTGAGCTATTACTTATCCCCTTTTATTTATTATGCAATATATTTATCAATTCAACCATGGCTCAAGCTGAATATTATATTATAATAAGGCTGTTGTTACATATCCAAGTATTGGAATTGTGTTCATTGATGATAAAGGTCCAAAGAATCAATGCGCATGGGCCAAGTTTAGCTCTTTCCGGTACTCTGACACAGAGCAGCAGGCCAAGCATCAGAATCGTGTTTGTTGGTAATAAAGATTGGAGCATTCAGGATTGGAGCCGTGTTCATCAGTATTATTATAAATTTTAGCAATTTTGTGATTGTACTTAGCTTTCCATCAGCAGTCTCAGTATGGGAGCATAGTTATAACTACTGCTACTATAGGGTTTAATAAAGATATTTGATTAAGTCCATTAATAGGCATTATAATCAGATCCCACAGCCAAGGAAATGTAATTTTCCAGGACAAAATTACTATTTTCCAGGACAGAGGTATATAAGATTTAAAGGTAATAAATCAAGATATGTGCAAAAAAGGATAGCATATTTATTCATTATGTGATCAATTATTGACATTTTGTGTTAAGCCTCCACCTCACCCCCTCTAGCTGTTTGATTCACACAATTTTATTTAAATTTAAACTAACATATGGGATATCAACACCATGTACTGGTACTTTTTCTTCTCAAATGGAATTTTTTTCCACAGGTATAATATTGATTCACAGACTCTTTTGTTATAAGTGGATTTTTTAAAATTTAATGCAATATTTTTTCCCAAAAGATTTTATCAAATTCAAGGACATTTCCAGGACCTGGAAAATGAATTTGTTATTTTCCAGGTTTTCCAGGACACATAGGAACAGCTGTTCTATCTTCTATTTATTTGATATTCGTTTGTATCTCTTCAAAACTATCAAAAGCAACTCCTTCTTGCAACCCAAATGTAACTACTACATGATCAGCCGCCGTATATGAGCAGAAGTAAGAGCCAATGAGGAATAATTGGCGCATGCACATTGAGTGCTCAGGTCTCTAACACTGATCTCAGGATCAAGCCGATCTAACCCATTCATGATTTGAACACCAGGGGCATACCTCCATGGCAATGTCTGAAATCCACTAACAGTAATTTAAGGGATTGTAATCTTTCCTCATATGGTAGATATTTCAGGCATGGTACCAACTTAATAGTGTGTATCAGTACCTTCTCAATTTCTAACTTATTGATCAGATTTCGGGGATGCCATATAATATTCACATACTCTAGATGGGGCCTGACAAAGGTCATGAATAACCTCAGTAGAGTCTCTTCATCTATACAAGAGAAGGTCAATCTGATGAGCCCTAGTAATCTACTGGCTTTGTTTACTGTGTAGCACACATGATCACAAAACTTAGGGTGTCATCGACAAACACCCCAAGATGCGTTCCTACTGGAGTTGTCTGCAGCTTGACACTCCCCATCTTATACACACACTTCCTGTTGCTGTGACATAGATGCAGGACTTTGCATTTATCTGCATTAAACTTCATCTGCCACTCTACCAGTCTTGTAAGGTCTGCTTTCAGCTCAATACAGTCTTGGTCAGTGAGGACCATTCGGTATACTTTAGTGTCATCAGCAAAGATATGTGCTGTACTTCGGACTATGTCAGGGAGATCGTTTATGAACAGTACGAACAATATCGGTCCCAGGACACTGCCGATTGGGATGCCGTTTCGTACTTCCAGCCAGGCCCAGGGTGAGAGGCTACTGTTGATGACGACTTGATGAGTACATCCAGTCAATAATGCTCTTATCCAGTCATAGTTGTCTCTGACTATACCATATAATATGCCTTCAGTTTGTTCAACAGTCTTTGGTGTAGTACACCGTACAGTTAACAGTATGAACTATCAAACATTCAAAGTAACTAGATGATAGATCTAGATAAGTGAGTGGAGAACTGTTTTGAAAGGTGATCTATTCAATAACTGAATAAGTGTCGAATTAAAAAGTATGATGAGTTCAGTAGATCTAACCAACAGATCTAGGGTCTAATCAATCTTGAATCTAGATCGATCGTTACTAGATCTACGTTAGACCAACGCCGGCAACAGACACCGGTCTTTATTTAAATCGACAGAAACAGAAGAAAAATTATTTGTATGTTTAATTTTCTTATTAACGAACACAACTTCAACACTGTGAATGCTGAAATGAAAATTTTACTTTGATGTTTACTCAATCTTATCACTGAAACCTGACGGCTTACCTTGTAAACATGATGA
Source organism: Paralvinella palmiformis (assembly GCA_025642065.1). Classification (NCBI taxonomy): domain Eukaryota; kingdom Metazoa; phylum Annelida; class Polychaeta; order Terebellida; family Alvinellidae; genus Paralvinella; species Paralvinella palmiformis. The sequence continues at coordinate 492,640 of JAODUP010000474.1, forward strand.
ACTGTGTTTCTGCCAGAATCAACTTTTAGATCTAGTTTGGAATATTTCAAGTTCGTTGTCAAAACAGAACCAGTGTTCCGATTCCAAAGAAACATCTCGCCATCTCTGATTACAACCCATTCTTTGCATTCTGTTATTGAGGAAAGTCTTTCTTGGTATTTTACAAGTGGCTGCAAAATTGCATGCTCTTCCAATATTTTCCGCCAGTTGGCCGCCATGTTTATATTGCGCGATGTGCGAGTTCGATGCATGATCGAGTTCGTCGTGAGGCCTCTTCTTTTCATTGGGTGGTGCACATGTCACGTAAACGTCTTGTCCTTGATTCAGATATCAATCTACACGTAACTTCGATCTCAAATATAAATATAAAATAAGCAAAGTTACTTCACGACACAAAATAGAAATGAATCAACAGTTAATGAATAATATGACGATTTTTACCCTAAAAAGAAACCGTTATAATATACTATGTTTTAGGCTCCTGCGCAACTCTGTCATGCACAATGGTTCACAATATTATATCTGTGCCACCGTTAAGGATATATTAAGAATGCGAAGGGTTATTTATGCGGAATAATATAACATGATCAAATGACGACATTAACCAGTCGGTGAAACCCCCATAGACTAAACAACAGGACGAATAATTAATCGTTATATTGACAAGGAAAGTAATGGCTTAACACGACTCAGATATTTTAAGTTCTAAAGTATTGGTCTAATTCGATTTCGCACCACCTTGGACGGTTTAGACTACCGATCTGAAACGGGTAAGTAGTTCTCCGGTTTTCCGCTAGTCCAGCCATTCGTAAACATCAATCCATTACGATATGTTTATAGATGGGCAGACCGACTCGTTTTAATGTGTTTACGATAGCTTCTCCTCCCAGCAACGACCCGCGCCTTTATTCGGGAGCGACGCGTCAATGTTTACGTCGATAAAGACAATATACGGCGCGACGTCAACGCCAGCCCGACATTCAGCGACGTAATCAGCCAATAGGCGCGACGTTAACAAAGGGGGCGAGAAAATGAATCGAACACGTCAACAAAATAATTACCCTGCCCACATCGGGGCACTTTGTTAATCAAACAACGGATAGCTAAACCTCGATCATGTTCGGTATCGACGACGGCGGAGAGAATAAGATTATATCATCAACAACCGATTGAGGATTTATAATGGGAACTCTTTGATGTCCCTCTTTCGTGGATTATTCTTTGCGTTACAGTTAGCCGCACTGTTTAATCGGTACATCACCTCGTAATTTCAGACTAATACACACGCACACACACGTACACGTTGTTTGATGTTTTACGGTCACCTTTCTACACATTGTAGTCTAAATTGGTTGAGCGATCTCCAAAAGTGATCGGGCGGATAGAAAAATTAAACAGCCTTTAGATATAGCCCGGCCGAGGTTTCAAGCCAGATGCTAGAAGTCTGTGGTCGAGCGCGTTACCATTTCCGCCACCGAGATGGCCAATCCCCCGATCCGAATACTTTCCAGCATCAGTGACTGATACATTGAGGCCAGTAAATATGAAATAAAGTTTGTTGGTTGATTCTGTATCTACGACTGCCCAACCTGTTTCGCAAATAATGGAAAAGAAATAAGAAAGATAACCTCACATTAATGAGTACCCTGAGGATGGATGGGTGGTTTGAGTACTGCATCATAAGTCACGGTTGGCCAACTCTCCATTGTCGGTTTAATGCAATCTTCCTTATATATATATATATATATATATATATATATATATATATGTATATATACTGGACTCACACATTATTATTATTATTATCATCATCATCAGTTGTAGTAGTAGAAGATGAAGAAGTAGTAGTAGTAGTATATTAGTAATAGTAGTAGTAATAAACATTGTATTGTCTTAATTTTATTTATTTCATTCATGATTTAATATGAAATTGTTCTGACGTCACCGATTAAAAAGCCTATTAGCCCAATTGTTTCATACAAACAAATGTAAATGAAATGCCTGTATGTTTATAATATAAACATACAGGCATTCAATGTTTAGAATGGGCCAAATCAAATTAAATCCACAAATTAATTTACCATTTATTTTTTTAATTCAGAAATAATTTTTCCACGATAATCCTACTTGGCATATAAACTACTCGGAGTACCTACTCATGGTAAAAAAAATAGGCAAAAGGAGTAGGAAAAAGTGGAATTGGAATCGGAATTGACAAAATGGAATTGAGCCCATGTCTAGTTTATATACATTCATATATGTATGTATGTACGTACGGACGTACGTGCGTACGTATGTACAAATTATGAGTGAGTGAGTGAGTGAGTGAGTGAGTGAGTGAGTGAGTGAGTGAGTGAGTGAGTGAGTGAGTGAGTGAGTGAGTGAGTGAGTGAGTGAGTGAGTGAGTGAGTGAGTGAGTGAGTGAGTGGTGGTGGTGAGTGGTGAGTGAGTGAGTGAGTGAGTGAGTGAGTGAGTGAGTGAGTGAGTGAGTGAGTGAGTGAGTGAGTGAGTGAGTGAGTGAGTGAGTGAGTGAGTGAGTGAGTGAGGGAGTTAACGAGTGAGTGAGGGAGTTAACGAGTGAGTGAGGACTGGAGGGAGGGAGGGAGTTAACGAGTGAGTGAGGGAGTTAACGAGTGAGTGAGGACTGGAGCGAGACGGTATTTATGGGAGGGATATTTGGTGTTTGTGTTAGAAATAACACGGTAATTGTCATAGCGTAAACTAATGGTTTACGTCATAACGCTGTATGTAATATTAAAATATTTTATGAAGGTAATTGTTAGTTAGTTTTTTCAACTGCTTATATTATTGTTTGTCTGTGTGTGTGCTGGGTGTTATATATATATATATATATATATATATATATATATATATATATATATATTGTGTGTGTGTGTGTGTGCGTGCGTGCGTGCGTGCGTGTATGTACTTCTTCGTGTATGCGGGTGCACATGTGCACTGCACACACGCATGTGTTTGCTTTATGGATGTGCGTAAGCGTCTTAGTGTGCGGGAGCGCGTGCTCGATTAATAATAAACCGTTCATTATGTGTAAACTAATTTCAAAATGTGATATATCGTTTTACTTTTTCAATTTAAGGTTAAGTCTCGATAACAATTAGTGAGATTCACCTGCCACCTGCAGTTTTATTAATAATCCTGATGCAAGGAGATAATAACATCATGTGCATTGTTATTTAAATAAATTACTTCCGATGTTAATATAATTAATATACAATCACCTAGCATCAGGTGAATGATACAAAAACGGATTGTGTTCATTAGTTAACTACAATTAACGTTATACCTGTATCTGACAAGAACATTACGGTTAAATGCAATTATATATATATATAAGTGCCGTAATGTTCTTGTCAGATACAGGTATAACGCCAATTGTAGTTAACTAATAACAATCCTTTTATTTTTTATATATATATATATATATATATATATATATATATATATATATATATATATATATATATATATCGTTAAGCAAAACAATAATCTATGTTGACCCGTCTGTAACTGCGTCTACATTTACTGATTAGCTACAGAGAGATCTCTTTCTATGGGATGAAAATTAATACTTAGCCGGTCTCTCAAACCGACAATGGGAGAAATTTGTCTAATTGCGATTGACTCTGTAATTGAATATCCAATTGAATATGAACAATTGCGACGACAACGTATTTTGTCATCATTGGTGGTCTTCTATTTTAATGAATAGGTAGGGCCATGCACAGTGGTTCAACGGTCGTCTATATGCCTGTCGCCTTAATAAACGGCGCCAGCATAATCATTAGAGAGTATATATATATATATATATATATATATATATATATACGGGGATTACATATAATATATATATATATATATATATATATTTATCAAGTTGTTTAATTTCTTTCACAAATGTTATAATTACAATGGTATTGTTGCGCAGATGTGATCTGGTAATTGACTCGGGGAAGCTTTAGAAGATTTTCAACGCATTAAGACGGAACGAAATATGATGCCCGCTATTGCAGAAGGTAGATGAATTCGATGCGCATTGTGTTATCATCACACGACGCGCGAGCGCGGCCATGGGCCAATCCAGACACGATCCACGCGATCAGAGAGCAACTCAAACGGACAACTCGAACTCAGAGACGAGTGGAGTAGGCCGGAGGGGGTGCAATTGGCTGCGCGAGAATATCGCCGAGTCTCGCCTCCCGATTCGGGCGCTGGCTTCAAAACAAATCGTCGTGATACGCCGCCGATATATCGCTAGTTACCCGTTCGACCGACCGGGGCCATTGATCTTACCCGAACCCGGCGCCCGCGACCGAAAACCGACGCCAGAAACGCTACGTCGCGCTGCAATTCACACCCAATCGGCGGCGGATCGAAGGCTGATTGGCGAGGTTTCGATCTCGTTAGGTCATGTGACCGATTGATTAGACTCCGATGCACAGACAGAGAAGATGGCTGCTAACCTGCAGTCGATGTTTCACTATTGGAAGGAATTTGATCTACAGGCGCTACAGGTGGGTTTGCGGATTTCTTTCGGGTGTCGGTTGGATGTGTGGGATGTTGGTCGTCTGCGAATTTTGCTTGACACGGGCGCTGTTGTCGTAATCGCCAACGATATGTCGGCGTTAACGCGGGCCTGCTGCCCGTTCTGACGTTCAATTGATAGGGTATCAGTGATAATCAATATGGCGAACGCGTGAAGCTGCCTTGTCACAGCGCTAAATGTATACAGTATATATATATCTCACACACTTTCTCTCTTTCTCTCTGTGTGTTGTGTATGAGTGTGTGTGTGTATATATATATATATGTGTGTGTGTCACTAACACTTCGGACGTCACATTGTGACATAAACTTGATAAAGACTTCGGTTTCCCCCGTCTTTGTTATGGCTGGAAGATTAATCCGGACGCTGGTTGTTTGTGGTTTTTCTGTTCAGGATTGTTTACGTTTTATACTGAGCCATCATAATCGGTGCTTGATTAGTCACTGGAATGGAATTAGGAAACTCACCATCGGTGACATTTAATCAGTATTGAAGTGTCACTTTGACACTTGTACATGTGTATTTAACAAGTACATGTCCATTTTGTTTACTGAGCATATTTTAGATATTCAATATTGTTGTCATTCATTGCATGTCTTCAGAATATGTATTGGATTGCGTATGAAAGTATTTTTTTTACTAGCAGCTTCATGCTTTCAAGTATATTCATAATTAAGTCTGCATCTATTTGACAGAATTTAATAGATTGTTCAAGGTGCATTGCTAGGATTTTGTGTTACTACTGATCATTAAACTAATTTTTGATTAAACATTGTTATGTAACACATGCTTAACACACCAAACATGCTCATGTATACCCATGCACATACATATAGAAAATCACAGCTTATGACATGGAAGCGAAGGACTGTCAGCAATGGCTGCATCTTTTTTCTGGTCATTGTTTGCTGATCAAGAATGCATCAGTTTCGCCTGAGGGAGGCTGTTTGAACAGGGCTCAGGGACAGGCCCTGTATATAGGAGAGTACTCAGTTGAAGCAACAGATAGTTATTAGGCGATACAGCAGCGCTGGCTGAATTTGTCAACATACAACTGGTTCGCAATAGGCAGTGAGGCCTGACAAACATGATGGCTGCAAGTGACTAGGAGAAAAAGGTAGAAAATCAGTTTCGCCCTGGTTGACAATGGTGTGGGCCTGAAGAAATTGAATGGTACAGGAGATCTATCACTCCAGTGTCTTCTTTTGCTTCACCAATCTAGGCTCTGGCTCACTATCCCCTTTGTTCCTACTGAGTGAAAGGGTGAATGTACTGCAGTGTATAACTAAGTGATCTGTAATGACTACTGTGCAGTGGGTTGTATTTTCCAAACAGCACAGTGTTCAGCATTGGTTATGCTAAGTGGAGGTCTCTGGATGATATGTGAAATAGGTGGTAGGTTTTATATGGTAGCACCTGACTGATGTGTGTACATGTTACACTGGTAGCACATGTGGATAGGTGGTCATGCATTCACAGATGTTAGATAATAAAGTTTAAGAGCTTAAAATGACATACAGTTTCTTTCCAGTTGACTTATCTTTATTTCATGGTAGCAAAACATTATTGATAACTAAAGAATACTGGTTTATAGTGCTTTGTGTGTATCTTAGCTGGATTAAAATTTTATTTTGGTTAATGTGGATGCGTGTGTCTGATTACCATACAAATACTTATATATACACATATATATATATAATAGAATTTTGATGCAAATGTGCTCAAAGATTTGCATGAATCACCATTGATTTGCCCAAATTTCACTGAATATTCAGCATAAACTACTAAAAGTTGTGGGGGGGGGGGAAATGATGACGTTTTTATTGGTTTTTAAATTATTGAAAAAAACTAAAACTTATAGATATAATTACAGGATTTTTTAAAGCTGGAATCTAGCTTGAATACAAGTTGATTCTTGCAAAACCGATTTGTCAGAATCGACGTAAATTCTTATGAAATTCTAGCCCTGTAACATAATGTTTACAACCTTGGCTCCTTATGCATTTTATTTCTAATGCTTTGTTTATGTATGGTCCACTTTGTGTAGTATATGTTTTCAAATTTTAATTTACACTGAATAAACAACCTGAAGTATAGACTTCTGCATATGTTTCATCATGTTGTTGTAGGTGATGCACCTCACAAGCTATCAGCCTAAATTTATTAAATACTAGGTATCTTTGACAGTCTGTTGGTGAGATGTTCTAACTGCTCTCCTGTCGTGTTTGCCTTGAGACAGAAGTTCTGATGGTTTTCTTGAATATTTTTAACATATATTTGCTAGGCTGTAATATCAGCGATATTGATTTTATATGATGAGCACCCTCAGAAAATCCATGTTCTCAGTGGAAATTTGATGATATATCACAATATTCAACTTATTGATTGATGGATTTCGTTGTAGAGGTTCATATTGATTCTTCTGATGACACACATGGCTACTTTGTAAAGAAGCCATTGATCTGTATTTCTGTTTTGGAGAGAGACCTAGTTGGTGGTGGTGAGGCAGAGTACATGAGAGGGAGAGGGGGTTCGTGGGGTGTTGCTAGATGTTGGCGGCCAACAGTAAAACAACTCATTCTTTTTCCCATTGTCTCTTTGTTGTTGAGCCTCCACCCCATCTGCTCCTTGATTGCAAAAGGACATCTTTATTGATTCAGAGAGCTATAGAAAATCGACTGCAAAATCAATGCTTTACACACACACACACATACAGAGGGTGTGTGTGTGCACTGGATAATGTGCCAGATCCTTTGGCTTAGCCATTGATTTATCGATGCACCGAATTTGCCCCACAGGTCTATACCGGGTCACTTTGCCCAAGGGAGGGAGACCTGTGACCCTGGCTGGGCACATAACAATCTAAATTGTTTGACACCGGTGGTGATCTATAATGGAAGATAGAACAATGTCTTTGTCTCTCCGCGCAACTGCAACTCACAGGGGCCTGTCCAAACTCTAAACTCTCTGACATGCATGAATTTTGGTTAGCATCGAGCATTTGGAATGATTTTTTTAATGGGCCCAGGTTGCTTTGTGTGATTGTTTCAGTGCATTCATGCCATGACTGTCAATGTCCTAGTTTGATTGATTAGCAGCTGGCATTGTTTACAGGCAGTTGTTTGACTTGGTAACAACCTTCTGATATATTATTATTCTATTGTGGTGGCCATATGCGAGATGTAAAGAATAATTTGTAACCAAAATAAATATTGTGTTTTTCATGCTTATGAACCATAAATATTGTTATTCGAATGCGATGATGTGGTAATTATGGGACGGGACATTTTTACGTCCAGAATTCTCAACATTTGTATGCGGCATCTAAATATTGTTCGCTGTGCTCAGACGTTTAATGTTTGCTGGGTCATCCATTTAGTTGTTGTTGTTGTTGTCCACTAGTGTATGTCGGTCGACATTACCATCAGGACCAGTTATAATAGTTCTGATACAACAATGGCAAGGAGGTAACACAACCATAGATCAGTAATGTTTGTCTCATAATTAATTTAACATCTGCACAAACATGGCAAGGCTGTCCCACTCTGCATTCGGATGACACTGTCAGGTTGCTGTGGAAACCAGTCGATGCAAACGATCAATAATCAATGTGGCGTATCTGAAAATAGTAAGTTGGGAGGTTTTCATTTTTTTGTTGCCAATATGGCATTGATTGGAAGCGCATCCATTATTCAGAAAAATTCAATACATCAATAGATTGATAGCAGAACTAGCCACATCTATAATTGGTGCCACGTTTAATGCACTCCTCTTGTATAATATTGTGCATATTGCTGTTTGCGGCAATTTGATGTTATTATACTTGTAGTTATCTTTCTCTTATATATATATATATATATATATATATATATGATGCTCTCACACACAAACTACTATACACTCATTGATTTATCTAGACTGGTGAGATAAATTATTCAACTTCTGTTGGATCCTATTGACTGCTGTTGTTTATCAACACATGTTTGATGAAAAATTATTCAGAAGTAATCTTTGTATCAATTACGCGAATTATACAGGATGTGGCCTTTTATGTAAATGCTGGTATGTCTCTCTTTAGAGGCCAACATGCAACAAGTCTGACGATGATGTGGATGATCAACAGCCTATCTTTGTTTTCACTCTGTTTGGTCCACATGTTGCCATAACTTTGTTCCTATGATGGATCATTTAAATATATATTAGGGCCGTCATGATTTAGGATTGATCAGTGCCTGCCATTGTTCTCCAGTTGTGCCATCCATCCTGCAGCCGTACTGATAGCGATACTTATCAGTGTGGGATCATTAGTGACCAGGTGGTTCCTCAATGCATATTTTTGATGAGACTGTAATGGCACATTGTGGTGTTTTTTTTGCTCTGGTCATTACGGCTCTGCTTGGCACATGCATAAATTTATGTAATTTCTAAACATTTGTGTCTGTCTGTCGTTGCTGGAGTTTCACAGTTGACAAAATGTTATTTTTGCCAATAATTCTATATAATATTATGGTAATATTATCATGATTTTACATTGATTACAACATTTGTTGAGGGTGGGGATGGGGTTTGAATCAAGAAATGTTACCTTTTGTCGTTAGAACATGTATTCTCTGTCTGTTAGGCGCGCTGAACTGGCGCAATAGTCAATTCATTGTACTACAAACCTCTATGTTGTGGATTCAAATCTATATTTGTGGGATGTTTCCTTAAGGGGTTGCCTCTAGGCCGTATGTCCCAGGTGTGATCGGGCTAAATGACTAAATTCAACCCTCTCTCTGTGTGTGTGTGTTGGAGACAGTATACTTTACTGACAGGAGAAGCCATTCCGCCAGCGTAATAGTTAAGCATCAGTTAGTATTAATTAATTGGAGGGGTGTACAGAAGCAGTTCTTGATCTGATGTGTTAACAAATTTGTCTGAAAACCCGGGATCCGACTAGTTGATCACAAATTCAATCACATAGGCCAGAGTTTATGACTAATCCTTGTGATCAGTGAGGAAGTCAAAGTTCCTGTCCAGCTGTGAATGAGATGCTGATGGCTTATTCGAAGCAGATGTGACTGTTTGGCTCTATTCCCCCCCTGTTGGCCGATTATTACAATTTGTTGCTAAGAAGCTGCGAATATCTTTTCATCACCAGCGTATCAGTTTTTTTATTTGTGTATCTAGCAGGTGATCAGGCACAATCTGATAGATGTTTTGTTTGGGTGCGTAAAAAATGAAGTCATGCCAAAACTGTTTCAAACAGTACGCGGTTATTCACTATACAAATTGCGCCGCTTTTTTAAATAGCATAATTGAATTCATCTTGTTGTTGTGGTAGATACATCAGCTGCATCTGTGAATAATATCTAGCTTTCTGTTATATCTGACTAATATCTCTCTTAATTTCGGTTGATTATATTTTTGCCTAAAGAACAGCATGTCTGCGCCGCGTATTGTTTTTTTTTAAATTCCTGCTAGACGGAATAAAATCATTGGAAGAAATTCCATTGAAGATAGGCGAGGTGTGACAGGGCTTTTAATGCTGCTCCGGTATTGATAGGTGTTTATGGCCCAAGAGCCCGACCATCCCCTTGTTGTGTGGACCTCAGAAAGCTCAGTCTCTATAGATGAAGAGGCTGGTTCATGCTGGTTCGAGAGAGTGAGCCAAAAGCTGGAGTGATCCAAAATTAAAGAAAACACTGAAGTGACTAAGGCTTGGGTCGAATTTCAGCAGATATTTTGAATGTGGAAGACTCATTGGAGCATGCAACAGGCCGTAGCTCTCTATATAAGAGGCCTGATCACGAGTGTGTGACATAAATCAGGGTCTGGAGGCGTGTGTGTGTGTGTGTGTGTGTGTGTGTGGGGGGGGAGGGGCGTAGATAGGAAGCGAGGTCATGTGTGATTTGAGCGTTCTGGTAATAATTCATGCCTCGCCCGGTATTGATGTTTATGCAGAAGTGTGGGAAAATCAGTTGTCTTTCGTAGATCTTCTTGTCTCCGTTATAATAAAGAACAGCTGAATGACTTCGGTTTAAAATAAAAACTTTCCCTTCGCCTGAATCACGCTGCGTTAGCGCCAGGCATACCGAGAGTACGCGAGTAAATAAATGTCTGATACTCGATGTGCACACAGGAAATTGACGGATCCGAAATACTATGTGTGTATGAGAGAGACAGTGTGTGTGTGTTAGAAAATCCTCCAAAGCTAGACCGTCATAGGAGTCATTAACAGGCTTTAAATCCTGACCTCTAATAATAAGTCCATTCAGTGGTATGGGTCAGGGTTTGTTATTGTACATCTACTGGGTGAAATTAACGGAAGATGCATCCTCTACGTAAGTAGCCGTGCGCATAGCGTTGTAACACAACAATGGCCTATGACATTCAGCATTATATCACTGATGCAAAAAGAAAAGGGAAAACATATACAGAAAACACACAGCGACATTTAATTCAGAAAGACTTTCAGGTTGTCGGAGGTAGGTTTGATTTTCTGTTTCTAGACGAAGATGATGATAAGATGATGAATATCCATTCGGTGGGAGTTTGGCTGCGGGTTGGCGTAGTTGTTTGTTATCCCAGGGACGAACGCCCGAACCTAATCCTGACCGAATCCAGAACCACTGAAGGACTCTAGTAACAGATGTCGTTTCCGTTAACCAGTCATCATCGTAAACAACAAAACAAGTTTAGCGATCGGCTTGTTTGTCCAAAACCATATCATTCCGGCTCTTATTATTCGAGTGTTGGCAGGTCAGTGGCCAACATTTCCGTTGGAGGCCGCCACCTGTCCCACACAGCCCAGATATCTATGATGACCACGTGGTGGTAAGGCTATTAATGAGAGTAAACCTATTGTATCCGATCATTTATGTTGGAATCCCTTTTTTTGGTAGGTGTGCACGCATGCATACGAAGTGCACGAGCACACTCCTACATTCTAACATGCTTAATACCACCCCTCCATAAGTAAAGCGCAAGTACAAAACAGTCTGCAATCATTAGATATCCGGAATGATTTTTAGCCCGCGCGTGAGTATATATATATATATATATATACCTAGTTCAACAGTTAGCCTGTCCCCGTTTCTCTAGCCACCGAACTATTGAGCTGTGGGTGCATGCAGGATACTACTGGTAGAGGAGTATTTGGACCTTGTCACACACACACACACTGACACAGGCTAGTAAATTTGTGCTCACCAGATAAGTGGATTAGTAAAGGGGAAGCGAACAGATGACTGATTGATGTTGGATAGCGTATACTATTTGTAGACCTGGTCTGGCTGCGACAACGTGTAGCAGTTGAAAATAAATTAAAGCTAGACGATCTCTCGACGTCAACGACGTATCTCATAGGGTTGGAGTTAGTGGCATAGATCATTGCTGTAAAATGATTTTGATTTTATTTTCTATACAGCGTGTGTGTGTGTGTGTATTATAACCTATGAGGTTTTCTCCTTATGACTTGGCGTTCTCCGATGATGATGATGGATGCGATTTTGAAGGAGGCAGGTCAAATGGAGACGTTGCCGTGGGTCGGCGATGAATGAAACTCCCAATGGATTAGTCGGGCAGTCCAACGACGGTGCTATATTATCCGAAACGCGCCCACCACCCGGTTACCTGTTGAATATGCGACGACGATGACGTCGACGGAGTGAAAGAAAGAAAGGCTTGATCCGGCGCGCATAAAATTTTATTACCGTGCTGCTGCTGCTCCGATGTTTGCCGGATGCGGCGGCCCCGGCCACTGAGCCAAGATTAAAAACAAGAAATTCAGAGATAATAGAAACCCCATCAGCCTAATTTGGTAAACATTGTGGCTGACTCGGTCCTGTTCAAGGGGCCCCCAGTATTTGTTTGTTAGAAGACCGCGGCTATTAAAGCTCCATCAGTCTGGGGCGGATGGACTCTGGGGATGGCAATATACAGAGAGAGAGAGAGAGAGAGCGAGACCAGTCAAGGTGGGGGCACCTGGCTAGCGGAGGATGCTTTGACCACAGCCTTATGGTGATACCTAATCAAAAACCCTGTCTCATTCCCTGGCTAGTGACACACTACATCCATTTAAAGATGAAGTTCCGATTGGGGGATGGTGCTGATGATGGTGGTCTCTCTCGCTCTCTATCTGTGTGTGTGTGTGGTCGGGAGTGGTAGAGTTCTGGGAAGGGTGGGGTGGGAAGGGGGACCGATTGAGTGGACTGGACATGAGAGCGGAGACACCGCAGCAATATGTTGCATGTTGGATACAGTTATATACAAGTAGACATTAGACACCGAGGGCCTGTCAGAGAGAGGCTATTGTAGCTTCTTATTGTCAGCCAGTAAGGCGCGGCGCGGTGACAGGGGAGGATCTCTAATGCAGAAGGTCAGTGAAGAGAGAAGTGCCACTAGATGGTGGTGGGTGTGCGGCACGGACCCCGCCGATATAGCGAAGGCGAGGCCGGTTTTTCTATAACCCGGCTCGTTCAACATAAGCCAGGCAGGCCTTGGTCGGCTGCACGAGCGAGCGCGCACCCCTCAACAAATACTCTCGGTTCCGACGTGAACGCTGCGGCGGCGACATTGTGCGGCCGTCATCGAAGGGTCTCTGGTCTGTGGCAGCGGCGCGGTGCCACTTGGTCCTGCCGTTGGGTGCCGGTCGCCGTGTCTGGTGGAGAATATGGATTAGCCGGCCCCGTACATTATTGATGAAGAAGACTGCCATTTGGCGAGCCCAGAGGTATTGGGTTGATCAAGAACCATCTTTGATGCAGTGACACCGCGCAGTCAATCCTGGGCCGAAGGAGGACACTTGTTGATTGTGAAACAGTCCCCGGCGGTCTAGGCGGCGCGGCACGGCCATGGCATGGCACGGCACAGCCAACGACCAGCCAACAAGCGACAGAGAGAGAAAGAGCTTTTCTTCTCACCCTGCTTCATCAAGATGGCCCTACGTACACACACACACACACACACGTACACACACACACCACTGTCTGCGTGCACGTCAGGGGCTTTCCCGTTAGTTCATTGTAATGGCCTGATCGGGTTTCCTGGCCGGTGCCGATGCCATTTGGTGCTGTTGTGCCTCTGACCCTTTGGCCACCTGTCTGCAGGCTTACTGGTCACTTTACAGCATTGCACTGATACATGCACAGATCCATCTGGTTTTTATTAATAATCAATCATGGCTGGGGGGGGGAGGGTGACAGTGGATGTCTTAGGCTTGGCCGGTGACTGTCATGGCCGCATGGGGGGAGGATGAAATGCGAGGATGGGGGTGGGTGACATTGGAGGGTTGGGATGAGTTATTAGTGTCATACGGGAAGGGGACACTGTCCATTGCCTAAGGACACATCACAGAGTTGCTTTCTCTATCGCGCGCACGCACGCATGCACATACCCATTCACACACACACACACACACACAGAGTGAAAGAGAGAGACCCAGAGAGAGATATCTCCAGTCTATAATAAAGTGAGAACTGATCTGAGCGGCTTTCTGTATCAATAAACACCCTGGTCAGAATAAGCAGTCATAGAGAAGAGGTAGAGAAAAAAGTGATGGCTGGCGGAGGGGGAGGATTTTATCTGCAAGAAATCCTTGGTAGATGAGAGATGGCTTGTTGTATCCGAGCATCTTCCCGTGCCATTTATCTGGCTTGAGACATTCACAATAGCCCATTGCTGGCTTTGCTATGGGCGGAGATTTTTGCAAGATTTCTCCGAGAAAATTCATTATCTGTCACGACCCCATATTAACCATGCCAATGTTGTTCCCGCTGTTCGGCGAACATCTGTTGAATGGTGACACACACACACACACACACACACACACACACACACACACACACACACACACACACACACTCTGACATTAACACGGTCACCAGATTTACCTTTAATGAAATATGTTTCCTTGGTTACCAAATGCAAATCCGCCACTCGGATTGTAGCGTGGCTGAGGATGGCAGACCTGTAACCAAAGACGTCATGGCCTTCGTGTATTGATATATTAATTAGTAGATAAGCAAAGTTGTCATTCGAACTAAGTTTATGTTGAGGCCAGGCATTGGGGACTGTTGTTTGCTTGGTATGTTGTTGACGTGTTACCAACTGTAATACCACCTCATACCAGGTGACATCTGACACTGCTCATCCCATTATTTAATCTGTTGTAAAGTTGACACAAGACCGTGTCTTGCAAGGTGTAAATTACTATATGTTGATGAAGTCTAATGACAGTTCTTTTTAGCAGCCGGTAGAATGGAAGTAGCGTTATCGGTCTTCGAGCATTAAGCATGTTAATGAAGTATTCGAAGCTGATCGGCCATACTACATCTGGCTGATCTCCATTTAGTCATTAATATATTGGGAAGGTTATTAAGTACTGGCAAAGTCAGTGACTGAATATGGTTTTAGTGTAACTGATGACATCAAATGTATCACGTGAACATGCCCTGTGTGTGTGTGAGTGGGTGAGTGTGTGTGTGTGTTAAAAGGTTAGTAGTATTCAAAATCATCCCGAATGAGCGTCGTCGGTCCAGAAAGATTTGTACATGAAGAAACTTGGATATATTCGTAAGCCGTTTTACTTGCTGGCGCCGCAGTATTGATTATATCGAAGACATTCATTATGCGTGAATGTGCTGCCTAAGTGGTATGTAGGCGTATTTTTTGTTGCCGCTTTCAATTATTCATTCAAAGTAATGGTACCAGGGTGCAGAATATCAGCCCGCCTTGGTAGCGATCAGTTGTCCGATCATAGTAACGCTGTATATTCTTGCCATCACTGCCTGTGGAGTACCACAGGCATTATTACTGTGAGATTTTCAGAACGTATCATCTTATAACCCAATGGCCCAATTTTTTTCCGGGGAAACAACGCGATCCCGGTTTCAATGTTTTAACTGGAGGATGAAGAATGGGAGAGCTAGGTATTATCTGGGTGGTGAGTTGCGTTACAGAGTGCGTTAGGTTTTACTACATCTCCACTGAATGCTGTGTCAATATTCAGTGTTCCCTAATGGTACACGGTGATATCTTGTGGCAGTGGAGTTGGTCGGTGTTTATTTGAATGTTCTCATGCATGGAAAGCTAATTGTGGAAATTGAAGACAATTGGCGTACGGCCGGTCATCTGCAGTAGAGATCGTCACACACAGTGAACGGAGTATATCGTCTAGCATTCTGTAAATGAATCCTTCGACGACTCTCTACCAGTTATGGGGAACGTTAATAACAGTAATAACGCGACGCTGCATTGATAAGAAACAATGGCAAACATTATCCAATTGATAACTAGGAGTATTGTTATACAAAGGCGACGTCACTTGATGTTCTCGCTTTTCAAATGCCGCCTGTTTTTCTAAATGGAAGTGCATGCTTCATTCATCATATCGCAGCTAGTCAGGTTCTATTTCTTTGGGGTGTAGTGACTAAATCATTTATTGACCTGAATTACCAACGCCATAGCCTTGATTGTTTTTGATATACTTAGAATAGTGCCACTGGCAGTAGATGTTATCTGCAAGTTGGAATTCTTCATGTTTCTTTTCACAAACTCCAGGTAAACATCTAATTTGTTTTGGCCAAATATATACCTGCATGTTCGTGTTGTCTTTGAAGGGTGAAAAGAGAGAGAAAAATCCCAATGACGTGCTGTGTTGAAAAACCTATCAATGACAGTGTGTGTGTGTGTGTGTGCGTACTTGCTTAAAATTCAGTAAACATCTATCACTATATCTATCTATCTATCTATCTATATATATATATATATATATATATATATTCACATGAATGCCATGGCAAACAAACAGTATTACTATGTGGCTCCTTTACAATAAAGTGGTTCACTCAAACATATCAGTAGTGAATATTTAGATAAAGGATTTCAATAAAAGTTACGGTGACACCCCCTCTGAAAAAAATTACAAAGTGGCTTGTTTGTATTGGGTTACATGGCTGATACGTGACTGATGCCGATAGAGTTGAAGGTTTGGTTGTAAAAGATGTGGAGGTTGGATGATTTTGTAGGGCCACAGCCTGAACATGAGCTTTATTTCATGGAGTGGCTCAGTGTGTTGGGTTCAGCTTTTTGTCTTAGCGGTACACACACAAACACACACCATTCACCTTCATTAATCTAAGCGTTTGTGTTTGTAATCACCCATAGGCAATTTTAGGTTGTCCTGTAGTTTCAGAGCTTGACATTATTTCACAAATATTGATAACATGTTGCTGGTATTCTCAGGTGAAATGCGTTTAATGTATGGAATATGTAACTGTTATTATTGAAGTGGTATTGTTTGTAATTGCAAAATTGAAGTCATCTGTGTTCATACAAAATATGAACTAAAGTAATGTTATCTGTCATGTAGAGTTCTGAGCTTGAATCATCCTTAATCTAGTTTTATAATGGGTGCTGAATATTTGAACTCGTCTAGGTGATAAATCTGCGGAGTAATATGTGTGTGCTCAGTTGTCACTTCTGTCTCTTTTCTAGTATTGTGTGTGTGTGTGTGTGTGTGTGAGAGAGAGAGAGAGATTCATTCCTTAACCATTCTGTTGACCTGTCATTTATCAATGATCAGAGAGTGACTGGGTGCCTACCAAAGCGATAGTTAATGGAATGCTGGGCTTGATTTAGATGCAGCGACGCTGATTGAAACTGGTCTCGGTAGCGGCGGCTGTTTCACATGGTCGGCGAACTCCTCCCTCAGTCATCTACTACCCCCTACTGATCTGGTGTAAATGCGTGTGTACAGAGGGTTGATTGGTTTTCACCTGTTGATGTTATTATGTTTACCTACTGAAGGAGAGCCTGCCTCTGACAGATAGAGAGACCCGGCCGGCCCATTCAGATGCAATCAACCAAACATGCACTGGCCTCTTTCATGCCAGTCATGAAGGCGAACCTTCAGCCCAACTTCTCAACAATAATGGCAGCCATTCATAAGGATACCAATAATAAAATGTTGCCCGGTGGGGAGGGAGGGCAGGGTAGAGTTTTTACGGGATGGACTGCTATGGATGAAATTGAATCGCACAAGTCGCTGTTCATTGGCCATCGATGAATAGCCAGATTTGGGGCCGTTTTCGCCAGGCTGGATACCCTTCACTGAGCCGCTTTCTTTGAGATATTCAGACCCGATTCACCGCGGCATTTGTTAGGGCCCATCACCTGCATAAGATTTTTCTTTTTTATGACACGTCAGTGGCGTGTGTATGTGTGAGGCAGGGGAAGCGAGGCATTCCAATGCACCGCCTCCAGTTACAATTATATTGCAATACATTGTATTCCTGATGTTCTTTCATGCGTTAAAACATGTCAACAGAGAGAATGTCACAGCTTCTGTGGCCGCCTTCCAAAGCCAAACGAGCCATTTTGAACTTTGATTTTTTCTGTTGGTCCTGTTACTGTTTGGTCGTCGGCGTCGGGGAAAAAACGCTACGGATGATAACGCCGCTTGAAAAAAAAAGTTATTGTTGAACCATCATATGTGATGTATGGCCTTCCATAGGAGACAACCTGTTTGTATTACATAATGAAAGAGAAACAGAACAGTTGGCTGATCATGCAAGCCGGAAAAAAACTTGCAAACCATCTTCATAAATTCTTACTGCGTATTATGTTTGTGTGCATTGTAAAACATCGTTTTGGTTGCATAAATGGGTCCAGTTTTGTCGTATTCGATACATGAACGACGATGAGCCCTGAACAGTTTGTCCATAACCAGTCGTGGGATAGCCGTACGCATATCGGGTTCATGCATTTGAATTGGGCAAAACCAGACTATCATCGAATGTTGACAGCAAGGTGCATTTAAATTCAGGCGTCGGTGTTCAGCTTTGCAGTAATAAATTCTAATTTAATTGTTAGAGCAATTTTTTTCCCCGGCGATGAATTGCTTTGATTGTGTCCCAGGTTTTCTTAGGTTCCTATTGTGCAGAGATAGCATTAATTTTTAAATGTCATTGCTCGTTCATTGGCATTTCTTACCCTGCTGTAAGATATATTGCTGTTAATTAATGCTCGGCAGCAGTAGCTAACAAAAGTAGGGTATTTTTATGTTTGATCCAATATTAGGCATGTCAGCAATTGGATGTAAATTATACATCCCACAGTTATAAAATATATACATGTTCCAGGATCCAGATTAGCTAATTGATATGTTGTTAAACTAAAGATTACTTTGATTTATCATTTCAGAAAGAACTAGACATAACAGCCACAGATTTAGCAGCTAGACAAGATGACAGTGACCTGGCTAGAAAACGCCTCGTAGAGCAGAGTCGGGAATTTAAGAAAACAGCCAGTGAGGTAAGACCGGGCCTACAGTGGCTCCATCTGTGGTCATCTTAAAGTAGCAGCACCTGTGTGTGCTGGATAATGTTTGTGTCAGGGATTTAGTTTGGTAGTGGCTGTCTGCATGAAGAAATGAGCAGAGTTTAATTTATTCCGATGCTAAGAAAGTCATTCTTCTATCCATTGGCAGTCTAATAAACTGTCCATTGTAATGGTGTGTTCAATGTTTCAGAGATCCTGGCTAATTGGTGACTCAAGTTCGAAATGTTGGTTAACTTTGTTGGTGTCATGAGTTATAGCTGATGGTCAAAAGGGGAGGGTGGTGTAGAAAGGTGTCTAGTAGACAGTTGATCACTGGGATAAATGCCCTCAAAGAAACAGATATAAAATGATTCTTAAATGATTAATTTTTGACGAATTTTTGCCTCTGTATTTATATCATGAATGGTATATATTTTTTTCTTCTTCAAAACTACAGTTGATGTGTTTTCATGGCATTTTTTTAGTATTACATTCACAGTGCTAGGACTATTTTATCAAAGCTTTAGATCCAACAGATCACAAAACTTCATGTAAGCAGTTGCATTGAACTAGTAGATTGAGTTCTTTGGTGTCTAAATACTGCAGCCATATGATGTTTATAAAACTATAAATATATACATTTATAACACATGCAGCACGCGAGCGCGCGCACACACACACACACACACACACACACACACACACACACACACACACCCCAACACACAATATATATATATATATATATATATATATATATAATTCCAACCTCCATCTGTGATTTGTTTTATTATGTGGGCATTTGTCCACTTTCTCACTTCATTAGAGGCCATTTATCCAGTGGGCATTCTGTTGTCTGTGCACCTGGTTGGAGTGTTATTCTGAGTTTCGGCGGAAGAAGAGAGCGCACAGAACACATGATGCACTCGTTAATTTTGTCCGAGCCATTGTGAGCTTATTGTCTGTTCTCAGTTTGGTATCTTTCAGCAAAACTTGCTGGCTTTGTCATGCGTTACATCCTGTCAATGCTTCTGTGAGATAATTATTTGTATTATTATGTGTTTTGTCACTGGAATATAAACAAGAAAGCAGAGCTTGTATATCTAGAGTGTATGCAGATAAATATCGTAAGCATTTATCGCTGTGCAGTGAAGCATATAGGTGACTTTACAGCTCTATCTTCCCTTCCTGTATTATCACGATAGTGCTGCCGCTAGAAAAAGAAAGCTACATGGCTTACTAATTTAACGGTTAAATATGTGTTTGTCTGATTTTTGAACATCGCCTCTGACATCCAATCCACTATATATATATATATATATATATATATATATATATACGCATACAAACGCGCCTGCACGCGCGCGCCCACACACACACATCCAGAGAGAGAGAGTGTGTGTGTGTCTGTTATGTAGTGTAGCTAGCACGTCCCATATTACCAATAAATTGATGAGGTAGTCAGCGATTGTATGAGATAGCAAAGCCGTGGCTTGTTTCTCATCGCTTTTTCTATGTTAAAGTCTCAATAAATAACTTGCCATGACCGGTATACCGAATGCCATGCATGGGTGGATTTGGGTATAAACGACAGTGTGTAGCGTAACCGTGGGTTGTACCGGCCGACGATTTCTGGCCGGAATAGCTAGTTGGTCTACTAATCGAATTGATGATGTTATATTGGGTTGAAATTCGTTGCAAAGTTAATGGTAACCAATTGCTGCAAGGGTGATTGCCTCCGTCACCCCCCCCCCTACGGAAAAGGCTTGATGCGTGATAGTGGACGGTCTAAACCCGTCGGCGAAGAGTGTCCAAGACCAATCGCCATATCAAAATTACGTCTCGCGTCTCTCGTCCTTGTTGTTAAAGGTTGTTTCGTGCCGTGATCAGTATACATTTATGCCGCGTCCTAGGTCGGCCTTCGGTCGCCAGATGGACCTCACTTGTTGCATATATGTACTATATACCTGTAGACCGGAGCGTACCGAATGACAATAGAACCAAGATGTGGGCTATGCTGGTCGCTATCGTGGAGCATTCATTCGTTGAATATAGATCTCTCCCCGTCCGGTAATATCTCAGCAGTACTGAATAATGGCCATCGTTTTTGTGTGTCTCGTTCATGGTGCCGTCCGTCTATGGGCGGACCATTGTCTTTGGCCTTGCCGATTAGCGGAGACTGAAGTTGATACTTGATAGTAGCCTATGTCTGTCTGTCTAGCTGGGCTTTGTTCTTCGGTTATGCAATGAATTGATGCATGTGCATTTTGGTTGATGGTGGTTGCAGTGATGTTGATGATGGTAATGCTGATAATGGTGATGATGACGATGGAAATCCTATACTGATCGATATTCGGCAGAACGATGTATGAACAGCAGAACCACCAGAACTGCCCGATCACCACACCACCATCCTCACCCCTATGGTAATGCTTTTGTGAGGAGACAAACTCTGTGCCATCTTACAGCCAATTCATGTCCGTGGTTAATTATTAGATGGTAGTTTGGTGGCTCTGATTGCTTCCACTAGCCATTATTAACCAGCTGATGGTTACCGTATAGTGTTAGGCCTACAATGGGATAAAATGGGATAAAATGTGCTGACTCGGCTAGAGGCAGTCTTCCTTGTAGTAATCAAATGGTCAGTGAGGTGTGCAGGTCTTTGGTGGAGGATAGTGTGTGTATGCCTGGATCAGTTTTAAAATTAATAAATTCTAAATTATATATTTTTTACTATATAGAATCAGGCAGGTCAGTTCTCCCCATTACTATCACCTGTGTGTGTGTGCGTGTGTGTGTGTGCGTGTTGGCCGGTCGATTGTGTTTACCTAAAAACTCATAAAATCATCTAATCAGCCCAGGTTTGGATCAGATGGCGTTATTGATGGTTGATAACTGGCCCAGTAGTCTTTAAGTACAGGATGAGCTAGCGCCGGCATTGGAGGAAGAGAGCCAGTGATTGCAGGAATCGTTGTTGCCGGGCTTTAAAATTGATCAGGCCTTATATATGGCGGTGACGCTTTGATGGACTATGCGATTAGCTGAGCACGAATTAATAGCTCTGTTTATGGGCACACCCCGTACAATGGACGAATGAGCGAGCGCATCCACCATGTTGTCAGTTACCTAGTTGGTCGGTCGGACGACGCTGGGGTGAGCGAGAATTGGCGACGCTTTTTGTGTCCTTACGTCGAATGAGCCGGCATCGCGACCACGTGCTCGTTGTCGACGACTGGAGTGAATGGCGTCGTACAGAGCCGACATAATGCAGTTGCTGGATAATTACGACGCGCCTCCTCGGTCCTGTTTGCCGGCATGCCGCTTGCCATTAACCGGCCTAAGTATTGGGCCATTTCTGATCAATCTTGATATTAATGCCTGTCATCTTCGCTCGCCGCATCGGAAATAGAAACGCGCCCGGATTTATCATTACATTTTTGCGGCTGCCCATTTACGTGCCCGTCCCGGAGCGGCGGCGTTCGGGTGTCATTTCTGCTTGCCGTGGTCCTCATCAAAGATCTAAAAGCCTCCCACTTTTGTTAACTCTGCATGAATATGGCTTGTCAGAAATTATTATTCGGCGCAGCGAAATGAGCTTTTTCCGTATGTATTAATGACTTCCAGCTTATGGTGGCCATCTGTGCTGTTTTGCTGATTAGGAGATCTGTATCAAATAAGAGGCGTATACTCTCTCTCGCTCCTAGATGTTTCTGTCTGTCATGACTAGTTGTTGGAGTAATTTTTTTTGTGGGTGCGGTGGGGTGGATGAGCTGTGGGTGGTTGGTTGTTCTTTTCAATTAGAATGGTTCTGTTATTATTGGAAATTTAGCTCATTGGGTAACAAGGCAGAACTAGTATATTCCATTCAATGGTAGTGTGTGTTTGTGTTTTACGTGTGTGTGTGTGTTCATGTAAATTTATTGACACGCACAAACACAGACACAAGTAATTATTACATATGGAATGATTGATATATCTATATATTGATATATAGATATATTGGTTAATAGACAGATTTATCGATTAATGGATGTATTGATTTATGAATGTATAGATTTATGAATGTATAGATTTTATCACTCTATGTTTATCACATAATATATTTGTAGCCTAAAATATATCCATGCGCCAGCGCACACACAAAGATACATTCGGGGAGAGAAAGAGAGAGACCTGTAGCTTTTGCCTGTTGGCATGAGCATGTTTCAAGTATCGTTGGTGCACCTGTCTAAACCGTGTCGTGTCCTGTCCCCTTTAGGTTCCTATCCCTCTGGCTGATACATATATCTTGTCATTCTCGGTCCTGATCTGGGCACCACTGGCTGGCCCCTCTACTCATCACAAGTCCCACGAACCTGTTCACTTCGAAAAATTCGCATCAGGCTTCGAGGCAACTCCCAAGGTAGTGAATACATCTCTGGCTGGCATTTACGATCACCTTTTCTCTCCCCATTGTTTCGCGAATTGATCGTTGATGAATGTCGCTGGCCCACATCAGGTGCATATTGTTACATTTCCATTGCCCATGCGCTGACACTTATTTTGTGATAATTATGTTTTACGGAAGCTCACCGGAATGAGGGGACCGGGGTTATGTCATGGGGTGTTGGCACTGGCGGCTCCCCGCTGGTGATGGCTTGGCCCCGGGGGATCGCTGCGGTAGCGGAGAGAGAATTGGCTTTGTGGTATGCACCGGACGCTGGCCCCGTGGTCATCTGGTGTACCGTTACATACGTCCCATTGATTGATTCCACCCCTCAGGAATAGCAGTGGTGATTACCCATCACCAGAGGAATATTGATGACATAGTTTGGTGTGAGGGGACGTCGAGTCTGCCGTCCGCGCGGCGTGCCTCGTCCGGCCGCCGGTCAGACCTTTCTCGTTTGTTTCACCGTGGCCACTAATGCCGGGAGTTGCGTCTTCTGGTGGCGCGCGGTGAAGATCAATGGCCGACACCTTCACTCTGCTTGCTTTTTAATTGATACAAATGTTGGCCACCTCCTGAATTCATATTCCTTATTGAATTTGGATAAAGGTTCTGACAGCGGCCCAGGTATAAATTCGTCCTGAACTATCAACACCGTCCCCGAGGGCACACTGAAATTTGTGTCTCCACACAAGTGCTCCCGGTGCCCATTCCATCGTGCTGGATTTTTATGCCGGCGCTCCCGATGTTGGACTGTCGTTGTTTCCGTCTCTCAAAAGTCTTGGCCTCCGAGGCCATGTTTTTGATGGAATTGCAATGACTGCATTGGGACCTCTAACGGGCCTTTAAACCACATGATTTAGGGTGGCGAGAGTAGATGTGAAGGTCATCAGATGGGTTGTCATTGGTAACAATAGCCAGCATATGTGAATAATTCACATTGGAAGTGGGGGACATGGGGGTGATTCGTCAGTTGGATCATGGACGCATTAGGAGGAGTAGATTTAATGGCTGCGGTGGCGCCGTTCTGCGGGGATAACCTTCTCGGGCCAGTTATAGTTGCCACTTGCTAACATGTGTAACGTGTTTAGATGTGGCGTGGCGATAATGTGATAAGGGAGATCGGTCTTCTTTCATTGAATTACCCACAACTGGTGGAGTTCTTCAGGCCAGTTAGACGCGTCAGTCAGTGTGAATGGACTCATTTCTACAAGTGAACCTTCCATTTGCTTCATTAGTCTGCCCTGAGTCGGCTGTGAAAGGGCAAGTCGTTTAATTGTCGTGACCATTAATTACAGTGATTGAAACAACCCCCCCCCCTTCCCAGTTTGATGCTTTCCTAAGCACTGCCTAAGGAGACTATCTATCCCGGGTGGGTATCGTGGTGTGACTTTCATCATGTTGATTACTAACAAGGCTTACATGACAAAATCATTGCTCATGCTGGCTATTGATTTGGAACAGATTCTTCGGTTTCAGGGCTGTTGATGTCCCTTCTTTGTTGTGCTGCCCATTTTATTGATCAGGTGCATTTTGACGGAATCCACTTTCAGTTCATTAATCTCTTGGCGACGATGCCAAGGACAACGTCATTAATGATTTTCAGCTTGTGTCATCGCCACATTGATAAATGGCCAGTCGTGCGCCTAGTAGTTGCCATTCTTATGTCATGTTTGAATAAATCACATTCTTTAATTATATCGATGTAGCCATGTAATACCTATAATTGGTTAGTAACTTTCTTGTACTTTTTCTCTTTTCCATTCGTACAGGAGATAAAGAAACATGTGGCCCCCCTGCTGAAAAGCTTTCAGGCCGAGATAGACAACCTGTCGAAGCGCAGCAAGAATGCAGAAGGTGCTTTCCTGTCTGTCTACAAGCGATTAATAGATGCGCCAGGTGAGTTTTACTTCACTGAACATGCCTATTGATCTTTTTCCAACCTGTAATGGGTATTGATCTGAACTCGAAGAGTGTGAGGGCCATGATCCAGTGCGCTTAGCTAGTGGTGGGCTTAGTGTCGAGGTAATCTCCAGTCACACTTACAAAGAAGGTTCTGTTGCTCTGGGTTTAACTTTCCCCCTTTAGACCCCTGCCTGCCTGGCCGTTCAGCTCGTGTAATTATCACTCGGCCTGTGTTGTGCATTGAACATTGATGGGTAGGACTGCTGGATGCTGGGGCTGATTATCGGGTGGCTTATAATTGTTGTGGAGAGCTGGTTTGGTGTCCTGGAGAAGCTGTGCTAACAATAGACAATGCGGCAGAGCTTTTTCTCTACCTGTTTGTCTCGAGCACAATAAGCTATTGATGTTCTTTAGATCAGTTGGTGCCACCCATTAGTTCAACAGTTAGCTATTGGCCAGTACTGTAACTCATCACCTATGTGTGGCATGAATCGAGACAAAGATCATTGTTAACTGCATTAATGTTTGTCTTCACGTGACTTCCAGCTTGGTTCGAAGACCAATTGAATGTCCCAGAGTCTGTCATCTTGGGGTGGGATGCAGCAGAATTTTATCGGATTCATATAAATCTCGATGGCATTATGAGAGAGCCTCGATGTGCCGTTTTGTCTTTGTGACTGTATAGATGATGGGTACAAATCTGGTTGTTTTGTTGTTCTATAATTCACTGGGATGTATTGATCAAATGAATGTCTTTTGGAGCTTGGGTAAATGGACTTTGATCTGCAGAATGGTGTCCGTCATACACCTGAAGGTATCATTGTTAGAAGGAGGATGACAGAGTGAGGTGTGGTGGGGGATTGTGCAGTGGTTGATTATTGATACCCAATGTTTTCTGTGTGTAGATGTGTGTATCTAGTTTGACATGTATGTTACTGACATCCATGGGTGGAATCTATCATATATATGAACAGAGACTTGGCGACGGTGATCAATACTAAATGTGGCCTCTGTGCTCGGCTTTTGATCATCCGTGGTGTGCACCTTTGATGGGAACAAATTAAAAGTCGGTCAATACTGCATATGTCATCATGCAGTTTGTTGAAGCAACAGCCTCATAATCACTGTAGTGGGAAGTTTAAGCTGTGATGAGAATATATATTTTGGAGGAAGTGTGTAGTTTTTCCCTTCAGTCACTGCTTTTGTTTTTCCAGCCGAACATTGATCATTTAAGTTCCATGGTATCGGGTTATCTTGACAAAGCCCATCTGAAATGGTGACCAGCATCTCCAAGCTGCCCCCCCCACAGTCGATATCCATTCTGTGACAATGTCCTAATCAATAGTGACAATGATGTGTCTCAGGTTGCCACGAATGAAGCCAGATCTAATTTCTATACCTATGTATCTGCCCCAAGATTTTTCCCATTCGATAAAAATGTACTTCGAACTTGACCATTCTTTGGCGTTGTTGACAGGCCTAAGTATGGCGTCCAACTGTCCTTGGGATGCCCTTGTTGGTGCTGACTTACTAAAAAGACATGATGACAAAAAGTCAGATTGATTGGGTGCGATATTTTTCGTCAAATTATGGATGATTGGCCCTGTTGGCTACATCTTTGTTACGGTTAATGGCATTGATGATAGCTGGCCACCTAAATGCTACGTGGCTTGGACAAACCATTTGAATTAACCGATATTTAACTGGAGTTTTCCAGATTATCAAACCCACGATATGAGGTAGAATTACTATTAATTCAGGTGTGCACCAAGCTGTCAAGTGGCACCTACACGATACATCCCCACCCCAGGTCCTAGCAACCGTGATTTGTATCTTGGCTTCTTTTTAAAGTTCCTCCGATTATGAGCCAATCCTTCAAGAAGCTCTGCCTAATTTGAATATCATCTGAAACATGATCATTATTCATCATTACCTTTAGATTAAATACGTGATGCTTTGTAAATGTAATCTTGGATGTTTTCTTGTGATGAATCCCGTCTTCTATGCAGAGCTGCTGCTTGTTGGCTTTTTATTCTAATCTTACATTGGGCAACTTGAGATTCCAATATTCAGTTTCTTCATATTGAATCTGAATGTGTTTTATTTAATCAACCTTTGGCATGATTCTGCATTCGCTTTCTACCGAATGGAGTCCACCTTATCACCATTGGTAGTTTTTGTCCTGGGAATTCACTGTCATTTGACTAATAAAGGTTATGTAGTGTAGAGTGGCACTTGGCATGTGATTGCAGATTAATAAGAATATGAACTGCCCTTGGTTGGGCTTGAACATTAAAATGAAACTTCACCGGAGTCCTGTTGGTGAGCCACGTGGTGTTATAACATGCACAGGTTGGTGTTGACTTACCAAAAGAAGATACCTTCATTTCTTTCCAGACATACTCAGGGGGAATGTCAAGGCCCATGGGGTAACACAATGCCTTCTTGTAGTATCTGTATTTCTTGGCATGTTTTAGTAGAAAATGACTGGTATTTGTTTGTCATATGCCGAAAACTGAGATATTGCGCAATTATCACTTAACCTTTCTTTACTGATTATACTACGTCAGTTGCTTGATCCCATCATTATTTCTAAATGACCATAATATTCTCTATCTTTCAGATCCTGCTGCTGTATTGGAACATGTGTTACAGCTTCAGAAAAGAGCACAAAAAGTGCAAGATTTAGAGATTGAAAACAAACAGTTACGAGAAACACTGGAAGAATACAACCACGAATTTGCTGAAGTAAAAAACCAGGGTATGTTTGACTCTATACCTATATATATAATCAGACATTATATAAATAATCAGTCAGATAATTGAAACAGTGATGTTTATAAACTGTTACTCAGTAACTGTTTATGTCCTCCCCAATAGTAACATTCGCACATCCATGTATGTGTACATTTATGCACACACACACACACATACACACACCCCCCACACACAAACCCACATGCACATTCTCACACATACATACACACACAAATTGAGTGAGGGAGAGATGGAGGAAAAGAGTTGAGGTTTCTGTTAAAGATTTCATGTAATAATCTCTAGCTAATGAGATGGACACAGTACAGTTATATATCAGCATTTTATTCCATACATTTAAAGATTGTGATCACAAGTCTTGTGATGCATAATAGTTTTTAAAATATTTGAAGTGTTCTCAAGAAGTATTACATTATATTCTTCGTTTCATGCATGTAGTATTGTGCATTTCATAATAAGTAACTGTTTTTTGTATTTGTGTACAATTTCATTTTATAACATTATTCATTTTGTCAGGTGGCCTATCTGTGGTAATAAATAATTAATTTGAATGTCATCACCGATGTCATTTCTTCATTATTCATTATAATTACCATTGATGGTCATGTGCTGTCAGGGGATTGAAATTAGTGACAGCTAGTGTTCGAGTAGAAGACTTTCTCTATCTGTCTCTAGACATCGTTCCAGCCATCCCACCTGGCTCTTGCAGGTGACTTGGGCTGCCACCAAGTGGCAAGAAAAGCAAATTAAAGCTATCAAAGTAGAATTTGGCTGCATTATGCATCAGGCTATCATCCTCATTGTCAGCGTGTTCTCTTTGTTCTGACCAGTGATGTGAACACTGGCGAGGCATTGTTGTGTCCAGCAGTGACATTTTCACTGATCCCTAGAGTCTTTAGCTATGGGATGCACTGACGAAACTGGCAACATATCTGAAGTCAGTTATCAATATGTTATTAAAAATAAAAACCAGCAAAGCCTCAAAGACAAATAGTCAGGTGTCGTGGTGCATTTTCTTGCTCCAGAGGAGACAAATCCTCGAGTTATCAGAAGTGGAATTGGGATCTTGTCGGTTTGCTGCGATCAACGATGATCGTAAGACTGTCAAAGGAAGGCAGCTCCAGAAAAATTGGCCCATAGAAGTGAGACTAGAAGAAGATTGGTCATTTGTCTGGACTAAGCTTGGCATCCATAAATATTTGATTACAGGTCGGTGTAGCTGTTTGCTACAGGCTGGCCAGGCCCTCCCTGTCCCGCCAG
Organism: Paralvinella palmiformis; assembly: GCA_025642065.1. NCBI lineage: Eukaryota > Metazoa > Annelida > Polychaeta > Terebellida > Alvinellidae > Paralvinella > Paralvinella palmiformis. Next base: position 521,874 of record JAODUP010000474.1, read on the forward strand.
TAGAGTCCTTTGATTTCAGTGTTGTCACTTTGATAGCTTTCCTGAAGTCAGTGGCCTAAGCCCGGTAAGGGAAAGAGAGCAGATCATCAGATCCAGCAGCCTTAGACCTCTCAGTTTTGAGTGGGCTGCCCTGTGGCATGGGAAGGGACCCCGTTATTGCCATCGCGCACTGGATGGTCACAGTGTGGTGTAATGCGATTGATGGCACCAACAAAGGGGGGGGGGCCTTATTGATTCCTGGCTTAAACTCGTCGCCATTGTAATCATGCATATTTTATAACATAGCTCGGGTGATCACTTTAAGTATCAATTTGAGTTTCATGCCTCACAGAGTATGGAGGTAAGAGCTGTCGGCGACGGATCGCTATTGCATTACCATTTGGGGCCTCCTGAGATTACCTGCAGAGACATTGTTCCACCGACCCCTATCTATCTCATTATGAAGTGAAGCAAGCAGGAAGTGGTTTACGAAAATTGTTGCGGGGAGAGCCGGACAGTCTTGCAGCATTTCACTGCCCTTCTTCGTGCCACTTTGCACCATCATCACAAGTGATATTGACCAAATCAGACCAGATCACCACCCATAACATGTTCTGTCCACCAAATGTCTTGTGTTCCATTCAAATGCCAGTGTATACCACATTTGTCCACCCCATCGGAGTGTGTTGTGGTTGCCTTGTCCTCTGTTAATATTCATCACCGCCTTGATATATGGGGTGAATGATAATGCTGTCTCATGTTTAATTCACTTGATACCTGATGGCATTGATACAAAAGGATTTCTTCACAGAGGACAAGATGACCACAGTGCACTCCATAGTCCTGCGTTATATATATGATTAGCATCAAATGATCATCCAAAAAGATTATACGCCTCCCAAAGAATGAAAGTAAATGGCTCTCAGCGCCATCTTTGGGCTCCCCTCATTCCACTAGTAACTTAATGAAATCTTGTGCTCTTAATAATAAAAGAGGGCATGGGTATGCATCAGTGGATTGGACTATTTTCACCTTTAATCGTAATTATTCCCTGTGATTTTTGATTTCATTTGATGGTGTAACTTGACAGGGCCCAGCTATAAAGTTAACACTCGGAGGAATGGTGACAGCCGTGTGTTTTACACGATATGACATCTTTGCTAATACAGCAACTCAACTGTCTTATATAAATGTTGCTGCTTGTCACCATGACAAAACTAATTTCGCATTGTGAAAGTGCATGAAAATTACATTAGTCATGACAGTGCCTTCACGCTGTCGGCAGATAGATAGTGATGGCAATTCTGTCCACTGGAAGATTATGTTTTATGCACGTGCAGGCTTTGTGGATTTGAACTGTGGCATTGTTTTGCCGAAGAGCAACCCTCCTTTGTGTCATGTAACCGAGTGTCTGTGGTGTTTTCCGGCGAAGTTTATCCACAGTGGGGACCACATCTGTGGGGAGAATTTCACTGTTTGTTCTTCGCATTCATAGAGGTGACAATCAAGAACCTGCGGGAGAAACTAAAAGAATATGAGGAGCGTATGGAGGCAAGTGCTCAGTCAAGAGCGAAGGAGAAAGAGAAGGAACTCCAGCGTGCATTTGCCGAAAAGGAACGTCAGCTTCAAGAAACGCAACTCAGTGTAGCAAAGAAACTTGGTGAAGCTGAACACAAGGTGGCAACACTGCAAAGTGGTAAGTAATGTTTATAGATAATGTTCATATGGAGGTCCTGATTACTGATGAAGAATGTGTGTGTGTGTTTACTGATACTTAAAGACACTTTCATTGTAATTTACAGGTAAAAACCCTATAATAGATAACAATACCTCAATAGTATCATTAATTGTCATATCAATGTCTTTATCACCATGTCTTCTGTTTTCTGATCCTATTTGCATGGCTTTTTCTTTGTCTATTAGTTTGTTATGTGATTCAGGTCCCACATGTATTTCAGATGTTTTATTATTTATTGTAGCACTCGACACCGCTCAGTCTGAACTGTTTGACCTCAGAGCAAAATATGATGAAGCCACTTCAGCAAAGTAAGTAACAGCATTCGCTATTTGTTAACATTTCACAACCAGTACTTTTAAATGGCATCATCTCATTTCTCTGGTTATCTCCCCATCAGTGGTTTGTCTAGTATGAGCTGTAACATTGTTGAATACAAAGCTGAGTGTTCTAAACTTCACATATCAGTGATTGAGTTAGGGAGAAAAGTATTGATTTTGGCTACTTGGATCAAACTTCCTGTCATTTGATGCACAAGAGAGTGGTGGCCATGTGTGGGTTTTGTTTGGAGTCTGGTATTCGAGTAGCATAGTAAAACAGGAAAGACACTGCCGTTATCAAAGTTGAAACTGTTCTATTTGGAAAGAAATATCGACAACAGAATGATTTTAATGTGAGCAGGTTTTGCTTGTCGCTGTGTGTGACATGGTCATCTTGTGTTTGTCATAACTTTGTCTCTGTGACACATGCATGAATGTATGCCTGAATTAGATTCTGAAAGAGAATTGAAAAAGGTCATGTGTTGGTGTTATGCAATCACAGGTGTGTTCTTTTTAGTGTGTAATCTTTATCAGTAAGGTTATCACATTGTGCAGTGTACAGAGTATGTACTGTGTACAAACCTCCATTTTGGGGTGAAATCTAGTTCTAGTTTGTGTTTTTGATAATTTTGATGGTCATTGAATTGTGGTAAATGTTGGCATATAGATTTTACTAACTGGGATCTGTTTATTGGTATCAAACTCCCTACAGTTTACCAATAAAGAAATATATTTTTTGTATTATGCATGGGAAATGTAAATGTTGCTGTTACAGGGACACTTTTGTGCACCTGATAAGCTAAACGTGCTGAACGATCTGCCAAGGGAATGAAATAAAGTGTAAAAGTTCTAACACCAATCTAATATATCCCAGCTGAAGTTTGAACCCAGATGATATAGATATGTGACCAACCATGCTACTAGTCAAGCTATGGAGCTATGCATGGGATGTTTTACTTGGTAACCCGCTGTTCACTGGACAAGTAGAAATTAATGGCACCACTTTAAAATCAGAATCTGGCCAGAATGCTTATAAGTATTAGGATCTTTGTTAATTGAAAATACAATATTGATTTTTTCCAATTTTGTTGAAGCTGCTTTTGTGGTTCAGCTTTTAGACTGACTGACATTATTAATGCAGTTATCGTTATTTCTTCTAGTCTAGCTGCCATCGTGATTTTTTCTTCCTCTGTATTGCATCAACAGGCATATTATATGTGTTGTGGCTCATCTGGCTCATTTTATTTATCACTCCTTTGTAACGGGGTGACTTATCGATGAAGTTTGTCTTGCTCAGTGCATTTATCATCTTTCTATCTTAGCCATAAAACTAGTATTAGATGACAAATTTTGTTGCAAAGATGTTGCCATTGGTGTACCTGTATATGAAATATGCTGTATGTCACATAGACATTTCTGTAATGGAATTGATTTAACATAACTTGACATGTCGTTTCTGACAGGCATCATAATTTCACATCTCACCTCGTATCGGTTTTCATTGGGCGAAAGTGTAATGCATTTTGTTCCATGCCGTGTGGCCTTGTCAATACGTTACATGTGAAACGAGAACATTATCGCTTTGCTTAGTCCATTTATTAGGTAACATAGGAGCCATTGTCTGCTAGTTAGCCACCAATCAACCATACAGTGACACAAGTATACAGAGCAAAGAAGCACAGGTGCTTGTGATAAATAGCCATAAACCACAGTCTCTTTAGAGAATTGGCACAGACATCAACATTCATAATATCCATCACTCCAGGTGTTCCAACAGGGGGGACACTGGCAGAACATTTTTCTTATTAGTGGCAAATCACTGGTGAAAGCATTCTCTCAAAAGAAGCCATGAACAAACTTAGCTCAGTAACTGTTCATCTCCACCTAGTGTTCCACTAGGAGGAATCCACCAATTGTTGATGCTCATGTAGGTTTTACCTTTCTCTGTATCTGGTTGAAGAAAAATGCCAGTTTAGCTAAAAGGATGCCCTCTGTGCATCTTTTATCAAATCGATGGTGAATTGATTCAGAGACAGATGGACATCAATGCTCTGCTGGCAAACATTGAACGAATGTAGAATTCAATACATCTTAGAAATTGGTTTGATCTGTGGTATTGATTTCACTCCATTGTTGCTGAAGCTTCTAATCCACTTTTCCTGTTCAGTTCAGCCACCAAGATGGTGCCATTCTCTATAAATGAATTGATAGCTTGGTTAAGAATCCGTGCATTGATTATCAATAATATCCATATGCGGCACACATGTCCATAAATTAAACAGTTTCTTCTATTATTTCAAACAAAAACGGTTTTGTACCAGTATTGGCGTGGATCAACAGCTGTATTTCCAATATTGATGGACAAATTGCAGTTTAAGACAGTATTGATACATATATATGCAACTTATCAGTTTCGAATTTCTCAGGACTCTCTCTCTGTATGTATGTGTGTGTGTATATATATATATATATATATATATATATATATTGTGTGTGTGTGGGGGTGTGTGTGTGTGTATGTGTATGAGTGAGTGAGTCAGTCAGTCAGTCAGTATATAGAGAGAGCATTACATTTTCTATCAGGTTTCAATCCAAGTATACTATAGGGAATGATACAGATGTGTTCGGTGTCCTCTGCGAACCAGCTCTATCACCATCCCGTTTGTCTTTAAGCTGTACATTTCAAACCGGTTCATATCACTTGAAGAATAGATCGGCGCTGAACCAACACCTCCACTGTCATCGATCCACCCGATGTCTTAATGCTAAGTCTGGTCCGTAATAATCTTGGCCACTTACCGAAGCAAAGCTATACTCAATTTCAGCGGCACACATCTGATTTGTTCGATCGCAACACACTTCGCTGCCACTGGCTCTGAATAAATGATGAAGTGCAAACTAATTCGGTGCGGCTGAGTATCAGATTTTCTACCCATGTTCATTATAATGGTATACGTTTGGCGGTATTTATTGGCATGGTCGATACCCTTTGCAGTTAGCGCCGCAGCAAGATCTACTAGGAGCAGGTTTTATTAGGTTATGTTCACTTGAAATGGATTATAAAGCCGTACGGTTCTCGAGTTTCCCTGCCGATGCAAGTAATGCGTTATGTCTCTCCGACTTTAAACTACAATTTTATCCTTCGCTAGACTGCCTCTATCATATATTGATCACTGTCTGTAGAATCTGGTGATTTCTAAGATGCACACGTATGGCAAAACGTAACACGGCTCTACACTAAGACTCTTCTCTAATGTGAGTCCCCTGAATAATCACCCAGAGGTTGTGTGCATGACTCATCATTCTCTGTGTAAGTAGTATCTTTCGACACATTGGTGAAATAAACACACTCACGGGGGCGCGCGCGGGTGCACATAGTGAGCTAGCCAGCCTCCCCTCTTCCCACGCAGTGTTCTATGTCTGACTATGCGTGTTAAACTCCTAGCCATTTAGCTGACCACTCACCTCTCATTTCTCCCCTTTGTCTTCTCATCCCTCCCCCCACATCAAACAAAGACCTGTCATTGACAGCAAGACAGTCTTGAAACAGATCACATGAAAATTCGTAGTATTGACCTCGTGTGCTGGTTTATTGTGTTTGCCTCGTCTCCCGTTTCATAATGACTGCGTCCCTCCACAGATGGCCCCCAGTGACGAGACGTGTACAAAGAAACGAAAGCGAATATTGGAGTATTGATCAAAGTGTCTGATAAACCCGGAGTATTGATTGATTGATTGGTGGACTTCCATGAATCAATAGATTCATAATAAAAGCTGCCTTCATTCATCGATCAGCCGCCCGTTTCCAAGGCAACGTTTGTGTGACATTTCCCCACGATGCCGCTCTTCGGTCCTCATCCCCAGCCTTGCATCTATGCTTTGTTGATGAATTTAATTCTTTTTTGTGCATGGAAAAGCAAGCTGGCCAATAAGAAGCCAGCTTTAGGTTGAGAGGGTGTGCGGAGGGTGGAGGTGGGCGAGTGTAGCTCTGGATGAACATGTTGGTTTTTAGTCAGCCCAGACAAAAAGCGATTACTCATTGAAGGCAGAAATTACTATGGCGTTGTCGGCAGGTTACGTTCTGTGCTAGTATTTTGTAGTAAATTGAAAATGAACAATGACCAACTTGTAAGTGGTGGCTGGAATTCTCCTACATCACCTGTCTGACAATTGAATTTACGCTGCGTCGTAATGTTATTTGAGGAGCCAGTTTGAAAACAAGTTAATGTGCAGAAAATGGAGGCTGATCTATCACCCAGTGAGCTGTTACGTTTTTGATGGTGTCAATGAAAATGCACTGTCAGCTATGAAGTATGGCCAGAGCATTTAACCCAAATGAATCGGGCATTTTTGCGATGTAATTTCTTCCAGTGAGTGGTGTGTGCATTTTTCTGCCAGCAGTTTTGACGACCGGTGCATTTATGGGCCACCAGTGGCAGCAAACCATTGGCACCAGAAAGGCATGCCTCATACCCAGCTCATCGGAGGATGTGCCTGTGCCATTGGCCAATATTAACAAAACTGGCGGAATTGATGGCAGGTTAATATTGATTCATGAAACCCATTAATAATCAGCTCGACCGTGCAGATTCTAAGCATGGTAAAACTAGCTTCATAGAACACGAGGTGACTTGTTACTTGTTGCTCTCAAGTCGTGCTCTGGGTTAATACGTGTTACTCTGGCTATGAGAAACATCGTGATGACAAGGGATATCGATGTCAGATAACAGTTCGTGGTGATAACTGTAAATAACCGCGCTTCGTAGCAAAAATAAAGAGACTGCGACATTCCTCCCCAAGCACTTCAGCTCAGATGCACGTTTGTTTAATGGACATAGTAATACTCGAGGGTCGCCTGAAACTTGGCGCTGTGAAATCCCAGGTGAGTGCACATGTTGGGTTTTGAGTGGCGCATAATGGTGCTTAGCGTGTATGTTTGTCTTGTTTGACTGGTGGTCTCTATGAGGCGCCACTGGTAGGCCATCAGGTTGGCAGAACCTTTTCCTCAGAAAATTGATCAGACGTTAACATTATTGGCCAGAAAGTCATTAGTTGTGCTTAATGTAAATAGCCTATCATTGGCATTCAATTTAAAAGGTAAGTTGTATCCAGTATTACAAGTAAAACGGAACAGTTCTCATTGGCCACTATTGAGTAATAAAATGTTCATTGTTAATCAGGAACAACTGTTGTAGCAATTGATTTGCTAATATTGATTATGAGTTAGTTCACCATGCTTCAAGACTGCTCGTTAACTTTTGCAAGAGTTCAATACTGCCTGCGTGTCACATCATTATTGACATTTTTTAATCCCTTCAATTAGCGTGCCCTAAATTAGCAAATGCAATCTGAAATCATTTGTTGCGATTGATTATTTTGGCAAATGAATTGGAATTTATTGTGTTGTTATTGATAATTTCATCTCATTGGATCTTCAGCAGTGATCATTACAACAGCCAGTGTCGCCCAGATGACTAGGGGAAAGGAACTTTCTTCATTATTGTTGTAATTAGCATTATGGATTTGTGATAATGGATCAATAACCTAGTTCGAGAATAACCAGTGTTATTGATTGACTATTCAGCAGGTTGAACCTCTACTGGGTCCTAGGAGGAGTCTGGAGATGTGTGTGTGTGTGAGAGAGAGAGCCAATCATTTTCGTGCACTTATTCCATCCTTCACGTTCGCCCCTGCACTGTGACACTGGATATCTTGTGTGGCAGAGGGATAGCACTTGTGGATTCCTAGTGCCGGACACAAAGGCAGCCAATGTGCTGCTGATTCCATCAGAAATGTGGGCAATTTTTTTAGGAAGGCATCTAGCTTGTTGAAATTTGTCTCCACGGGAGGCAGATCAGTGGACTGCTTTGAAAATGATTGATATGTCTGCAGCAGTATGGTGGGCGAAGTTTTATGGTAAGGCGGGGCGCGGGTTTTGGTCCCAGCTCTGGACACTGTTGACTTTCAGCATGGTGTTGGCCAAATGGGGTGGGCCGGCCAGCAAGAGATCAAAGACGGCCCATCTCGGGTTAACTTTCATCTGTTCGGGAAGACTCCTCTCAGTCACATGTCAAACATCATGAATAATGGTTGCTTGGTTCATAAATGTCTCCTGTTTCCTATTGCCTTTATGACTTTTGCATGTGCAGATGATGGTTCAGGTTTGTAGGTGGGGGTGTTGTATAGTGGGGGTTACAACTGCAAGACAGTATGAGCAGTGCCATTTTCAGTGCCACCGTGTGACGTTCAACTCAGATGAGATGCATTGAGGGAGGGCCGAGGTTTGCCACCGATGATTTCTAAGTCGTATATTGAACCCTTATTTGTATTTGAGACAGGTTCTGAATCCCCGCAAATTGATTGCTGACGAAAGCCATTTGTCAATAAGCGTTGGCAGCGGCGTGTTCTATGGAATGATTAAGTAATGATGAGGAGCCCACAGGAGCAAAAACTGTGACACCCAGAGGGCCAGCGAGGGCAGGGTGGCAGGGCTTTGGGGACGGGAGGGTTCTTCATAGAGGGCTGGGGAAGAGATATGCCTGAGGATGGGGATAGGGCAGTCGATGGCTCTTGCGTTCATTTTGAGAGTTGCCAATAAATCCACGTCGTTTACCACTTTGTCTCATCAATACACCATCCATTAGACAATTTGCCAGTGTCTTAAGAACTCACAGTAGCTAGCATTTTAAATTCAATATCGGGTTGCAAGGTACAATCGATGGGGTGCTTGGATCTGAGAGGGGGAATCAGGTGTTAGGGTAGGGAGAGGAAGCTGACACTAACATGTGGGAAGTTTGTGTGAGGGTGGTTAGTGGATCTTGGGGCACTATTGACTGGTTTGGATGGTGCTGTCAAGATGGCTAGGGGGCAGGAATCTGCCCTCACCCCAAAAGTGATAACGAGTTAATGCAACACTCGCCACAACAGGCGGTTACTCGACGCCAGCCGAGAATGTGGCCTTGCTTTCCCCTTTCCGATCACATCGACCTGATGATTTTGCTATTCGGCTCATGCTCATGGATCTTCCCTCATCCACCAATCAATGATGCCATGACATCGAGCCCTGTAGTATTGATTGCTGCAATCTACATGGTCCAAGCCACTGATATAAAATTCAAATAAAGAACTGTTTGCAACCAGAATCCAAGTGATACAGTCTGTAGCTGTCACATGATCACTGTATTTAATGCGTTGATGTGTGTGTCACCTCCCCTCCACATAACTTGTGTCTTTAATGAGCTTCTCTTTTTGCCCTTAGGTCTGATGAGATGGAGTTGATCATGGCTGACTTAGAGCGAGCTAATGAGGTGAGTTTCAATTATTGTGTTAGCTGTGTGGGTGACATAATTACGGCATTCATAATTCCCTCTAACGGTGGATAATATAAGGTGTAGCAAAAGATTGCTATTCAATGTATGTTTCGTTTTCACTCATCTTTATCCTTTGGCCTCACCATCCAGTGCAGGCCTCAGTCATTCTGCAGTGGTTCATTCGACCATGTCTGTATTCTACAATCTAATCTAAAGTTCCAATCTAGTCATCTGCTTTCAGTCAGTCAGTCAGTCAGTCAATCAGTCTGTCTGTCTGTCTGTCTGTATTGGTACATGCTTGTAGTCATTTAGTAATTGCTATGTCCACAGCCTGTTGCTATCTAGTTTTTAAATCTCTAATCAGCGATGCTCTAATCGTTTGCTCTACAGACATTTAACACCTGCCTGTATCTTCACTCTTCTAATATCTAAATAATAAACTCCAGCATGTTTTTCTTTCTGCTATAAAAATTGTGTCTCCCACCACTGCCTGTGGTTAGGATCAGCCAGTCATTTAGTTCATGATCATTGATATGCCATTACACTCTCTGAACACCCATCATTTTTAATGTCTACCCCACTTCTGACACTTTAAATGGCTGCTGTACGGTTGCTTCCAAAATTGTAATTTTGCATTGTCATTGTATAGTAAAACTCCAGGTCATGGTTCAAATCATATCCAGTGTCCTGTATTTTCTGGATGTTTCCTCAGTGATTCTCCCTCAGCCATATGCCCCAGGTGTGATCAGAGCTGAAGTTTTAACAAACAACCCACTCAACTGTATTAGGCCACTGCAATAAACTAAAATAATGATTGAGTATTGCATTAATTTCTTTATTTTATTTTCAAAGATTCTTATACTAGGGCAATATTTTCTTTCTTGTCACTTTAAAGGGATGACCTAGGTTGAATAATTAAGCTACTTGGTCATCTACATCTTCACTCCAAGCGCGAAACATCATGATTCTCATTAATTACAGTATTCTTCGTGGATAGAACTTCTCTGTCTGTTGTCTTCATCTGATAACATGATGTTAAATTTTTAGGCATTCAAATTAAGTAAAATGTGAGTCGGCATCGTTTTTGTTTGGCTTTTGTAAAGTAACATTTGCCTGAAACAAAAGAGTATCTGTTTTTTTATGTTGTATCTCGGCCTGAATGCTGATATCTAGTAGTTTTGTATCGCTTCCAGCCACAGTTCGCATGTTTTTTTGATAGCATGTTTGATCTGTGATATCTCTGTTTTATGACATCACTGCTAGTATTATAGATTTGCAAGAGCCTATAATGTTTAGTGAGATACTTGTTGAAAGATATTGGCCTTCTGTCCATAACCAGCTATTGGGGATTTATTGTGTTACAAGTTTGTTTGTTTGTTGTCGTAAGTTTTAACTCATTCCCAATAACTGTGTCTGTGTGTGATCCAAAGGCAGAAAGCCTTGTTTCACATATGTTGTGTATGTTAGTTAATTAATTAAGGATCCTTACCTTTCATATTTGTCTGAAAAATCATTGACAGTCAAGTTCTTTGTGTGTGTGTGTTATCTGTAATAATTTTTTTTTAAAGCTGACACTGATTCTATAGTGTTTCATAGTTAGATGTATTAATGCAATGTTGTCTGTTAATCAGACATACCATCAATCAGCGTTTTAGTCCTGAATTGTGAGACATACTTAAACATACTGTCATTCATTAGTACCATTTAATGTCAGATTGTTGGGTCCCTTTTTTTGGTGCTATTTATATACTTGTTAAGGTGTGTCTCAATACACGTAATGTGGTCCAACTTGAGTGTCACATTGATGAGATTTTATCTGTTACACAGCCTAAAACACTCTTTCTGTGGTGTTATACAAATGAGGCATTTGGAACATCAATGCCAAGAAGTAGAGAAGGATGCGTGCATGTTCATTTATTTGCTAGTGACAGTGGCATCGCAGCAGATGGCTTTGTGCTCTGATGCACTGTGTGCTTACCTTGCAAAGATGCTTCAAAATTTCAACAGTCTTGCTATGTACGGAAGATACAAAATCTGGCCAACAGCACTCTTGCTTTGTCCACACATCACCTGTTCAGGTGGCAGCACTTTATAACGTATTGCCTTTACTCTCCACTAGAGGGCAGCATCAGCTGAACGTGAAGTGGAACAATTAAAGCAGCAGCTAGCTTCAGCAACACAGAACCTCCAGCAAGCCGAACAGATGCAAAAGGCACCAGACATGGAACAAGCCATAGACATACTGAAGCGTTCAAGTTTAGAAGTGGAATTGGCAGCCAAAGAAAAAGAAGTAAGTTACCAAAATCAGCCAGTGTACTATTTTGGCTCATTTGATATTAATATACCTACATTACAATGCAACAACAGCTAACAGTGCAATAATTTGCCAACCCGAATTCCATTAATTGTATTAGTGGCATCTTATCACCAGCCTAAGAAAAAAACAATACACAATTTGGTTAGTGTGATCTGTTTATTACAGATGACGTCTCTGTTAATTTTCCTGACTGGTTGACATGATTACACAGAATGTGTGCTGGTGTGTGGATTGATGGTGTTTAATTTGAATTGTATTTCCTCATAACATTACCATCATATTTGTAGATGATTTAGTTTACTCATCTGAGAGCAGGTAAACTTTATTGGTGAATGTTTATAGTTGTGCCTTTGGTCAGAAATAGCATTTTGGTTTTATGTGTAATGATTGATGTTCACGATGAGTCGTTGCCATTGCTGGATATTCTGTCATTATGATGGCGCTGGTCCTGATGGATGAGACCTTTATTACGTGGGAGTGATTTGTAATTATCACACACGTTTCTGTGCCACCCCCCAAGCAGCAAACATATATTAAGCTAGCAGGCATTGCATTAATTAATTAATTATGACATGTTTCTTGGGATAATATAATTCAACCAGCAGTTATTTTATCCTTAACTGTTGCCATATTTCTAGTTCAGAGTTGTTCTTTCTTCTCCTCCAGATTGCTCAACTTGTAGATGATGTTCAAAGACTGCAGGCAACAGTTAACAAGCTTCGTGACTCCACTGCAGCCCAGGTCAGTTACTTTGGTAATCACAAACGCATACACACATACCTTGAACAACTTAAGCTAAACCGTCCGGGTTATGTATGTTGAAGAATTTGTTGTTTTAAATTTTGTGGTAATTTTTTTCTCTTCTCTGAAGGTGGCAAAATTAGAAGAGGAACTTGCTGAGAAGAATAAAAAAATAAAGTTGATGGAAGAAAAACTGAAAAGCCAAGAAGACTATGAAGAAATAAAACGGGAATTGAAGTAAGCTGTGGCTAGAGCTTGGAAACGTTTTTCCTGCCCCACATCTTTGATGACGATTTATAACATTTTGATATTCACATTCCTTGAAGTATAAAAGGACAAAACAGTTTCGATTTTGTGTGTCTTATGTTAGTTATGAAACTTAATTTAGAATGATTTAAAAACTGTACAGGAAGCATGTAATAAAATTTTAATGATAGATTGTTTCTTTTCTGTTCCATGCTAAATTTGTTGTTGTTTGTGCTCTGTATACAAGGTTATCTTTTATGATTTATAGTTTGCTAAAGTCTATAGAGTTTGGCAGCAGTGGTAGCCCGGATGATGCTACCACACAAGATCAGAGCCCATCCAGCATGACTGCCGGCGGAAAACCGAAGACTCTGGAGACACTGCTGCTAGAGAAGAACCGGAACCTGCAGACAGAAAATACGCAGTTGAAGGTGGCCAACAATGACCTGACAGGTTAGTGGTGTTGTTTGCTTTGTGTTTGATGCCATCTAGTCAATGAATCATTAGTTACCAGGTATTGATGCTTGTCTGTTGTATTTATTGCTTTTTTATTACTCACAGAAGTTTTTTTTTGTTTCTGTCGTAACAAGTTTATTCCACACGAAGGAATGTACAGTTGTTTTCAAGAGATATCATGCATTGTATTTAATTAAAGTGGTGAAAATGCAGCATTAAACTAAAAATTGAGTCTCTTTTAAGCAATTATAACTATGTCCTGTTATTATCTCGACATTGAAAGTATACCAGTGTATTATTATTTGGCACACATGTATGTGTTTTCCTATTTGTATTTGTTGTGATCCAGGTAGGTTATATGTTGTATGATTGATAATGTACTGATTGTGTTGGTTGTGAATGACATTTAACCCTATCCCACACCCTAGAGGTATAGGTACACCTTTCTATATGAGTTTCTCAATTGATTAATTCTGTCTAATATACTTCCTTGCATAGTCTTGTAAATAGTCACCATTTGAAAATTACTGATTTCACCATGTTTTTGTGCCTTGTGTTATTCACAATTTATAGTCACAAAGAAACTTGCTTGATTTCTTTTCTGTAAATAGACGCGAATGGTGTGATCGGTTACCGTTTGTAAATAAATTATGGCGTACCCGATTTGTTAAGACCACTTTTTCGCCGGATGTTTTTCACAGTGGGAAGTGTTTGGCCGTCACTGAGAGAGGAAAACATTATGACAGTTTACAGTGCATTTTCACATTGTACATACATATATGTATATATATTAGACAAGTCTTACTAAGAAAGGTGTACAAATGCCCGCATGAAGTTACTCAACGTGAGGTCCTGAGCTTAATTTTGTCATCTAAGTATATTTTTTATTTCTTATGAAATTCTTTGTGGTTTGTTGGTTATAGTCTGTGACCTTTTTCTTGTAGCATGGTAGTGATAATTACTGATCAGTCTGTTAACCATGTTGTTTCAAGACAAGTAAATGTCTTCCAACTGTCATCTGAATGAAGACATCTTATTGTTAATTTGGAAAAGAACATAGTTTATATTTTAAGTAATCAAAAGAGCCCAACATCAGCAAGATTGTATTATGATAGCGAGCATTTTTACACCATTCTTTCAGACTTGCCCTCGCCTGTTGCTGCACCTGTGAGTACAAACGTCGCCTCTTCGACCCCCTCTTCCTCTTCTGTCACCTCCTCAGTGTCGGCCACCAACTCGCTAAGTAATACTGAGATGTTTGCTTCAATGATCGGCCACGAACTCGTCGCACAATACCATTTACAGAATCAGCTCCGCTTGGGTCTGGAGGGGATGGCGGCTGTGGCACATTTAGGCATTCCGAACGGCTTTCAATGGCCTGCGTTTTTGCCGCCGCCACTTTTGGCACCACCACCACCTCCACCACCACCACCACCTACCAGTAGTCCTTCAACGTCACTGCTGAATGGACACGCTTCTGCAGCACCAAATGCCTCAGGACAAGACTCGCCACTGGAGCGTATCCATAACATTGCCAAATCAGAACTTAACAATGCTCAAGTACTGGACACTGCTGATGTGGCACAAAGGATAAGAGAGGTGCTCAGTTCGCACAACATTGGACAGAGACTTTTTGCCAAACACGTCCTTGGTTTGTCACAAGGAACAGTCAGCGAGCTTCTGTCAAAGCCCAAGCATTGGGACAAATTGACAGAGAAGGGACGTGAATCTTATCGCAAAATGGCCATGTGGGCTAATGACAACAATAATGTCTTGGCACTCAAAGCCATAGCTCCTAAGAAAGGTAATTGTTTAGTTTTTTGTCTCTGTGTGTCTTTGTGCACACACACACCCAAGCACGCACGCACACACACAATAATTGATGATAAGAATTTTTAAACATTGACTTTTATTTTAAAAAATTAAGTGAAATCAAAATCTTTAAAAAGACTGGTATTGAAGATGAGTTTTATTTTAGGTAACCAACCAGTTAGCACATGCACACACACACACACACACACACACACACAGTAATTGGTGATAAGAATTTATAAATTTTGACTTTTATTAATTTTTTAAAGTGAAATCAAAATCTTTAAAAAGGCTGGTATTCAAGATGAGTTTTATTTTAGGTAACCAACCAGTTAGCACAAATAACAAAGCTGAGGATTCCCATACAGAGGAAAGAATCAATCAAATACTGAATGAAGCTCAGGCTGCCATGCAGGCCAAACACAGCCAAGAAAAGGTCTGTAATATGATAGATACATGATGAAGATATTTCATAGTTTACATAGCATATAAAATTACATTCTGCACAGTGAAGTATTTAATATCTAAAAACCCTGCTATGGTATAGCCCTTGTAAGCTATCTTCCAATACCCTCTCATTTCTTGTGCCTGTTAGCTCAAGCATCAGATGATCCACAAGTTTAAGTTGTATATTTTAATATTGCTGTACTGAGCTTGTAGATTTGCCAAATAAATAATAGCAGGAAATTAGTTTTATTACTTTAGATGGCATTAATATCTTCTTTGTATTCTGATTGCAGAATCATACCACAAATGCTATGGTTGCCAGTATCTATGAACAAGAATTAGCAAAAATGACACACCATGAGAACAACAAGGTTGGCTATAAACAAGCCAAAGTGGAGCCAAAAGACAGCATCAATGGCTCCATCGATGGTAGTAGTCATTGGACAGACAGTAGCGGTCAGAGTCCACGGGGCCGCAAACCCCAGACTGACTCAAGTAACCTGACGCAGGAGATGGTAGCTCGAATCTACCGGGCTGAGCTGATGAAATTAGCTCAGGCAGCTGAACAGAGTGGCAATCTTGCCGAAAGTCACATGTACCGACAAGAGCTGGCAAGACTGGCAAGCAATGCCAAGCAGAAGACAGAAAGCAGGCCACCATCCCAGCAGTATACACCAATTAAGTGGGAGCTACAGGAAGATAATAAAGAAAACCATGGTGATGAAGACAAGGAGAACAGTGCGATGCTGAAGATCCAGATCAAAAGTGAACCAGGAGAAGTCGACAATCAAGACAGCAAATCAAATATTATCGGTACACCATCGGCTTCTCCAAACATACCTCAGGATCTGAGCACCGGCACACAGTCGGACTCGGGGCGGCATGCTGGCAGTGCCTTTTGCTTAGTTCGACCACGTTCAAACAGCCAGAATGGCTCAGATATGGCTCAAGCAAACAGTGCAGTCAGCTCTGCAGAAAGTATGTCCCCACTGCAGCGCATGCAGAGCATTGCTAATTCATTGATGGCCAAGAACAATGCCCACGTTAGCAGTCAGCGCCCTCTTAAGGCAGTCTTGCCACCAATCACACAGGAACAGTTTGACAAGTACTCAAACATCAACACCGATGAGCTGGTTAAGCAGGTGAAAGATGGTCTAAGCCAATTCTCGATCAGCCAGAGGCTGTTTGGTGAGTGCGTGCTTGGCCTGTCGCAGGGTTCAGTCAGTGACCTCCTTGCACGACCGAAGCCTTGGCACATGCTGACGCAGAAGGGTCGTGAGCCTTTCATCAGGATGATGATGTTCTTGGAGGATGCTGAGTCCATTCCGAAGCTTGTTGCTTCTCAGTATCGAATACAGCCTGACAGGTTTCTAAGAAATGAGGCATGGGAGATGGATGTTAAAGGTGAGTTTGCGTCTCACACCTGCCTGTGGTGCATCTTGACTATTTCTGTGCAGGCGTGGCAAGTCATGTGCCTGTTGTTTGAAGTATCACTTTAGTACTAATGTTTGTTGTGTAGAATGAATCAATGTGTGTGTGGATGTGTGTGCGTGTTTTCAGCATAACCTTGCTGAAACTGATTTCTGTGTTGTTACTGTTACTACTAGGCATAGATCTGTGTGTTTTATTTGTAGCATATCTACAGTTAAGTTCAGCTACAGTTTTACCAAGTATCACTGTGTATTATATTTTCATAGTTTGTATAATCATTCAGCTGTAGAAAGCAAATTAGAAATGTGCAGTCACTTGAATGCAGCAAGTTGGGATTGACAGCAAAATTGGTCAAATGAAAGCAAAAATATTTACAGAGCAGTTGTTTTGATTGTAACTTTTCATTGGCACTAGTGCTTCTGCAATGTCATTGCATTACTTTTCCTGCAGGTAAAGTTGCTTGAAACTTTGCTGTTATTAAATTGGCAATTTTTGCTGACATTTCTAAACTTGCTGCATAGAACTTGCTCTCTTGTTGATTTAACCCTGTTTTACTACTAGAATGTTTAATTTAATGCCTTCGTAGATTTGGGATTTACTTTGATAGATGTTATTAATCTCTGGGTGTAATTTTAATTAAGTTGTCTTAACTGATCAGCCCCTTGCATTAGTCTGAGTGTCTTCTGCTTGGACATAGACCAAATGTGTAGGGTTTTGTTTTATTTTCTATCCTTACACATTTTATACTTACATATTTGTTTGTGTGTGTGTGTTTGTGTATGTGTGTGTATATATATATATATATATATATATATATATATATATATTAATTACACACATAACACACACACACATGCACATGCACATACACATACATGTTTTGTGTTCACTTGATCTCAATGTCTGAAGCAAGGGGCTTTAAGCTATCAATGTACAGAGTGATAGAACCATGTAATATAAGTGTTGGTTCCTCTTTGTGTGTATAGTGTACAGAAGTTAGTCATTAGTGTTTTGGTTTGTTTTTCATTTTTGCAGGAACTGTAGGGATTCTGTCAGCCGCCAAAGCTACCACTGTTACTGTTACTGCTGCCACTACTCTTCAATCCCCTACCACCCCCGAAATTCCCATCTCTTTGGTCACAGCATCCTCTGTCCCCCGACAGAACCCCAACATCACTGTTGTTACTCCCATTGTGTCCGGTGACAACAAGTCGGCCACAACCACGGCCACAACCTGTGCAGATGATAAAATTAAGGCTCCACTGCCACCACCCCCACTTCCACCACCTCCTCCACCATTGCCAGCTTCAGGCATACAGCCACCCCTGCAGCAGTTCCCACATCCGATGCTCATCTCCTGTACATCGCCTTCGGGCATCCTACCCACTGGTGCAGCTCTTCCCACTTCGAAGGGCTCAAACACTCTTGATATGCCAATACTGCCCGTACAGCCATCGGTGTTTGAAATTGCTGCCATGACTAATGAGCTAGACACGGTCACCATAACTGCACGTGTCAAAGAAGTCCTCCAGTATCATAACCTAGGCCAGAAACTGTTTGGCGAGGCCGTTCTCGGCTTATCCCAGGGCTCTGTGTCCGAGCTGTTGTCCAAACCCAAACCATGGCATATGCTTAGCCTAAAGGGCAGAGAACCTTTCATCAAAATGCACATGTGGCTGAGTGATCCATTCAATGTAGACAGGCTGCGCATCTACCAGAATGAACTGAAAGGTAAAAGAAGTTTATGAGCCACGTATGTGCCTCGTGCATACCACTACTGATGAACATTGTGGCGTTGTCTGTGGACGTTGTTGTTTTTTTTCTGGGTTTTTTAAGCCAACTTCTGTGCTGTGAATTTCGTGTTTTACCTATCTTTTTACATTGACGTTCATTCTTTTATTGAAAAACTGTTTGATTTCGAAAAGAGAAAGGTTGTACTAGGTGGCGATAAGAAACAGTGTTTTTTGCATTTGTCTTATTAATGCTGTTTTCTTCCTCTGCTCTTTATTAAACAACCTAATAGGTGGTATTGTCTTGTACATCAAGTTTTGTGGATAAATATATATATATATATATATATATATATATATATACACTTACACTATTTAGCAGTGACCCTCTTGCTTACTTATAACCCTTTTAGTAGCCATACAGCTAACAATATTTATTTGACAAAATGTTTTGACACTAGTTCATGACTACACTCTCAACAACTCTCCAGCATTTAACAGGTTAACTGTTGCATCTTGGGAATGATAACTTTATGATCACTGGAACTGGTCAAGGCAAATATGCATTTTGTTATGATTCAGTATTGAAAATATTCAAAACAGTTGAAAATTCGCTTCCTCCTTTCATGCATATTTATCTTGACTGTGTTAATGGTTTGATGTTGCTTTTTTTCTGTTTAATTAATTTAATTCTTTACAGCTCATGTTTATATCTGGCATGTTTAGCATACTTAATGACCAATAACTTTGCTTTGGAAGTGTACTATATATAATGACATCTATAGTATGTTTTATGCCATGTTATAATGCAGTAGTGCGTGCATATGTATGTTCATTCTCTCTATCACACACATGCACGCACACACATACACAGACACCATTGCAAAACTGCAATATACCAGAAACAGTTTAGTGCCAGCAAAAACCTAAATAATTGTAAAACATTGTAAATTACAAAAGCCATTCATTAATGAACTGAATCATAGTAGTGTTAGGAAAAAAATATAAGTGTAAATCTTGCTGACCTATTTATTAAAACTATTTAAACTGTTATGAGATTCTAACAAGAAGTTGTTTAGAAATATTTAATTACCTTGGCAACATGACATCACAATTCTGACCATTACTTCAGTGGGTGATCGTTATTGGCCAAATTGAACTGAATGCGTGTCACCACATTTCTCTATTTATAATGGAGCAGCATTGGTTAGAGCACTGTGTTGTAACCCTCCAGGTTTCGGATTCGTATCCGACTCGTACCTCTATTTGTGAGATGCTGCTTGGTCTTATGTCCCAAGTGTGGCCAGTACCGAGGCTAAACAAATCAAATCAAATCAAAGTCAAATAAGTGGTCTGTAATGGAATTGTCAGGTCAATGATTCATTCACGGTTAAAGATCCCTTTTTAAAGGTGACGCTTGGCTAAGAAACACACAACTAATAGATTATCTTCATCAGCTATTCATGTACACCAGGAGAATGCTAATATTTTGATATAGTCATAATAATCAGCAGGTGACTGTCATATAGTTGAGACTGCACTTCATATTTTTTACTTGACAGTTATTTAGTAGTCTTGAGATTAATATCCATTTATAGCCAATATAATTTTGTTAAGATATAATCAGCATGAGAAATGGAACTCAGTGCTTATGTGACTCATCTAGGTCAAGGACACCAAGGGTATTTGCCTGGCAATTGTTAATTACCATGATAAATGCTTTCTTTTTGGTTTATGGTGCCACCTAAATGCTGTCCATTTGACTAGATGTATGGAAAAGTGGTTGATTTATGGCCTTTACTGGTCCATGGAAATCTTTACTAGTGTGTGGACTGGTATGCTGTACAGGTCTTCCCCTTGTATGAGTAAAAGAATCCTACCTCTTCAGTCCAATGAATGGATCAGCCCTAATGTGTCCAGTGCTAACTGCATGTTTAGTGTCAGAACCCTGTTATAACAGAACGATTAACATTAATGACAACCAATGGACTACTACAGAATTATAATTAAGCTCACAATGTTATTTGGTGTTTGTTCATTATCTAGCAGGTGATGTTGATAGCCCATATTTGCATGACTATAAAACTGCTGCATGCTGTAATAATACCGGGCTGTGTTGATTGCATGTTGGTATTTTATAATATGGTAGCTAGGCATGAAGTGTATGCTCTTTTACTAAACTAGATCAGAATGGTGTACGTTATCTTCTTCTTGTGTTTTGTGCAGTTATGAAATGGAAAATGAAGACTTAAAGGTGAAATGATCACATAAATTGTATTTTGTAGATAATCGCTATCTTACAATATGATGACTTTGGATAATATCTGTACACACCGACTGATATGCCGTCTTTTTGTGCTCCACAGCTAAGAGACGGAGGACAAGCACTGAAGAAAGGGAGAATGTCCCATCAAGCAAGAAGCCTCGAGTGTACTTCTCAGAAGAGCAGAAGGACATGCTAAGGTTGTCTTATGCCAGAGACCCCTATCCAAACCAGGCGAAGATAGAACAGCTGGCTGAACAGCTAGGTGTCGGCACCAAGACCATTGTGAACTGGTTCCACAACCATCGCATGCGAAACAAGCATGCCAACTCTCCGAGCATGGTCTCGCCCCCCACTCCGACTCACTCAACCAAGTCGGAACCAGAAGATCTGTCTAACCATAGTGACCAGAGTCAGACTGGTAGTGGGGCTGATGGCAACATGACGCAGTGGATGTTTCCATCATTTGAGCCAGTCCCAGTCAATGGGCATTATGTACCAGTTAGCCCTGGCCGTGCGGGCACGGAAAAGGCCGAGGACTTGACAGTGGCACGTCCAGAGATGGCCAGTCGTGGACAAGACAGCAGTAGTACGTCTTCGGATCAGAAGTCTAACGGCGGCTCAAGCCCACCCGTAGGCAGTACCGTGTTGGGCGAGGGAAAGGAAAAACCACAGAACACTGGAAACAGGCGCAAGAGCTCGCGTCCAAAGTGGGTATATGAGGGCACCCAGCTAGACAAATCTTTGCACGAGGATGACATGAAAATGGCCATATTTGATGATGCTCAGCCAGAGGATCTGAGCTGCAAAATGAGTGATGCAGACAACTCAATTACCAGTGAAGTCACCTCAAAGGAGCAGGATGATGGAGACAGCGAGGCTCTTCACACTGATAACAACAATGACAAAAATAAGGTGTCGAGCAATGCTGTACCATCTGAAGATGCTGATTCGATTAGTGCTGAAGGATTTACAGAGAAAATGAAGCAGGTTGGTGATGTGGAAGTAATGGATTGGAGCGATTCCTCGGAGCACAAGCAAAAAATACAGAAGCTGCAAAAAAATCTGACAACCAAGTCAGGAACTTCAGACTGGGAGTTTTGAGTGTAGGCATGACCCTGCAAACCTGCTAACATTCTCCACATGTATGTGGTCAGATGGACGAGTGCATCCATGACAGCATCACATCATAAAAAACAATCAAGACTTGCTACAGTTGCCAAAAGATGACTATGACATGGCCACCAAGAGCTCGTCTCTGTTAAGTGTGAATTTTTGGCAGAAGATGCCAAAATATGACATGTTCACTTGTGGTTGGAGCCACGCTGGCCAGCCACTTCAGCTGCGCATCAAATGCCAAGTGCAATCTAGACTTGGGAAGCGAAAGACTGTTGTTTGTTGTTAAGAAGAAATTTTTTCCCTTTGTTGTTCTTTCCTTCTTACATTCTGTATTACTACACAATGCTCAGAGATTCCCCTGACCGCGGGCTATGTATATTTTAAACACGAAGTCAGTATTCTCTGCGTTTATACTGAGAGACTGCCTAATGCAGAGCACTCAATCAGATGGTATATTTTTCTTGTGTCCATTATTATAAGGGTCAAACCCTGTGCTAGCAGATGTAAGGAAACAAGTGCATTATTGTAGCATCGATTTAGATGGTTGGCTGTGTTCAATTTCATTTGCTGTCAGCAGTTCTGCAAGTCAGCAGAATGAGGCATTTCCATTTTTACACATAGTTGCTGCATATGTGTATGTATGTATGCATATGTATACATGCATATATATATATATATATATATATATATATATATATATATATGCCATGAAAGCATTTATTTAGCCAGTGTTGTTCAGCATCGCTGGTAGTTTTGTTTTGTTTGTTTTTCTTTTCTTTTTGTTTTTCCTCTCAGTTACATGATGTTGCTGCAGGATCTGTTTACGTAGTTTGTGTTCAGTAGCCGTACATTTCTTGTTATGTTTTATTGGCCACGTTTATTTTACTTTCTCTGATGGTTTGTATCACTTTTTTTGTGTGATGCACGCTTAGTGGCTGTGTAGTAAAAAGTGGCATCCAATGGGATGTCAAAAATGATCTGCTATATTGGTGACTGGAGGGAGATAGATGATGCATTATGTGTAGAGCGCTTGTACATTTAGCTTTGTTCACCATAGACGAAATTCATGACTGATGGTGATCCAGGATTCAATAGCTAGCTTGCTAGCACTGTACATAAACAGCATATACAAGTCAATCGAGGCGTGACATCAAACTTTGGCCCTAGCCCTCTACTGTGTTTGGTTCCCGTAGTAGTTAGTTTCCATATAGTGCGTCGACTATTGTTTGTTGCAGTTGTCGTTGTTCTCAGTCCAGCAAGCTTCTGAAGCTTTCATACATTTTCCTCATTGGAAACCAAATATTTCAAATAGAAAATAGCATTTAGCTGGCTAACAATCTCATATGGGAATGATCTGCACAATAGTACTAGTATACATCTACTATTATCACACACACACACACACACACACACACACACACACACACACCCCAACTTACTTACTTTACAAAACTTGTTCTATCCTGGACAATACTCACCATGAAGATATATGACATCTCTGACATTAAAAAGGCCTTCAGAACTATTAGAGAACCTCTTTGTTATTTTGGTTGTGTTGTTGACGATGTTATTAGTTGCAGTGCATGTGAATTGTAATTGTATTATGTATGTTGTATATCATGATGCTGGTTGTTCAATCTAGACTTTTTTTTAGTATTCTTAATGAATCAGGACATTAATGATGACTTAAAATATCTCAAGCTTGTCAGCTACAATCAGTACAGAACACTCTCTGTTTATAGACATCCCAGTTCTGTTACAATGGTATAACATATAGCAGTCTGTCTGTCTGTCTGTCTGTATGTATGTATGTATGTATGTATGTATGTCTCCATTCACCTCTCACTTTTGTATGTCTGGTTAATTGCAGTGCTCACATTCTCAAGATGTAATCTTTGTGGTGCCTAGTGGATATAGGTCTGGTTGCTATGGCCATTGCTAATGTTACCATGGTCTGTGTGTGTGTGTATGTGTTCAAAATGCTTACAACAATTCGGTCAGTGAGTATACCTTGTACATAATGTGTATTTGTTTTGATTGTTCAGCATTTTATATCTTTGTTGAAGAGAGTCTTTTATCTTTTATTTGGTGTTATATTGTCAGAGGATAGTGCTGTCTTTGGGCAGTGATACATCTGTGGTTCCTAGGTCATTTAACAAAAGAGATCATTGCCAGCCATCCAGCTGTGTTTTTATTTTTGTCATATTCTTCTCTGAATGGAGTTCTTAAGTGAAGTCCTTTCGCTATATTAATGTTGTGGGATGTTTTATTTTTGTACATCATATATATACATATATATATATATATATATATATATATATATATAGTTATTACTAGTGGTATTGGTCAAATACAGTGTGGATAAGTGTGTATGCAATGTTTCTCTAGACTCAGTAGTAAGTGTGAATGCTCCTAGATACCATTAAGTGGTGGTTGTGCTGCAGTGGCATCAGCCATATTTTGTATATATTGAACTTGTCAACAAGTATACGTCATAAAGGTTAACATTTCAGCATTTCTAGCTTCAAGCCTTCACCATTTGATGAGCCATCATTATGTGGTCTGTGTGTTCAGTGATCTGGGTTTTGTTTCGTGTTTTGGTCATCGAAGTTCAGTAGCCAGACAGACAGTTGTTCTGATGAGTAGTTGTTGGCAGTCCAGCCCATCACTGTCCGGCAGTAATCCTCACATTTCAAACACTATACTGCTGTAGATCGAAGGCACGATGTTCAGCGAGAGATTTCATAGCAGTCTGGAAGACATCAGGTCACCCTGGTCATTTGCTTTGTTATTTTCGTCTCATCTTTTTTATGTGTTCACTGTGCAGTTTTGCAGTTATGACAACATCATTGTGATAAGATAATCCATGGTTTTACACCGAATCATTCCGTATGGTGGAGCTGTCATCAGTTTCGTGATAACATTATATTCCTGTATTTGGGAGATCGGTCTTAGGAAGATGAGCTGATGTTAGCAGTGTTGGACTTTTTTAATTGTTCCTCGATTCTTGATGAAAGCAGCAGCATTTCGGTTGATGTGGCATGGCAAGCATTAAAGAAGATGTACAAAATTATTCATTCTGAAAGCAAAATGGCAGCATTTATTTGGATCCTTCTCGTTAGTTTGACCGTCTGATCTCTTTAGACATTTACGTTTTGTGTGTTCATGTTTTGCCATAAATACTATTGTGTTCTCATTCTAATTGTCGAATGACCTATTTAGCATTTTATCCACTGGTAGGTTCAGTTTGCCCAGTTGTCACTATGATGGTAATTTCACTGGTTAACAGCAAGTGGTGAAAACTTGTTATGCGATGTTTGGATTTGGATTATTCATACCATTTCAGAAGTACTGCTGTTCCCTTCTTTGTCAATCCACACCTTAGCTCCCACATCACTTAAACAGTTAATTGTTTATGTGTGGCTGGGTGTTTATTTGTGTTTACCTTTGGAAAATGTGTGTGATGCACCACCAGGCACATTTGCATGTTTACTCCCACTTGCACAAAGTGTTTTCCTAGCTTAACCATTGTACTCTACATTTCCATGCTCAAATGTTTCCTCTTCGTCTCACAGCATTATAACATTTTCTGCTCAACGTTCACGTCTGTTTATTTCTCAATTGCCATAGGAATAATGGTCTGGTTTGGGAGCCCGATTTATTTTGAACATTTTAAATGTGATCCTGTGAAATACAAACTAGAATCAAAGTGTAGAAGGTAGACTTGTACAACGGACATGTAGATGTTATCGCTTGTATCTGTGCCAACATTGAGGAGTTAAAAAAATGATTGACAAAAAATAGCAGCCACTTGAAAAGGAATTAACATCAAAAGTATATATTTTTAATTGTATCCTGTACGTATGTGTATACTGCAAATATTTCTGTTACACACTTATTATTGTGTTCATGCCGAGATGTAACGCTGTGCAATATCTTGTTCATAGATTGAATTTTTATCCAGCATTATATTTGTATTTTGATTATGGATGTGCATTTTGAAAATATTTTTTATACAAGTCATCAGACTATTCCATGTAAGGCAGAACTGCATATTACTCATGGTAGGAAGCCACAGATTGGTGAATTATACCCATTTAGTCCCAGCTTAAAGCACAGACAACAGTCATTAAAATAATTATATAATTTGTTTGAATGCCACCTACTTTTTAGATAGTACTGTAGTTGTTTTCCTTAAAAGTGGTCATTTAAAAATAAATATTCATTTAAAGAATTGCCCTACTACTGTTTAGTATTACTATTGTTGAACATCAATGGGAAGTGTTTTTCTGCACCAACTCATATCCTAATTGTAGTTGGCTTCATGGTTACTGTGCTTGTAAACCCACAGCCTGTGGTTGGTGGGTGCAGTTTTATTTTCTGCATATATTATAACTGCCCATAAGGGCAGGTGACTGATGTTGTGAAATTTTAACAGTGTGTGTGTGTGTATGTGTGTGTGCGCGCAGTTTCCTTTCATCACTTGTAAATATCTGTGGCTCTTGTCAATTTTCATGCTGTGCTTGTTTATAGGGTACTCACCGGTTCATTGTGAATTACCTTATTCCTTACACATACATACATACATCTGTACATGCATATATGTGTGTGTGTGTGTGTGGGGTGTGTATAAGTGTGTAAACTATAAAAAGTTCTATTTTTAACAACTTTTAGCATTAATCAAATTGTAGCTAGGTGTGTGTACTATGTTTGAAGTCTGTTTTGTATGATGAAGGTCAGTGACCAGTGTTATTGTGACTCCCTATTTCTCTCACCATCCCAATCGTGTACTTAATAATGCTGAATGAAATCTCCTATTTTACTCCTATCTGGAGATATCAAAGTATATATGTATGTTCTGTTTTTGAAGTCTATTATTGGTGTTGCCTGTGTATATTGAATTCTTCTATCAAAATCTTATTATTTTTATGTTGGCTGATAAAGTATGACTTTTCCCCCTCAGTGCCTCGATTAATGAGGGCGCTAGTTGTTCATACACTGCTTTTGTGTGTATGTGTCTCTGTGTGTGTATGTGTATGTGTGTGGTTTACCCCATTTTCTTGGTATGGTTTGAAATGTTATATGTGTGTATTGTGTACTTTATATGTATTGTACGTTGTGTGCATACAAGCATGTTGGCACGTGTATTTACATACATTTGTGCATGCGCGCGCGCGTGTGTGTGTGTGTGTGCACCCTATTCTCTCGGTGTACTTGTCTATATATCAGATACAGGTTGTGTATATGGTGTATGTGTTAACATTGTGTATAATGTCTATATATTATGGGCAAACAGAGTAGTACAGTGTCGTTCAGATAATTTTAACAGTATACTGACATAGCATAATATATAATGGTGGGAGTTGTGTCAGGTATTTCCTGGCAGTGGTACCTTGTTGCCTTAAGCCGCACACACACATACACATGCCCCCTTGTAACAATGTGTTAACTGTTGATATTGGCTGATAAAAATTTTGATGAGGCAAAGTGCTCTTGTAATGAATGACCACCATGTTCTGACCACAATAGATAGCCTTACGCTTGTGCATGGAAGTACGGAAGTCAAATCATTTGTTCCTAATCTTTTTCTAAAAACTCTTGTATTATTAACAACAGCAATTAGCTAGTTGTGTACTTAACCGGCCCCTCATGAGAACACTTGTTAAACTACAATCACAGCATTCCACTGCAGTAAGTTGGAGGATGGCATGCGGTTAATCATTAAGTTGACTGGATTACTTTGTGTCCTTATTGAGATTATATCAGGTAGACGAGAAAAGGGGGAGATATGACCAGGCTTCAAACATGACTTATTGTGTGTTTTCTCCTTGTGATTATTATTAATACTGTTGTTATTATTATTATTATCATCATCATTATTATTACTCTTGTCTCTCTATCTCTCTCTCTCTATATATATCTCTATATACATTGGTGACCATTGTGAACTTGTGTCTTTGCTCTAATACATGACAAGTTGTTCAGTGACAAATGCTGCCAACCCTATATGTATTTTGAAATAAAGCTCTTTTTGAAACAACTAGTGTTCAGTGGTGGCTACTCGTTGTATTACTGGTATGCCAGTGGGTGTGGCCTTCGTTTGTTTGTTATCGTGTGCTGTATCAGTTGTACAGAAATAAAGCGATCAGCTGATCACTTCACTGTTAGTTGATGTTTACACAAACTAAGTTGCTCATGTTTCAATACCTGTAAGTGGGTGTTTTCTTGTTAATATGTGAGGAAGCTCGCCAAAGGTTTTACCTATTTTCCTATCCCTTCCACATACATGTACATAGATTGAGCACAAGGCACAATTGGTGTATGTAATGCTTGGTGTTTTGTAATAATAATAATAATAATAATAGTATCTTGTACAACATTTAAGTAAAGCACCTCATTACCAATTGAGTGGGATTTTTAAAGAGAATCCAAGTAACCCGTATTTGAACCAAAATGTGATCATTCACTGCCTTAAATATTTTGCATCTTATTTCACTAGGTAGAGTTTGTGTTTGCACGTCATTTCGCAATGTCCATTTCATTTCCAAGTATGCCGAAACCAGTTACTTTATTTTTAACCATTTCACATCATATGTTATATTTAAGTACAGTTAAAAACCTTTAGTGTTTCTCATTAATACCTCATTGTTGAGTTCATTTGAAAAGACTAATTAAAAATTAGGAAATCCTTGTCGGATCTAAAATTCATACATGTGTCAATATGTTGAAACGTGAGTAAATGAATGGAAGTTCCTGTATATAAACAAACGAGTACAAAAGCACCATGGTTGTGGGATTTGCACATAAATGTATTCATTGTGTGTATGACATAAACGTCTGTTGCGTGAAATTCTTTATTTACTGTATGATACTGTTATCGCTTGTTAAGCCGAGACAAAGAATTATGGCATCTCAAAGATATACTGTGGAACACCTTAAAATACTCCCCCCCACCCCCTATTTAAAATTTAGTTATTAAGGCTTACTTGTTTTATAAACTTACTTGGTTAGTTTGTTACTTAAAATGGGGATAGTTGAGTACTGTGGCATATATTATGTGCTCATTGATAGTGTGTTATAGTGTGTGCTGATTGGTATATTACCAAGTGTTTGTGTGTGTGTCATGCTATTATTTGTATGTATACTATTATTACAGCACGCTACGCTCAGATACAAGACCAGTATAATGAGGCTGTACACTCGATCCAGGAACAGAAACAGCTGATCACTCAGCTCGAAGAAGATCTACGCAGTGTCAATGCTCTCTCTTCAATGTTTAGGGGGGATGCTGAGGTAATGTGCTCAGGCATTGTATAACTGTTTGTGTGCATGTGCATACATAATCCCCTGCACACGTATAGCATAAGTCAGATTTCAAACAGATGACAAAGTATTTAATGTATTTGTCTAGAGTTATTTATGTAGTGTATTACCGAACATCGGGGGTGTTCTTATTTATTCTATATCTCAAAACCAGATCAGTGACACACAATAGAAACTTCCAGACCACAGAAATTTAGAAATTAATAAAGAATAATAAATGCTCTTGTTCAAGCAGTAGTTGGAAGTCGACTTGTTGGTACTAAATTATACCAGCAATGAATGAGTGATGGCATGACATTATTTAGATTAACCTGTCATTTACCATAAAACAAACTTTACTGATATTTACTTTAACGGTCAAATTAAATATGAATTTGAGTGTTATGCGAGCATAAAACGTGTCCTTATCAGTAACTTTCGGAACTAAATTGCAGATTGACTTGAAGTGTTAGTATAGATATTAGCCTAGAGAGCTGTAGTGCATTTTAACCGCCATGAAAAGTTAACTTTCCAACATTATTCTGGCCACACTAACTGCAGATAACTTGGAAAAGTTTCACACTTTCAGACACCCTTTTGCTAAGACTTCCAGTGTTATTTACTATATAAACAGGCATTTAAAATTTGATGTGTCATGTTGTAGATTTCAGAATTTCGTTTAGGCCACGCAGTCGAATTATACACACAATCTGTTGATGATTTTGATGATGATTAACATCATATGCCTTGTAGTATAAAAGGCTGACAGTACAGTGATTTCATTTGTGGGAATCGATCATGTTTTACAAAATCTGTAACCAAATTGGTTTCTAATTCGTATATCAGTATAACCTCGAACTGTTACCCGACACTTCTGTTACATAAATGGAACAAAATAATTGTCAAATATTGCCATATTGGGAACAAAAGTGAACATTAACTTATATTCAGATTACAATTTAAGCCACAATTGGCAAACTTTCCACTATATGATCATTGTGTATCCTGACAGTTTGTTGTTGCAATTTATAATAAAGAAATCAATACTTTGGGTATTCATTTGAAACGGAATAAGAAAAGGTCTATGGCGCTCACATTTATGTAGTAATTGATTAAGTGATTTTTATGACTGAATATCACTCTGAAAACTACAATTTTTTCCATATTCAGGGTGAAGCAGGAACACCATCCCAGAGTGCAGAGTTTGTTGCTGATGCCGTGAAGGATTTAGCCCAGGCTTGTATGTATTACTTAAGGCGTAGATTGTGTAAATGGTGTTGTGGAAGAAAATCAGAATGGGAGGGGGATTTTGATTCTCATTTATATATTGGTTCTGCTGCACCATTCAGGATTTATTATAAAATAATGTTATATTACAGCTGTTAGTCAGATGGAATCGATTAAGTCAGCTGCTGATGCCCTGCTGCCTATCGTACAAAGTCAGAGAGAGAGATTTAGATCACGGGCACAGGAACTAGAGGCTGTAAGATTTTTTATAATAATAATAGTATTTAAGTTATAATAATAATACTAATGTTCATAATCATTATTATAATATTAACAGAATTTAATAAATGACATTTACTAAAAGGAGTCATTCAGAAACATGTGTGCCTTGGATGGTGTATTCCTGAGTGGAAGTACAGCACTGTATGATATTGTATTCTGTAGATAATTCAGAATTGTGTATTTGCTTAATTCTATCTGCAGCAAGCTGTAGGTATGCAGCAACAAATACAGCTGCTGCAGAATGAGATGGACAAGCTGCGCTCAGACAATGTTAAACTCTATGAGAAGATCAAGTTTGTCCAGAGCTATCCACACAAGGTTAGCAAAGATAACGTATGATTACTGAACTGGGGAAAGATATTTATTATCATGATGTAACCCTATAATTTGTTGTATCATAACGTAATAGTGGAACAACATTTTAGCCTTGAGATTTGTTACCTTCAAGATAACAGTAAAGAGAATTTAAGTTTAATTTAATTTGTTTTTTCACTTAATCCTGTTACAATGTTAGCATAGTGTTTGGTAATTTTCATAAAAATGTCCCATATTATAATTAAACTTGGGGCATATATATATATATATATATATATATATACATATATATATATATATATATGTTTAACTTGTTATTTCTTATTGTTAATGATGTGTTTGTTAGGGTGCAACCACTGTTAATGTGGATGATACAGAGAGGAGATATTTGACACAGTATGAGGAGAAGCTGGATCCTTTCTCCTCTTTCAGCCGGAAAGAGCGCCAACGAAAATACATGAATCTTAATCCATATGACAAGATTACACTGAGCATGGTAGGCTCTTTTAGACAGGTTCATTTCTTAAACATCTCAGTTCTTTAATGGCACATTGTTCATGCCACTTATGCAGTAATACATCACCAGAGCTTCATTCATCAGCACTGCTAAACCAAATTGAAGCTTATGATTTGGTTGATTTTGTTATATTTTCTGATAACTTTGAGTACAATGTAATTACTCACTCACTCACTCACTCTTTAATTAATCCATTCATTCATTATTTTTGTTTTAGGGACGGTTTGTACTTGGCAACAAGATGGCTAGGGCAGTAGTCTTCTTCTACACAATCTTTTTGCACATTCTTGTATTCCTTGTGTTATACAAGATGGCATACACATCATCATGTAAAAGAGATTTGGCTGCAGAGTGTCACCAGAAGTGAGTGTTTAATGTGTGTTTTTTTTGTATGTGAATTTGTGAGAAATATGTCTGTCTTTTCTGCACCGAACAGTAAGTTTGGCAGTCTAAGTCCCCAACTACCATTATCCAGAGTCTTCCATTTAACTTCCCAACTCTTGTAATGGCATTTTTGTTTTAAGATTTATAGTATATTTATAGAGCTCTATCAAGTTTGACTAAAACAAATTATCACTGGTTGGTTTCAGGTTTGCTGAGCATATGGCTAAAGTACATGGTGACACGGAGTGGCATGATCATCACTGGATATGATGTGCCGCATACGGTACTGACCCACCAAACATAAACGCTCTATAGCTAACAGAACACATGATAAACCTGTCTGCTAAATTAGTCATTCTGAGGTTGTCCCTAAACTTTATTTCAGTTTCCAAGTTTTCTCCAGTTATTTCTTCAAGTTATTCTTTAAGCCAACAGACAAGTGCTCAGTTAGATAGTGAAAAATATTATTCACTGATTTGTATGACACAGAAGTTGGTGTAAGCTACTTAATTCCAGTGACATATTAGCAGATGGTGACATCTGATGTGACATGCGTTTACGGTTTGTCCATATAGCTATATTACTGGTCTTGTACAGGCTCATTAAAACATTATATAACATATTAGTGAATCTACATAATGTTCATGGTCTTAATTAATTGTGTGATATTTATATCCAGTTCATTATGGGTTTAATACAACAACATTTCTCTAGCATCTAAATGTTATATTGCACTATGCTACCATTTTTAAATACATGATGTGGATTTTAAACTGCTTTTTCACAATAATATTTTGAATGAATTGAATACATTTACTTATTGATAAATAATGGTATATATGGTCTTCAAGCTTTGAAGTTGTTTACTACTGAACTGATTTACTAAACTCTGTTTAGTTGTTAAATTTAGTTGGTTAATTTCTATTTTATGTTCAAAGAAGTGAATATCTGTGGTTAAGCATAATGGCTCTTATTATAATCATATACTGTGAGAAGTGAATATTTGTTTTAGAGGTTGAAGGCGACACAACAGCTAAGGTGGGCTTTTAAAATGGTTTAAATTTAAACCAGAAATTCTCAACATACAGTGAGTGTGTGTGTATGTGTGTTCCAATATCAGTGACCATCAGTTGTCTGTGTAAGGATATTGACTTGTGTTGTATTTATCGATATTACTTTGTTTTTAGTCTGTTATTACTTATTATTTGTGGTATCAACATTGGGATTCAGTAGGTGATAAAATGTTATGATGTACTTTGGGAATATTAAAATTATTAAAATGATATGTTTTTCTAATGTTTACCTTTTATGATTGTGATCATATGTTGGATGTGGAAAGACAGACAAACAGAGATACACAGACAGGGAGAGAGAAAAAAAATCCCAGACAGGCAGAGCAGTAGAAATTATATCATTTCATGAACATTGCATTACTGAAATAATAATTTCTTGGAATTCATGTTTTATTTATTGCAATTTTAAGTAATGTTAGCTCCCTTCAAAGTTTCACTTACTCCAAGTTGGTTGAGATCTCAAGACATAATTGAGAAAGTGGAAATTAAGTTCAAGTGTGGAACAGCACAGTTAAGCCTTGTGTCTTATGTGTGTTTACATGCATGACCTTATGTTTATGGGGTTTATCTGTGTCACATAATGCTTGGTTTTTAGGTTATTAAGTGAAAGGACAAATTATAAAGAGCATATACATGAGAGACATATTTTGAAATCTGCTCTCCATTCATTTAAATTGATCTCCGTTCCCCTCAACAGACCAGGAGAAAATTGCACAAAAGCTAAAGA
>JAODUP010000475.1:0-75000 GCA_025642065.1 Paralvinella palmiformis
GATGATGTAGAAATAGCATTAACAGTTTCTGTCATTGGTGTTGTGTGTTTTTATTCGTTTGTTTGTGTATGTGTTTGTTTTGTTTTGGTATGTGTGTGTGGGGGGGTATTTGTACCCGTGTGCTTGGGTGAACGTATACACGTAAAAATTGGTATACGGAGTATTGTAACGTAAGAGAGAACAAACAATCGTTCATTATATATCGAAGCAAATTCATCAATTATTGATTACATGTCCAGGTATCTATTGGACTTGATATTAATTAGTAGATTGTGTATAGTTATATCGTGGTCTTGTTATTAATTTATTCTTGAACCTTAGAGCTAATGATCGATATAAATGTTTCGATTATTAAAATCACATCATGTAGAAAGTTTAGTTTGGGGAACACTTAAATGGAGGATCAATCTTCAAGATGTTGTATCCGCTTCAACTGCGAGTACCACAAAGGCATTTGTTACAAATAATATAGTTATTTCAGACACTTGCATCAATGCCGTTCCCACAAAATATTATAATATCCCTTGTTCTAAGTTATTAGTTGCTACAATTAGTAACATTGTGTGTATATCTACCCAGTTAGCACAGGTCATTATCTTTACCTTTCCGGAGTTCATCACCTGAGGCACAGAAACTAATATTAATATTGTAGCCATTAAATAATTATGTGTAGTGAGTGGCCAGTTAGTACCAAACCTTACACAGTCAAAAGGTGATAAGGTTCTTATTATGTACGAGGTGGAATTACAGTTTGTAAACGAAATATAAATTGTAAACCGTCGGATGACTATTCCTTACATAAAACTGGCTCTGGAAAGAACACATATTACTTTAGCTACTTCATATTGTATATCCAGTAATTATATAACATAACTACAGTACTCATTTACTCTGATTCACTTATGTTCAATTTCACAGTTTCACCCTCACCCAAGACCATCAGAGAGTTACATGTTTTTAAGTTTAACTGTCTCATGTTGTAGAAAAGAACCACAACCTTTAAGATTATGTATAAGAAGTTTTTATTATGTTCTTTGATGTTAGATACTTTAACAATATATTGATACAATAATAATTTGAGTGAATGATATAATGTGTATTATAATTATTAGAAGTTGTTATACTCTGTTATCATATTAAATTATCTACATAAAGTAATTATCACATTATGGGTTTTTAATCGGTTCATAATTTAATATGTGTGTGTAAGATAAATAACGTGTACATCAACTATGAACGTTTCTTTTATGGTAATATTATTATTTTAATATTTTTTTTTAAAACCCCCATATTTATTAGCTTTTTTTGCCCTTTAATATTAAAAATTAATTTTAAATTTTATATTAATTATATATATATATATATATATATATATATAATGTTTACAAAAGGACATTATACACATTATTTAAAACCGAGCCCCTAAATATTAATTCATTGACAAAGTGGAGTAGAAAGAAATTAGTCTATTACAGCTGTTTGCATGTACTTATTGTTCCTGCTTCCCTCATTTTGCTGGGAAATTCATTCCACACCCTTGGAGCAAGATCAAAGTCTTTCGTATCCTAGGCGTTAATAATGGCAGCGAATTTTGCGATATCGAAGTTCTAATTGGTCTGAATAAATACAGTGTGGCCATGATATAGATAGGTGAGTAGTTATTCGCAGCACAATATGTGTTTAGGGGGATCTTGTTTTGAATCCTGTAGCGCATGAGTAGCCAGTAAAGTTCAATCATGACTGGTGTGGTGTGACTAGAGTAAGATGTTCTGGTGATAATGCGTGCTGCCGTATTCTGCACACGCTGTAGTCTGTCTATTATATTATTGGGAATACCGTGTGACATTACAATAGTCCAAATGCCATGTAACAAGTGCGGTCAGGAGTGTTTTGTGTCTTCATTAGACAAGTGGCGTCTGAACCCTCCAAAAAATCCGTAATTGACCATAACATGATCTGGTAGAGCGTTCATCTGTTATTTTATTGTCATGTTGGAGTCGTACATGACACCCAAAATAAATAACAGACGATGTAAATACAATTAAGGAATTGCCTACTTAACAAAAAATTTTGGGCCATGCTTTTGAAATTACACTTTTCTACGTTTAACTTGACCATGTTTCGGTGCATTTACGACTCTTTGAGACAACCCTCGATACGGTTTAGAGCCTCAAACTATGCAACGCCATTTTTAGTTTTGAATGCTAAATACAGTTGAGGGTCACCAGTGTGAAAGTGATAGCGTAACCCCCCACCCTTATGACATAAACAAGTGATGTTCTGTACATAACGTAGTTATTCTGACTTAGTACATATCCCTGAGGTACGCTGCATTCCATCAAGACATTTATGACAGCTCAACATCGACACTCACAGTTTGTCAGATATGACGCCATCCAGGAGTGTTGTTCCCCCAGATAACGAAGTAATGCTCAAGGCCATGCTATAACGTGTGGTGATCTATAGAATCAAATACGGCAGTCACATAAAACAAAACCAATATAGAAACACAACCTTCGTCAAGAGACTGTAGAATGTTATTTTTTTTTGAGTAGAATTGCTCTGTTTGATGATGATGATTGCTATTTTACGTCCACTTTTGTGTATATGATAGGCTAAATAGGCCAAGCGACCCCCAAACGTAATGAAGTGAAGTCAAAGATGAAACCCACGCCGAGATTCGAACTCAGGTGGTAGTGATCTGCCGGCTAACGCGCTACCAACTAGACCATGGAGTCGCCCCAGTTGTGGTGTTGAGGGAAACTACATGTATGGTGTATGATGATATTAATGTAGAAAGTTTATCACACGGTGGAGTGCCAAGGTTGCATCAACAACCTTCTCCAACACTTTGGAGGCTAGAAATCGGTATATAATGCTTCACGGTATCAAGATCCAGCTCTGGCTTCTTCAGAAGAGGCCTCATACACTTGAAATATGTATTATACTTATCACGAGGAGGAGGGACACCTCGAGACATTCCTAAAACAGCCATCTCGGCATGGGATGAAGTTCACAAGATTTATCAGGAGATTTCATGTTAATGACTCACTGGGCTCTGACACATCTGTAGGTGATTCAGGTAACCGGGTAACAGGGTAACCAATTGTGTAAATAATATCTGATGCTATCACTCTTATGTGCAAAGAAATGACTAAAATGCTGTGCTGGATTATTCTGGGGTCCTTCAATTTGGGAGGGTCACTGTCACTCAATAGATGTTTTGTTATGCGATAGATACCTCTGATATCGCGTCTCCAGACGATTACTGTATCCGAGTAGTATTACAATCTTGATTCTCTCAATAATTTGTTTATGACTATATCACGGATAAATCCTGACCATTTGCAATAATTGTCAGGTAGTTTGTGTCCAGGAGGAAACAAATTAAAATCAATTACAAATAGATTGATATAACTAATGA
Source organism: Paralvinella palmiformis (assembly GCA_025642065.1). Taxonomy (NCBI): domain Eukaryota; kingdom Metazoa; phylum Annelida; class Polychaeta; order Terebellida; family Alvinellidae; genus Paralvinella; species Paralvinella palmiformis. The sequence continues at coordinate 3,425 of JAODUP010000475.1, forward strand.
ATTTTGAATATTACAAATAATATAATGTATATGTGCTAGTAATATTTACATTAATGATCATAAAACAATTTAATAACAAACTATAATATCAAGCTATTCAATATGTACAATAAAAGTGGCACACAGAGTTAGTGTTTGTACATATGTTAGCATGCACTTAATAGTTTAGTTCCCTGACTTATAGCAAAACTCTAACTATCAATTGGTTTTGTTTGAAGCGATGCTATTGTTTATATAGACGATTCATGATTCCAGAATATTCCTAAGTAAATCAGGTGATCCATAGGCAGTTAATTGATGACCAATCATAGCACCGAAAAAATATCACGCCATTACAGTAGGCTACCATATTTGACGAAGACATTAAACATATTTAAGGTGACTAGATTTATTTATGTCAATAATACTCTTAGCCTGCGACTGCAATTTAATTAATAAATTCGCGAAAATTAATTAATCATATAAAACAATACATGCACAATACGGAAACTTATTGAATACCATGAGATGTACCATATCAATAATAATATAGAATAAGATCGAATGTAATCAACATATTTCAAAACATAAAATATGTTTACATGCATACTAATTTGTGCACTTCGCCATAACTATAAATATGTGTTTCCTACTCTACCCGTTTATTTCTACACAAAATATTCTTCTCACATTATAAGAAATACAAATCATGTCCATTTACACACTTACGCCATTAATATTTTACAGAAACTCATTACCACTTGAAATAATTATGTTACTTGCTTGTCCGTGTTTTATTTTCAACCATACAGTCAAACACTTACAATATCTATCCTTATAGAGAAATAAAGACCATTAAATAGAATGCAGGACGCAATGAAACAATATAGTTTTAAAAAATATTAATTTTTGGGACTATTATTTTGTCTTAATGATTTTAAAAAAATTTTGTTTATTAGATATATAATATATATATATATATATATATTATATATATATTTGTGTGCGTGTGTGTGTGTGTGTGTGTGTGTATGTGTTTGTGTGGGTGTGTGTGGCGCGTTTGTGTGTGTGTGTGGGGTTTTTTGGGTACATAGTAAGGGGCAAAGGCACAGAGCATCAACATATCTAAACTCCTTCAAAACCTACCTCCATAAATCTAAATCAACAAACATACATTAATCAAAAATAAAATGTTCCATACCTCCACATATTGAAAAATGTGTGCGATACCTAAATGTGTCTGGTCTACCTCGTGGGGAACAGCTAATTCGCTTTTCGTACGCGACAAATATGTCACGCCCACAGGAAAGCGGCTAATGCAGGCTACGACAAAAGCGGAAGCACGTAAAAAACATACCATTTGATACCACAGCTCGCAACAAACAACATGGGGGGGTTTTTGACTTCTACATACATATCATAAACTATTTTTTACACCACAGTTTACATTCAACGTTAATTTTCTGTGGTCCAAAAGAAACCTGTATATAAAGCATTTCGACACCTCAGAGGCTGACCTCAGCTTTATTCTGGGTTCGAATAACTGAATAAATCCTATCTATATGAACCACATACACGTCCGATTAGTCTGGCGTCGAAGTTCTTCGCTAACCTAATAGAAATGTTAGGCCTTTTATATACCCTCGGCGTGTTAACAAATATTACAGTTTGTTCACTGAAGTGTGTGTGTGTACGTGTGTACATGTATGCGCGTGTGCGTGTGCGTGCGTGCATGTGTGTGTGTGTGTGTTTTAGCTGTGTATAATAAGGCACAGGCACAGAGAATCTCGAACCGTGAATTCAAACTCTGGACGTTTCTTCAGGGGACTGAATCCAGAGTGGCGACTTTTCTTGCTGAGACATGTGTATGTGTTGTGTGTTGTATATATATGTGTGTGTGTGTGTGTGGTGGGGTGTTGTGTGTGTGTGTGTGTGTGTGCGTGCGTGTGTGTGTAAAGAAGAAAAGATATTTTTAATTTTTCTTTTGAAATGGGATTATTAAAATTTAAAAAGGGGTTTAATTTTGTTTTTATATTGGTCAATATTATGATAAAAAATATATATATTTATAAAAAAATTATTAAATATAATAATATTATTTAAATTTGGGGAAAAAACAATTTAGCTTTAACTGTTTTGCCCCAAAAAATTCAAAACCTTTAAATAAGGAGGTAATTTTGGGAAAAAAAAAATTATTTCTGATTTTTTCTTTAAACCCCCAATATTTTTTCTTCAATGCTCTTAATGGGAAGTCTCTCGATAGTGTATTATCTTTATGTAATGAGAAATATCCGGCCGTAATGATGTCATAGCAACATTCTCCCCTGTGATATATATAAGAAGGACTAAAATGTATGAAGCCACTGAATAAAATGAGAGATAATAGGAGTATCAGTATCTTTCAATCTCAACTCTCTAGTTGGATATTTGCATCTCCCCTGACATCTTCTTGTGAAAGGAAAAAAAACATGGCCTATGTTCTGCTTACAAACATATATTATCTTTCTGTTCAGCTACAAATTAAGTAACATTATTGGGAACTTCCGTTTTATGTAAACTAGATATGTGTAAGTCACTTCATCTTGCGACTCGAATATAAAATATAATAACCTTTTTAGTTTTTAAAAATAGTTTTGTTTTCTGACAAATTATATAATATATACGTAAACAATTTGTAATCTTATCAACAAATAGATAATCATTTCGGGTTAAACCACAAATTTGGGGCAGCATTTAACAATAACACTATTAAAATAATAATTATTATTATTATTACCAGTCCTTTATGATATCAACATACGTAACTACCATATTCTCATATAACGTCACGTTATACCTGTTCAGAGAATAACTCACAGAGAAAATGAAAGAAATCTTTCTATTTGTCAGAAAAAAATAAGTTATTATTTTATTGTGGAAAATATAATTTGCATTTGACATACACTTTTTAGATGAAGTGAAGCAAGCAATATATAAAAGACCAGCTTATTATTTAGCATGTGTCATTTGAACTTGATACAAGTAGAGTTTTTTACATTGGTTCAAATAACGTATAATTATATTATACAGGAAATGAGATACACTTCATCAACAAATCCGTTGTTATCTGTTTTCGCCCCAAGAAGCTTCATGTCTGTTACGTAAAACAACAAACTTGGTTTGTGAGACGTCATATATTATGTGGTCGTTCAGGCCAAGGGTTTAAGGAAAATTAATTTACATAAGAGACGAATTGTCAACGACTTATTAATGATTAATTATTGTCTAGGTAACACAGGTAATTATTAAATAGTTTATGTCAGGTAAAAACATCAACACCAGACTAAGTAAAACACGTCATACTCAAGCTATAATTATTAGGTTCATTTATAAGTGATATTACGTATTATTTGTAGATAGACTGGAAGATATCATCATTCATGAGTGACGTATGTCTTAATAAGAAGTAAGAAATAATATAGCTATCTATCTTAGATCTCATCTATCTCTTGTTATAATCGATGTCCATCTTTTAATAGAAAGCCACTGTTTCAACACCCTGAGGAGCATATCGTCGCATAAGACAAGAACTAGGGTAGGTATAGGTATTTTTAGGCATATTAAATGTATAAATTAACTGTTTATTATTTATGTTATATCTAATAGCCTGGGTAATGATTCCGCAATGTGAGAGATTAGAGAATATTTATATATATATATATATATATATATATATATATATATATATAACACCGCGTGTGATGTGTGCATGTGCGTGTGTGCGTGTATTTAAATGTATATAGTGCGTATACGTGCATACTTGCGTGTATGTGTGTGCAATGATTAAAGCTTTTGATGTCCATGCTACTGATAGTTATATTATCATTATATATACTTAATGGTTTATATATAATATATCAATTTTACTAATACGTCATATAATACACTATGATACTAACTTTAGCATTATGTTTCTGTATTAAATAAGTGCAACTCAATTTGATGTGCTAATGTATATGTCTGTTCATATCGTATTAAAGCTTTGATGCCCAAATAACTAGATGATTGTTAATGTTCTCTAAATACCAAGTTTAATGTTGTTTTATTGACAATTATTATGTCCAAGTTGTTATTGGTCGTAATCTGTCATTTTTAATTATCTATTATACTAACTTTTAATTATGTTTCTTATTAACGATAAGTCAACTCTAATTTAGAATCATGTTTGTTTTTGATATTATTATTTCCATTTCCATTCCTTACCCTTTGTTGTCATTCTTTAGATATTTTATTTAACCAAAATAACATCGAACTATCTATCATCTATCTCTTTTCTACTTAATTGTATATGTGTCTTCTGCTATATCTAGTAATATACTAGTATAAATGAAACCATCTGATTAACATGAGGACAATGAGATGAGCTAATTATTTGTAAATATACAAGATAATCATTTAAAAAAAGGTAAAGTTAAATTTGTTTCTCTTTTCCTTTATCCTATTCAATTAACAATGTAATTAGTTTGATTTATTGTTGTCATAGATATATTCATGATATATTTAAAAGTTATGTATTGTATTACCGACGATGTGTGTTGAATACAATGAATGATGATATATGACTACAATAGAACATTAACAAAGAATAATTTATAAAGGTCTGTTGAGAATTAGTTTCTTTATTAACATAAACAGACTTTCTGACTTCTATAATCAATAATCTACATATATTATAACATCTATTTTGTAGGCCTTCTAAACGTCACTGAAATATGTTTGTCGTATGAAATAAGACATCAGTATTCCGATGCCTGTAAATGGTTTTGTATTTATTGGCAATTGAGCGAAAATATTTATTTCACTGAGAACTAATTTGGCGTCCGAGCCCAGTTAGTACAAAAAGGTGACTTTACGCCAATTCTATAATGATAAACACTTGCTTCGTTGATGGCAACAGTCAATGTAATATATTTAATATTTCTAATAGCTCGTTTACAATAAATAATATTGACTGTTATAGATTACTACGTTATCATAATATTAATCATGCTCGTACTGATAGAACAGGAGATAGTGCATCTTTAACGATCAGAAAAAAAACAATTCCTTAGACAGTTAGATCGGACCTTATGATATCTGGAACGTATATTGACTTTATTGTTGTTGAAAGAGAATGCATGTTAATCATCTATGATATAAACGTTATTTGGGAACTGTCTACAGATGTCCTGGTACTGATATTAAGGGGTTCACTGAATGCATGTCATTTATACTGAAAATTTCATTTATCCACACATGGCCGAAATTATATTTAATCACTGATTCTCAAATTGCATATTCCTAGTTTTGTAATACATTTAAGGTTAAATTTGGTTAATATTTAACAGTAAAAAGTTATAAATCCACTAACAGCAGCTCTTCCTATATCTATTAGGATTACAATAATCTTTATAAAGAATTACAAAAAGAATTATTCGTAAGTACCTAAATGATGAGACATGCAAGATTTTAGTCCAAACCCTTATTATTTCCCAATTGTACTGTGGGAATGCATTATTATATAATACCCCCCTCTCTCTGACATACCGCCTACGGGGAATGGAGAACTGTGGTGCACGTCTGGTGACACGCAACCGAAAAATTGAACATATAACACCAGTTTTGTTCCAGCTATACTGGCTTCGTGTACTTTTTAGATCACTGTACACGATCCTGTTTCATACATTCAAAGTACTTAGTTGAACAGCACCGCTGTATCTAAGCGATCTGATCGAAAAATATATACCAGTGACAATCCTCCTATCTGAGTCCTATTCACGTTTGAGGATACAAAATATCTATACAACAATGTAAGGAGATAAATCGTTCCGAGCATCGGCTTCCAGACTGCTTATGCCAACAACTGAATAATTATGGATCCTGGTATTATTGCTAATGCATTTAATATTTTTATATACTTTAGGAACGAGGCTAACAAGTAAAATCCAATTTCGCAATACATTTATTTATCCAAAGTTATACATTAAGAAAAAGATTATTATTGGTATATAGCATATTTATATAACTCTCTTTTCATAAATATATCATGTAGAAAATGCTTTAGAATTCAAGGCATATCAAAGTGAAATGTTAAAATGACATGATAAAATATAGATTTCTTGTTAGTGAAATATCACAATATAGTGGACTTTAGTATTATAATATAATCATATCATAAGAAAAGAAGACAAAATATAACAAACTAAGTTAAATCGTTGTAATATATTTTTATACAATTACCTACAACAAAATAGGATATAAACATATTATATTTTTTCACATTATTGAGAATAACTAGATGTGTTCAATGTCCGTTGTGGACTAGAAAATAATGAGTTTCAAACTTTATTCTGTCTCCATTGTCCCTTTTCTCTGATATCGGCAGGCAATACATTCTAGAGACTGGGTGCTGCACAGTTAAATCCTATTTTTCCATATGACATAGGCCGCAGTTTGAAACTATTAATAATTGTATATTCAGAGATGAAATTATGTTTTGATATAAAAGCATGACCCTGTTTTGTCATTATTTAGCCTCAGCATGTTCTGATGCATCCATACCTATATTTTAATGAGACAGTTTTCAATGCGTATCAGTGCCTCAGTTTGGATGATGGCATCTACGGGTATGAAAGATGGGTACAGCTGTGTGGTGCTGCAATCAATGACGCATGATGACGTGGCCAAGGGGCTTTGTATAAAGTACGTAATTGTCGGACTCAGAACGGAGCCTTGGGGAACACTACTCCTTCAATGCGGGCAATGATAGTTCACCATCAACACAATGATATTTGGACACGATCACTTAGATATGATGGCTCGCGGTGTACCTGTGATGCTGGAATTTTATTTCAATCGTTGCAGCAGTATTAATGGTCAGTGGTGTCAAATACTGCGGACAGGTCTGGCGTGACAGGCACTGATATGATAACCTTATCCAGAAACTCCAATAGTTCGTTGTTCGCCTTTAGTAATACCGTTTCTGTGGCAGGTAACTTTCGGTATGTAAACTTAAGTGAGTCGTGGAGCCAGTTTGACACAAGGTCATACTATATGCTCACATCTACAATTTTCTCCGGTATTTTCTAGATAAGTGGAAAGTAGTGACTGGCCTGTAATTCTTCAATATCTCTGGGTTCAGACCATACTTGGTCAGCCGTGGTCTTACCCGAGCACGATAGAAGCGCATAGGCACACTGACCGTCTGTATGGACCGATTAATTATTGCAGTCACTAGAGGGTCAACTCATTCAGGCACTGTTTGAGAAGCCACATTGGAATCGGGTAAAGTTCATATGACTTATCTGGAACTTCGTGCATGCTACTTCGCCCTTCCTCTTGTATGGCAGGTTAAAAGTCGGCTAGTATCTCAAACATGGCAGTGTGTACATCAGGCGCATTATCATACATTTGTTGTTGTCTTGTTTGAATGTCATTTCTGATGTTATCAACCTTCTTGATGAAGAAATAGCTAACTAGTTCTTTAGCAGGTACACGACCTGGTATCAATCAAATGCTTCGATATTTTATATATGCATTTCTGATAATAATCACAAGATTTACACTCACACACACACACACAAACACAAACACCTACACACATATGCATTCAGTCGTGCACACACAAACATACAGACACAAACATTTACACGCAAACATACACATTCAGACACAGAAACACACATTGACAGCTATCACACCTCTTGGATATTTTCGGCATGAAATTATTTAGCTCCTTTTATGAAAAGAAAGGCAATACATTATGATAAATTAGATCATTTATGTTAATATAAGTTTTCAAACTTTCACATATACATTTTGCCTATAACAGAATGACTTATAATTTGCGAAATATTATTCATAATACTCAGGCCTCAAATAATCTGAAAAATGTGGAAGGTTATTTTAAGATTGTTTTATTTGATTATAACTAATATTGACGATTTGGTATAATTTGAGTTTTAAAAATATTATTAATATATTACTTTTTAATAATTTGAGATATTCTCCAGCCATATCTAGCTGGGTTCCCCCTTATTTGCCCAAACATTTGGGGAAATGTTGGCTCCTTGCGCCAAACGCATTAAATGAGATTGCTATTATCTTGCCGAAGTATATAGATGTATATCCCTGACATAATTGGATGGTTATATATTATTTATATTCAGTCAACATGTGTAAATAACCTCGGCACTTAACTACAGAATAGAGTTCTAAAAGATACGTCATTATCTGCAAATTGAAGTGCATAATATTATATTATTGATATTTTGTAAGCAGATTATGAAAGTTATTTGCAAAACTAGATTAGGCCAGATATATTATGTTGAAAATGTATGTTGTTTTATTAGTAAACACACACACACACGCACACGTTTCGTCTTAGGTTTCAGTAATTTTTTATTTTATTTTGATCTAATCCAGAAGAATAATGCTCGATGAGTAAATACAAAGCGGGATTTTGATAATCAAATGTAGTTAATATTAAGTCATTCACTCGCTCGTTTACTCGCTCAAATGCTCGTCCTCTAAGTCGGGGCGCCTCCTTGGTCTAGCGGTAGCGTGTTGGACCACAGATCACTACCACCCGTGTTCGAATCCCTGCGTGGACATATCTGAAGGTTGTTTCGTCTTTGACTTCGCTTCATTATATTTGGAGGTCGCTCGGCCCATTTACCCTACCATGTGCACAAAAGTGGCCGTAAAACATCAATCATCATCATCATCATCATCGTCCTTTCAGTCAGTCAGTCATCCCCTCACTGACTGACTGACTGACTCACTCACTCACTCACTGACTCACTTGCTAACTGCCTGTATGACTGACTGACTGTCTGAATGACTCACATACTGACTCACTGACTGACTCACCTACTCACTCATTTACTGGTTGACTGACTGAGGTACTGACTCAGGCACTTACTCACTAACGTTCTTAACTTAATTATGTCTGCCTGTCCGTCTAGTGATCTGCATCGGAGTCATTGTTCTTCACTTATCTATTTGAAATTATACTGAAAATATTGATAACACATTAACTGAGTTTAAAGTAAACTAATATATGCATTTCTACAGATACATCAAAAGATCAATTATGAAGACAGTAGGTGTATTATTTTAGTGACTCTTTAATAGTGACACTATACTTAAATGAATTAATTTTGTTTATTTATTATATTTCCAAGTTCTAAAAATCCAAATCCGGAATGTAATATGTACGTTAACATAATTCACACATATCACAGTATAGGATAATAAGATGCAATAGCAAAAAATGTATAGCACCGTATTTAATTTGTGAGAAGATAACTCTAATGTGCTTCACAGTGGAGATATTATAGATGGAGCAGTATTCAATCTTGGCACAAACCCATTAAATTAAACATATATATATATATAATATATATATATATATATATATATATATATATATATATATATATATATATATATATATATATATATAGCTTATTCTTCTTTGATAGCAAAGATAAATATTTATTTTGCCCTTCTTCTTGAAGACATCAAGTGGTGCTACAGTTGTTCTGTAGCATCAATGACCAAACATCACACAACATATTTGTGATACATTTAACAGTGATTCAGACTCATATCTCAGAGATCTTCTCAGCAGATATGCAGCATATTCTAGAACTTCTAAGATACTTCCCATGAAGTGTCGTTTATAAATACATTTAGGATCTGGTACTACGGCCTGTATATCAATGAAAACTATTGTAGATTGGTAAGGGCCGGTGTGTTAAGGTATCATTTACCAGTATTGGTGCCCAGTCGGAATTTGAAATATAAACTCTTTTAATATTTAATGTATTACACCTACTTTGGTGCATAAGACGGGGTAAATTGGTCAAGCGACCAATAATAGTTAGGTAATGAGGCGAAGTGAAAGAGGGTGAAATACCCTTCAGACACACCCACATCGAGATTTAATCTCAGATGGTTAAGATATCTAGGTACACTTTTGAAAAATTGTCATCATTGGGCTTCGCAAGCCAACTAGGAGATCATTGTCGTAATCCATCCGTAATATCATCAGGATATGTGCCAGCATTTTGCAAGCATATCTTGTGATATGGTAGCCTGACATAACCCCCTGAATATAGGAATTAAGGTTATGGTTAGGGTTATTTGACGGTAATTAGCAAATATACAAATGGCTGTTAGAATATGGCCACTGCAATTGAAAATTTGTGTTTGGCCTTATATAGTTATATTTTGAAAACCTATATATTACATTCACATATAAACCATCTTTTCAGAATCGCAGGGCGTTTTATACGCAGTGGGTTTTGTCCGGGATTCCGCCTGATATGACAAACATAATGACTAAAAATATATTTTTTTAAACAGGCTTTATATATTGAATTTAACTGCCTCTCCATAATCGGCGAAGTATCAATATACTCCATGGTGTATCACTGTCACTACTATGGAGATATATATCACCGATCCAAATTATCTCATTCTTCTTTGAACATAACCGCCAAATCACTACACCGCCTATCTGGTCGAAATACTTGCAAACTATCAAAACCAGGAAAAAACAGCTCAGCTGCCACTTAAACATCGACAGAAGTATCAAGCCAAATCTCTGTCATAGCAAACAAATATTGGTGTCACAAGAAGTCTTCAAATCAGCTATTCATACTGCCTTGTTATTCACGACAGTTAAAAAGAAAACATAGCTTAGTTTCGAAATTTCGAACTGTTCATGTACTGATTGCTTCCTATGTCTCTATCGCCCTCCTGAAATAACTTCATCCTTCTTTATTGACTTTTATGATTTACTAGAAAACGTAGTCACTATTCATCCTAAATTTTTCATCGTTGGTGATTTCAACCTTCATCAGGATACACAGTCTACTGCTAAATCTACATTTAATGGGGAACTCTGTGGAAAGCTATTCCCCAGGTGACACCCCCTCAGACCCGGTCCAAATGCTTCACTTCCGGTCAAGTCTGTGTAAAGGAAAAAAGGTGCGTGAATAATTTTGATCAAATTACTTATTAGAATGCCTGCCAATCAGAGTTGTGTGCCAATATTGTATAATGTTGAAGGCCATCAATTCAGTGCATGGGTGAATGATATACGACGTGTTTATCTGAAGGGCAAAGACCCCAGCAAGAGCAGTGTTGACTGTTTTGTGCTGTGACACTAACAGTATGAGCATTTTGTTGCAATATACTACCTTATAGAAACCACACACGGTGAGTTTTTTGGTTTTGTAATGCCATATCAATGCCCTGTTATGCAATTATGGTGCATAACTAGATAATAAAATCCTGCACTGAAGCAATATATAATTTTTCTAGCATCAAACCTGAACTATTTCTGATGAAATGCATTTGTATTGTAGGCCTATTCGTAGCTATTGCATCTGTAAGGATATTGTATCCGCTGAACCTATGACTTAGACAATGATATTTTCTTGATTTTAGCATATTGGAAAATATAAATAATTTGATTTCTCAGGTTGATTATCATTCTTCATTTCACGAATGAATAAAGCCTCGCTTGGATACAACATTTTTATACATGGACCCGGTTCAGGTCATTGCAGTGGATAGAGGTATTTCAAAAAATGATCTTTCCATTATCATACATACTCTTTCCCATTCACAAAAAAGACATAGTCACATGAACAACTTTGTCCAGCATTTTATTCATGCATATTTAATTATAACAAACTACATTACATCTCTGCTCTAATACTCTACTTATCAAGTTAAACAGGATCATTCCTATTTTTGTACCTATCGGTATGCTGGACAGATAAGGTCGGATTTATTAAATACAGAGGATTATATAACATCTTATTTTCAAACTTGTACACACTATTTTAATTAACTCATTCAGGGCAAGTGTCAAATAGTAAATGCATCTGACTATGTAAGCAATGTTATAAGCTCTGATAGAGAGTTTTACTTTATATTTTAGTCAATAGTGTGTCATAGGCTTAAAAATTAGTTGTTAGAAAATGCAAGTCTCTGGTAAGCCGACTGCAATGTTCTAGGAGTAAATATCACAACAGAAAACTTGACATTTAAAAATGCCTCTAAAATCATCCACAGAGTTTCCCATTACATTTTAACTTTTGACTTAAAGCAACACGTTTCTTTCTCCACACACACATTCATGGTCACTGACTTGATTTCCTCATAACCCGGTCTATGCCAGATTATATTCACACACTAACTGCTACAGATGGTTTATCATTTCACTGTCATGGCAGAAATAATCCAGTTGACTCTAAGTGTAATATACTTTATCTCTATACTCATGATATTGATATTCTTGCATTTAATGATGACAAAGTAAAATCTAAACTTATCACCAACCAAAAAGCTGACTTATCACAAGAATGTTAACAATACCAGATTACAAGTAAATCTTAATTGACAAATATCACCTGTCAGATCAAAATCCATAATAATTAAACAACCTGCACTATGTATATACCATGAAATTATTAATATCAACGTGCGTCTCCGATATTTATAACGCATGTGGAGGAAATCTGACTTTTATAGGAAAATGATCTCCAACAACTCTGACTATCCTCCTCAGCTCTGGAACTGTATAAATAGGACTTTCCATAGAAAGACAACTAATTCACTTAGCAATTATTTTTCCAGTCATTTTAAGGATAAGCTCACCCAAATTGATGCTTCTTTCCAATTTTCTGTTTCTAGTTATAATATTGATTTTCCAGCTGCACATCACCCTTGTCCAGTGTTTAAATCAGCCTCACTTACTGAAGTTTCTAAACTAATTCCCTAATAATTCCTGTGAACCTGATCCTATCCCAACATTTCTGCTAAAATCTTATCTTCACACACTAATTGTTCCAATTACTAAGATAATTAATTCATTACTAAACTCCGGAGAGTTCCATTCCCATTTTAAACATGCCCATGTAATTCCTCTTCGTGAGAAATCATGTTTACCAGCCAATGATCTAAACAGCCATATACCTATTTATAATATATCATTCATATCTAAAGTATTAGAAAAAGTCATATCCAGTCATTTGAACATTCACTTAAACTGTAATCATATGTCTAATGTTTTTCAGTCTGCTTACAAACAATTTCATTCTACAGAAACCGCTCTACTCAAAGGTCATAACGACATATCACTAAACATGGATACAGGAAAGGTCACAACACTAACACTTTTAGATTGATCTGCAGCTTGTGACACCATTGATTATTCTGTTCTTCTAGATCGCCTCTCTGATTTGTATGGCATATCGGGCACAACACTTACATGGATCCGCTCATTCTTAATAAATATGTTTCAATCAATAAAAATAAGACTCATCTTTCTCTTAAACGCCTTGATGACTGTCTTAATGATATCTCTGGCTGGGTGTCAAACAATAAACTTTGGCTCAATGTCAATAAAACAGATTTCCTCATTATACGTACATCCAGTCAACGCAGCAAACCTTACTCTTTTAATCCCTACGAACATCTTTTGTGATAACATCACACCATTAGACGCTGTATGTAATCTTAGTGTTATATTTGATAACATCACACCATCAGACGCTGTATGTAATCTTAGTGTTACATTTGATAGCGATTTTAATTTCAGAATTATATTTATCTGACGTGTCGCTCCTGATTATATCATATTCGTGACCGTCGTTGTATTCGGCGCTATAGTTATCTTTCTAGCACTCATTACTAGTAGGCTTGATTGCTGCAATTCTCTTCTTTATAAAATTGCATCTAAGGATATTCAAAAACGACACTGTGTTGAGAACTGCTTAGCTAGGGTTGTCTCACTTCTGAAATATGTTCACTAGATTACTGTTCAATCTATTATCATGTACAAACTCTACACTGTTGCTTATCAAACCTTTTCTTCTGGAGAACAATCATATATATTTTCCATGCTTTTGTTGCACCGAAGCGTAGAGAGTTCCGTTGATCTGGCTTTCACTTGTTTTATGTTCCCAGGGTTAAAACTCATGCTGGGACACATGCTTTTTTAGTTGCTGTCCCTACTCTTTGGAATTCGCTCCCTGATCACGTTAAGTCATCAAATAGCTTCGTTTTGTTTCCGCCACCATTTGAAAACTCACCTTTTCAGACTCGCTTATCCTCCCTAAGTTTCCATTCCATCTGATCATTTGGTGATGAACTTTACATTGTACATTGACTATGAGTTTCCCCAACCCCTGTACTAGGTGACCCCTGTACTATGTGCGCTAGTGAGCTCGATTCTTCTCGAGGATATTGGCGCTATATAGGTTTTGTAATTATTATTATTGTAGCGACAAGGGGTGTTGTGCACAATTCATTTGCGTACAGTAGACGCAGGACGTTGTATAGCCATGTTAATGCGTTTATTCAGAAGTACAGAAGCGTAGAAACGATTAACTAAAAATAAAATAAAAACAAATTACTAAATTATTCATTAATCAAGAAACATTACATTTAATTATGTTTGGCCTAAGATCATTCACACTCACATACATAGAATAACAAGTACAACATTTCAGTAAATAACAGTAGATTCCTAAGTACATGTTACACCAACATAGCATGCAGCATTACTTAGTCCAGTTCAATAGTCATATTCAAAATTCAAATGCCCTTAATATCCGTCATATTCCACTCCATATATATAACTATGTTATACAACCACTTAATCATTATGATACTAAGTGTCAGAAATATATAGATTTACCACCAACACAGAATTAATACCCTTTGGCCTAACCGACCAGTGACTAGCATGGCTCCCACACACAGCCCACATTATACAATACATACAGCTTCACTTTGCAGCCGAATACCTATCAATACAACTGGTTTTGGGGAATATAATTTGGGCATGTTAACCTTATATATCACAGAATATAAAATAGATATAGTATTAACCATAATAATAGCCATTGTCCATGAAAAATAACGGGAATATCACCACAACATAACATGTCACCACAGAGGCTTGTTCAGAAGTAATGCCATACAGATAGGTTAATCAACAGGTGTGGCAAACAAATCACACACAAACACACACACACACACATATGCAGTGTGGACAGTGCACACATATAGTGTTGGCCAAAAGAAAGGAACAATTATGTTCCAATTCTGAAAGAATATAAATATGTATATCTACAAACAGAAGTGATTATAATAACATCATTTGATTTCTACATTTATTAGTACTTTCGTTATTCTAAAAGTAACTCTGATAATGATCTAGGACAAAAACACGACAATAGAGAGATCGTAGAACTTGAGGAAACTCTGTAGGTAACTCTGTAGGTAAACAATATATGTTCATCAACTACCTACTGATAGTGACAGACGGAAGAATGGGATATACACGAACCGGAACTACAAAATGAGATAAAACAAATTACTTTACTTAACTTAACTCTGGCGGGCGGCTCATTGGCTTTATAATAATGTTGGTCCTATTATGTTGTTTCACTAATGAAATTAGGTCTCTTATCAGCCAGATAAGTGTTATAGCTGATGAGATACAAAACGGCTGAAAACCTACAGTTGAGATGAATGTTGATGTCAGGAACATAAAATTAAAGTAAACATGATGAGCAAATCGCATTGAATCTGATAAAATAATATCCTGTTCCTGGGTTATTGAATGGTAAGAATGTAAATAGATAAATACCTAACAGGATTCACTGACGGTTCCGAACTACAAGAAAACAGAAGACGACTAAGTTCCAGGAGTAGGAGAGTGTCAGATGTAGTAATACATCAAACATTTCATTAAAAAGATGTTAAATAGTGTATCATTCAAAAGTAATTGTTGCGTTTATATCAGAGAGTTAATGACCTTTCTATACTATAATACTACAACAATTATTTATACTACTACTACCACTACTACTACTTCTACTACTACCACTAATAATAATAATAATAATAGTGATAATAATAATAATAATAATAATGATAATAATAATAATAATAACAATAACAACAATAATAATAATAATAATAATAATAATAAAACTTCAGTATAATTATATAAACTTCAGTTATATGGAATAAAATAATTGTTTACTAACAATATAGATAAATAGATAGTTTTATTATAACTTAGTTCGTTAAATTAGGAGCCATATGAAGAAAGTTTTCTATTTTTCTAATAAAATATCGAAGGAAATATAATATAAAAAATGTAATTAATTATTATCTGATATATCCAATTTGATCATCCAGATGCATTAAGTGAGTTGATACATGACATGATACCTTCCATAAATTTCACAAGCAAGATAGGCTATAGCATGTTTCGTATTTAGTTTATTTGTCCAATATAGATCAATCCATCAAACATATTGAACTGACCTACGATATTTATTGGAATAAATCTAACAAATGTTTGATATATTCGCCAGTAAGACATAGAGAGGTTTACTTACAAATTGTATAAACTTGTGTTCTCGGACCTTGGGTTAAAAAATATAAATTAAACTTACATCTAAAAATGTAGAAAACAATAATATAATATCGAACGTATTTCATGAAAATGTAGTTATTATTTGGAAATACTGAATTGTGATTCCAACTTAAACAATCGATATATGTATATATATATATGTATATATATATATATATATATATATATATATATATTCATTTTCTAGTTTATGATGTACAATTAACCTATTTCCTCATCATTGAACTTAATTAATATCATCAAGTAACGTCTTTTACTTTCTTTCTATTCTCTATTTAAACATCAAATTGTCTAAAAGTTTAATAAAGGTGATAATTAGTCATAACATTTAAAACTTCACGTTATTATTTAATCACATCTACTAAATCTAGTAAAACTATAACGATTATATAAAAACTGAAGACAAATAGTAAATCTCACCAACGTATATTATTGGTTTAATATTTTATGTAATAGTAGGTAAGACATTAAGCTCATTATCCATTCCGGTGCTTCGCAACCTTAAGTGTAATACTTATGTTCGTTCTTTATTTTATTCATGGAAATTATTGACTTACATCCTTCTTAATTTCTACAACACAGGGATGGTATTAACTTAATTTGTGTAACGACACATGTTACATATGTTATACAATTAATGTCTTCATTTAACAACCGTAAAAGGATATAAACAGATGATAAATAACTTTGTGTAGATATTTATTTTCCAAAATAATATATATTGGTTTGCTAACGAAGTTGACTAACACTTATTGATATTATTATACTACCTTGTCCCATTTGCTATGTTGCTATTCCTACATAAAGTTCATAATGTATTAATTCACTGTTTGACTAAATATTAATAACTATTCTATTACGTAAAAAGTGTCAAATCAGGAATGAATCAACCACGAGCACAGACACACACGCACAAGTCGCCATTGTAGACGCTTTCCTGTGGGTGTGACATATTTGTCGCGTACGAAAGCAAATTAGCTGGTTCCCACAGGCTGATGAGTAGACCAGACACATGCTTAGGTATACATAATATATGTATGGATATGTAGAGGTATGGAACGTTTTATATTTAGATTGATATATGTATAGTTGTATTTAGATTTAGATGTATAGAGGTAGGTCTCAAAGGATGTTTAGATATGTTGATGGTCTGTGTGTTGCATCTCTAGATGTATCGTAATACCCGCAAACATACCCTCACACGCACATAAACACTCACATGCACATACATGCATACATATATACAAATATAAAACAAACACACACATGCACATATGCACACACAAAACACACCCACGCACATATACACACAAGCACACACGCATATATATATATATATATATATATATATATACGTAAGCACGATATTCAAGGAAACTCGGTAGATGAAACTAAACCTTTACGAATAAACCTGGTGTATTTCCTTATTAGTAAGTCATGTATGTTTATGTATTTAAGTTATGTGTCTGTTTGTGGCATACATAATTCAAAATCGCTTTATAACTAGAAATTACGCTAGTCAGTTAATAAAATGTGTCTGTGTCAGACTGATATACCGTGAGTAGGTACCAAAGTTCTGGATAAATTTGGTTCCAGTATATTGGTAACACCACATGTAAGTTCTAACGTGGTACAAAATAGGGCAAGCCTAACCACAAGACGCTTTTAGCTAAAGAGATATTTGATTCTATCAAGTGGTGGATCAATCATCAAACATGTGTTTATATTCCATTCTCCAGTAGGAGCCTTGAAACAATTTTTGTTTGCTTAGTTCGCCCTACAGGGGCCAGATCCTGTATTTAGTTTCCCAACCCTGTTGGGTACTAAACCACTGACCACTAACATATGGTAAGTTTGCAAAAGATCGCAAATTGTTATTAAAACAGTTAGGTCTGGGGACAGCCTATAGTAGTCACAGTTTTAGGAGAGGAGGCAAGTTTTGGCTCCGGATTGGCATTCTCTGTGAGATGATAAATTAATTAATTCCTAAATAGCAACATCTCTATATAGATTACAGGCATGATATGTGGTGGTGTCACAGTGTTGGGGGGGCGGAGCCGACAGTATCCAGACATTTTCAATAGGTTAAATGCTCACTTGTGGTGCTACAGTGGGTGTACGTATGTGATATATATATATATATATATATATATATATATATGGAACCAAAGTTCTGGTTCATTACGGTTCGAGTATATTGGTAACACCACATATAAGTGTTAACATTATAAAAATGGTAAAGTAATTTCTGTATTTAATTATTTTGTAGGAAACTTCAAATCCAATTCCCAATTTCTCAATTCCAAGCAATACTGTAAATGTTATTCCTGGAGAAAGCACAGATCCCTGCTAAAGGTTTAGTCCGGTCATACTTTATAACTTATCTATGTATTACAATAGCATGTATTGATTCCTGTAATATAACAATGAAACTTTCATTGAAATTCAACAAAACTACTTGAAACTAATCTGAGAACATCTCATGCAATAACTATTTCAACGTTGAACTCAAAATCTAATATTTATTAGGGTAACCACGTTAACTGATAGCATACATAACTCTTCATGCCATGGAACTGTACAACCTCAGTAGATAATTTGGCGCGGTATCTCCCCATGCTCTAAACAAGCACTGTTCCAATTTTGTTGATTGGCGATCTCTCATGATCCTATTAGGCAACGTACTCAGGACATTCTCGATTACGTTGAAGTCAGGTGACTGAGCTGGCTACTGGATCACCTGGAAATCATGTTCATCTAACCTGGTATGCACATTAGGCGCTGCATATACTGGTGCATTTTCGTATTGGAATATAAATGGGATCATGGCATCCGCAAACATATTCCCAGAAGATTGTGATCCAGAGTGTCAGTATAATCAGTTCTTTTCATAGTACCATCCACGGTGATTAATTCACCAACTCTATGGTAAGAAACACATCATTATACCATTAAAGTAATAGAATATCTCCTGATAAATTCTACAATGTTTTCTGGCTCCATTGCTGTCCGATATCCGGGCCATTGCCACATTCGTCAATTATTAAAACCAAGATTGAATCTTGATTCATCCGAAAAGGCAATTCTGGACCAGTTATCTCGGGTGTTCCATTGTGTGACTCTGGTATACCACCGGATTATGTATGCTGTTCTGACTAATAAGGTTTTCCGTCTGACGACTCTACAGTACAGACAGCCGCTATGAATCATTTTCCTGGCAATTGATTGCGAAACAACTTAGCCTATCCGGTCAATCCACACGCGGGTAACAGTTCCCAAGGACAGGAATCGTTGTTCCTGCACAACACGTTTCAGCACCCTTTCTTCTCGGGGTGTGGTCTTCTTTGGGCGTCCAGATATAGCCCTCCTAGCAAAACTGCCAGGTTGCTTGAACCTTAGAAACGATTCTTCGCCGGATGGTCATCTGTATGGCGACTCGGTCGGTTGGACGTTACTCCAACATGCAGCATGCTGAGCAACATCCGGGTCTACTCTGCCTTCAAGTCTCTTCCACGCTCCATCGTAAAGTAGCACAAATAGCTAATGTTACTTATCCCAGTCAGGTAGTCATATGTACAAACCGGGTTCAAATTGTGGTGTTTTCGCTTTCGTTTGTAATGAAGATATTGTATAGCTGTTTTATGGTTATATTGGTAATAAAATACGATCAGACAATACTTTTGGTAGGAATGTGTAATTAGGCTGTCCACGATGAATGTGTGCTTTATTAAAACACCTTTATTAGAGTAAATATTTAGATGAAAACAATTAAATATTTTCTCATATATATAATATATATATATATATATATATATATATATATATATATATATATATATATATATATATATATATATATATATATATATATAATTTAGATTTATGCCAAATAAATATTATTATGACTTTCTTTTCAATAATTTATCTTTGTATCTAATTCACTTCATTGGGGTTTATTTAAATTGGACTTATCCATCAGTGGGTTTTGACTATATCAAATTTTTTTTTGTTGCACCATTCAAAACATGGCACACTGATTAAGAAGCTAATTCCTTACGTATTCAATGTTAACGCTTGTTGACAAACCGTCAACTGTAGCATCTTCTAGAAGATATACAAAGTTATAGTAATCCATCATATTAACTGCTAATCTAATCAGCTCATTTCTTTATAATACAAATTGCTAACTGCGATTAAAGGATAGAGTTAATGCGATTGGTGTGAAAAGATACAGCCGTGGGTATGTATAATTTCACTAAATTATCTAATTAATATTTTTTAAACTAACTTTGCCGCGTTCATTAGTCATTAATGAATTATTTAATATTCAATATATCTCTTTATTAAAGCTTATAAATGACATGAGCCAGCAAATGTTATAGCAGCTTGACTACAAATGTTTATTAAACCAGTTTGAAGTGTGCAAGAACAAACTTACTGATACATAATGGAAATCTGAATACGAGTCTGTGTCATGTAGAAAGTGAATTGTATTTAAACACAATGTCATATTTATTATATTAGAGTAACCTTCTTACATGTTATATAGGGCGTTATAAATTGTTATATATATATTATATATATATATATATATATATATATATATATATATATATATATATATGAACTGCCAAATAACAAAATAAAATAATACTTATTAAAATTAAGCTTGTTACAATTTTTGTATCAGAAATAATTTTAAATATATGATATGTGATACCTAATAGCGCCAAAAATATATGTTTTATTCCTTTGTCTAAAAGAAACAAATACATTCCATCTAAGGAGTACGAATAAAATAGTGTCTTAAAAATGGAATATGCTCACGCTAATATTTACTAACGAATGCCTTATCAGGCTATTCTCAATAAAGGCATCATTGTTGAGACTAAACCTTTGTGTAATGTTCACCTCGTTAATGATAAATAAAAAAGCTCCAGTTAATATGTCCTATTAATTAAAACTCACATATCAATAATACATATCCCTCAACTACCATAGACACATTAGAACTCACATGTCAATAATACATATCCCTCAACTACCACAGACACATTAGAACTCACATGTCAATAATACATATCCCTCAACTACCATAGACACATATTTGTCACAGTTTATAAACATATGTTTCCAGAAAAACAATTTGAGTAACAGTAGCATCGATTATTTGTTACTCTGTTCAAAGAATGTTCAAAAGATAACGACGCTAGTATAATTCAAGTTAAGACAAGAATACTGTTTAAAGGCTAACAGAAAACTAACCCGTTAGTAGAGGATTAATGAGTTAACTTTAATATTGTTATTTAATAATGTTATATGGTAAAGTTACAAATTTAAATGTCGTACAGAATAATTAAGCGGAAGTAAATATTAATAACATGCAGATATTAGATAAGAAATTATTATCAAAATATTGTAATTCCCTTTTACATGAGCTAAGTATTATTTTTGTGTTTACCAAATATTTAATTGAGTTTCACTAATGTTATCGTATATTTCTATTTGCCATAATATATGGATATTCCCACACCCTAAACAAAAAAGTATTTCTTAAAGACAAAATAAACAGTTATAAAATATTTTAATTGTTCTTAGGTTGTTCCGTATTATATCCGATACTAATTGTCTCAGTCATTTTTATATATAAAACTCTTTAAAAATACTGAGATATATTTGAGATGGAATACGGGATAAATTAATGAATTTTCTCATATCAAGGTTAAACTCGAGAAGATGGTTTCCAAGATTTGTTTCTTTTATTTCTAGGTTTATCTGGAACAATTGGTGTAATCTTAACAAATATTCAGGACATTTCCGGGATTTAATCCCCGATCGGATACTTTGTCCGGTTTCCATTGAATAAGATAATAAAGAGCACAGCACTATGGTTGAAAGGCAAACTAAAGGCATATAGCGTACAAAGATAATATAATTTAATGCGTACCATCAAGGTCTAAAGTTTATATTTCAAAATTCAATTAATATTACAATGATATTAGATGATATATTATACAAATTACAAACATAATGTACTTCCTTTAATAGGAATAAATCTTAATTTCTGGAGAGAAAGAAATAAGTAAACAAAAGCAGTGAAAACTAAAACAATATCAGCTTTAAATGTTTAAATTACAAAATCTTTGATTTTGTTAGTAAACTGAAAGAATAATAGTTTAATTTGAAACATGCTTCCTAACAAATTGAGTCCTTCTTTCCGGAAATGAGCCACTGAGCTATATTTAGTTAATTGCCTTTTCATTGAAATAAATTATTAAATATAGACAATTTATATTTCAGAAATTGAACAATTAGAATAAAATACTTCAAAAAATGTTTATGATTATTAGGAAAATTACTTTATAGTGAGATAATCAAAAGGAAATAGACTAATCCGAATCTACAGTACCAACATTAAATTACAACATGTACACATTGGTGTCCGTGTTGATTAAAATTGCGACGGTATGTTGAGGCATTCGGGGGGGGGGGGGGAATTTGTTGTAAATCTTTGAAGACCATATCTTCATCATTATGTGTCATATTTCAAATAAATATTGTCCGGATTGTCCAGATACAAGAAGTAAGCACGCACGCACACGCGTGCACACACACACACACACAAAGATATACAGACACACATATAGAAACAACATACACACACAAATTCATACACAAGCACACACTCTCACAAACGTACAAAACACACACAAAAAAGGTAAACAAAAATATACACAAATATACATAATCTTCAGATATACCATCACACAATGACTCCCTCGGCCATTAGAAATTGATCTTCGCTGCTCATCTATCTACAAAATGAATACCTCATTGTTTTAATTCGTTACTATAATTCATTGTGATATAATCATTGACATTGTATTTAATTCGTGTTTCTAATAATGTTTATTGTAATTACTTTTTGACTTTTGTACCGGGTAAATAATCAGATATTTTAAAATATTAATTATTGTCTGTCATAATGTACATAATACGTTGCACTCCTAGAAAAATACCACTATTACTGAACGAAAATTAAATTGTATTTGACACATTAGTCGTTATTTGTTTTAATACAATAAAAACATAATATTTGCTTTAAATCCTGGTGTTTTGCTAAACAAATAGTACGTCCTAAAACTTTGAAAGTACCTTTTACAGAGGCTGTTATATATTTACTTATAATTTACACATACACCATTAGACGACACAACACTGCATATTTAATATGTTCATATATTCACTCATATGTATTGCAATGAAGTTGATGTACAAATCTTCACGTGATGCATTAATAAAGCTAAGGTGATACTTGAAGATTAACCCAAAAATAAATGTATTTGTTAACCGACCTGTTCAAAATATTATGATTTATATCAGAATTTCCTACAAAAGTATAGAGTATTTATTTTATTGGTATATTTATTAACAAAATAAGATGTTAAATAACTAGGATTAAATTTGAATTGTTTATACTAGGGGCTGATTACAACATGGACATATGGTAGAAGGGCTATTGATTAGTGAAACTAATATCACTAACACAGGCATAAGTCGGATTCTATCCCACAACCATGGCGGTTTGGAATACAATTGTCTAGTCTTAGCGCCATCAGAATATCCTACGTAATATATTAATACATATAGGCACAACGTGTGATGAAACCTTATGATTTTATATTTAGCCAAAGGTTCAAGATATATCTTTTTTCCCTGAAGATATGATATTTCCATAGAAATAATGTTCAAGAAAAGAACCTAGTTTAAGTTTTGATAAATGTCTTGTTTCTATAAAAACAACTAGACGTAAAAGGGTTAGCTGCTTACAAATAAAAAGATATTAAAATATCGTATTAGATAGCTACCGGTGAATCACAGATTATCTTTTAATACAGGCTATATCTAATTTTCTCTGCAGTAATACCCTTAACATTTCCTCCACGGAGGTTTTGTAAACGATGTAATTTGCAAAATGTTATCCCTGATTGCACTTCAGCAAACCAAATCAAGAACCACCATAAACAGTTAACTCACTGACCAAAGGATCATAGTCGATTTATGATTGTACTAATAGGTAAAATAAAGAATCATCAATTATATGTTTAATATTATTTTACAATATTGTGGACAGTGTGAAAATAAGAAATAGTCAATTCATACTCAGATATCGTTATATTACAATATATAAATAAATAAACTCCTGTTTTAAATCATATAGTTGCAAGCTTTCTGGCAGATTCCTCTTGGGAGTAATTAATGTTTACATAATTCTTTAATGTCCATAATAAAGAGATATAAAATTCGTATTTAGAGAGATAGCTAAAGTAATTAAGAATTTCAGTTTTTGAATAACCATTCTACGGTATGAATAATGATTGACTATGGCTATATTTGTGATAGTATTTTAATAAATAAAGAAACTAAAGGTTTATAAATGTGTAGGTTAATGAATGAGTAAGTCAGCTGTATTAACTAAAGTCTGAATAATAACATTGAAGTAATTTATATAATCATAATGTCATTGAGATAAATGGCTGGATAGATACTACCTAACGTTGTGAACTATAAATTACAATTGTTATTGATATTATTTGAAATGATTAATATTATTATCAATATTGTTTTCGAGTGGATGTAACTAAAATTAAGGAATAAAAGTTTCCCTTTTTCATCATCGACGGGAGTATAATATTATAAGAAGTATTCAGTTACAAAGTACACGTACTGTAAATCAAATTTTATTTTCAATAACACAGAGGAGTGATTTATCTGGAGATAATTAATTACTTCACTTCGGGGTTTTTTCCTTTCCATTCTATTAATTAATGGTGCAGACAGTAAACATATATGATATTTATTGTAGATTGTATCATAAATTAATAGGGAAATTAAAATATTTTGAAAGAAATTTGGCTGTTGGTATGATATACTAAAGAAACTCTACAAATAAAGTTTTAATCAGCGATGATTCAGTACAGTTTTAATTAATAAATTAGATAAAACCGAAGAAATAGGTTATATACTTCATCGTTTAGGCTAGTAAAATATTAAACTATTTGTAGTTATTAAAGATTCACAACTAATCATCACAGCTGAATTTTTATATTATGAATTTCATTGCTCAAACTCAAATCAAAACCAGGAAATAAATAAATATTTAAAACAAATATTTATGTTTTCATGTCGATGATGATAAATTTATTAAATAAAATGAGATACAAAGTTCATATCAAAGTACGCTAAGTAATTATTAAGAAAAATGAATTACGGGCAAAATGTTTTATTAATCTCATTTTATTTCATTTACCTCATATACTTTGATCGAATAAAATGTTATACACAGATCTTTAAATATATAGCAAAAACGAACCCCTTTATTTTATATCGCCTTAGTTAATTTTAATATATTAATAAATATATATTGAAAAAGAATTTACTTAATTACGACAGCAGAATCATGGAAATGTAAACGGATATTAATCAAAATGTATCATCCATAAATGTTCATCATTTATAAAAAAAGGTATTACTTTATATTAGAAAGATGTCGAGATTGTTTAACTGCCACATTGATTGACATTAAGCATAATTAGGAAAGTAAGGATTCTAGAAAAACATTATTCCTGTAATAAGAATTGAGGTGATATGATAGACGTTATATCGTGTAATATAGTTTATAGCCCCCGCGTTAATTGGAGTTGCCACGTACACCAGTCAGAAGAAAAGAGACTAACGTTACATTGATCCATGATTCATGAGTAAATATATCGTCCATAATACTATATGGTGCCTGTTGATAAAATAATTAATGATGTACAAACTATGCCCATATTATTTGGTAAACTACAATGAAATGTGTATAATTTATTTTATAGGTAAACGGTTTGACATGCTGAATGATGTACCCTCTATTTTCTAATATACATAATCACCACGTCATGGAATTAAAAACAAGCTGACTGAGAAAAGATAAGCTATGTATAATGCAGGAAAGTTATAGTGGCAGCTAAAATACTACTCATTGATGATATTATTAATAATTACTTGATTTAATTGTGATTAGGCTTACCATGTGTCAATATAATTTGAAAAATTGCGCTTTAATTTAATTTGACAAAAATTAAACATTCGAACCTAGATGAATACATGACCATCCAATACTGAAACTTTATTATTTTTGCAATACTTAAAAAGTAAGCAGAAATATGGCAGCCACAGAAAATGTCACTGGTATTTAGGACCCTGTCCCGGCTAATGACTTTGAAGTTAATGATGTCGGTTGCCATACAGACCCAATAAAGGAATTTGACAGTAAGTCAAAAGTGTTCTTGTTTAATGTCATCAAGGATAATAATGATAGTATACAGTTTTATACAGGGTTATTAAATTTACCTTTGTTTATGTGGGTGGAGAGATAAAGGGTTTAAGGCGTGTCATCCGCATCTTTCTGTGGAAGGTCATATACTGTTTTTTTTTATCAAGTCGAGACTTGGTCTTTTACAGGAATACTCGTCTCATAGATTTGGTCTGGAATTAACTATTGTATATAATGTTTAAATATTATGGCTACCTGTTTTGTCCAAATATATTCCATAGTTTATGAAAGGCAATTGCGTGTAATATTGATGTATCGAGGCAACTATCCAATGTACGAATTAGTGTAGAGGAAGTTATTGGGCGTTTGGAAATGATTAGACTATTTAATAGTATTGTATCTATCGTAGAAATATATTTGATGATGTAGCGCAGTCAATTTGAATAAGAGCGTAATCACCAAATTAAAAGTATTGTTTATATTGTAAACTAATGTGCAGGATGAGACTGAACCAAACCTGGTAGGTTCACTAATGTATATGTCATTTGTATTATGTTTAGCATAGTTAGGTTTGTACAAAAATAAGTATTTACCATCAGCATATGTTGACTCTTTTTGTTTTCTAGCCTCTACATACATCAGTGCCAGTGTCAAGTAATTGAAGTACAGTAATAATATAAATGATTAGCTTACATAGAATGACATTCAATTCACATACTGGTAATTATATAATTCAACTTTACAGTCAACTTTGGATGTCGACACATGTACAAGATCTCTCTCTCTCTCTAATAATATCGTGCTGCCTACTTACAATTTATCGGAAAATTAGGGAAGTAAATCTAGCATAGAATGTGTCATCACGATCAGTAGTACATCAAATATACATGCCATTCCCAGCAGAGGAATAAATTAAAATAAATCACAGGAATATTCTTCACATACAAACATTTGCATTTGATAACGATTGTACAGATAGTTATATCTGCTACTTTGATATGTATGTTGCTATGTAATTCAATCCATATCGACAAGCCATTCGTTTGGAATATATAGAGTTAGATTAGATTTACATTCTGAGAAAAAATAATCCTGGACATTTTTATTTTAAAACATGTCATAGACTTCTAGCGAAAGGTAAGCTTTCGTATTCTCCTGGACTTGGTGTATTCTGAGAGTGTGTCAATGAGATATGTAGTGACATCTCACCCAGTAATATCAGGTAGTTTCTCGATATCACACATCCTTTATGTAGCCGGTATTGGGGACGGGTCGGTTAAATTGCCATTATTAGATACAGTCAACAGTCAATGGCACTCAAATATATAATCTGAATCTATAGTTAATAGGTTACATACAAATAGTGTAATACACAGTATAAAAGACAATACCTAAAATAAGTTTAGATTGATGACAAAGTCAAGATGTACTTCGTAATAACATATTGATATGCAATCCTTGAGTGGTTCAGCGTCGTGTGGCGCTGAATTATTTACAGTTTTTGCCACGGAGTATGAGCATGCATCGTATTTACGGTAGTGTGATGTCACGCCTGACGCATCTACTCTTGTATCTGTCATATCATAAACAGGTTGTACATCGCAGTCATCCACAGACGCTTGATGCTGGTCTTGTAGCAGAATTCTTAATCAAAATCAACATCGTGGATTTATTTCTTCTCAATAATAAAGAAGGATAGTGGGTGTTAGATTTGTCAATGCATAAATACCAATTTAAAGTGGTATTAACAATGCGAATGTGAATTTTGTTTATCAAACCATTAGCTATTAGTCTATAAAATCTGACACTCCAATTGAGTGTTCCCCATCAGACACCAACTTAGGAAATGTTCAATTACGTTTCGTGTTGTTAATTCCCATGCATGTTAAAATAGTGCTTGCCAACTGTTTTGGGGCAATTCCACTCTATTTACTTATAACAAATAAATTAATTCACAAAATAATATTTACTTGTAGTCAATGAGTTCTCTTTAATCAAACTGTTGTCCTATGACAGGCAGAGGTTTATGATAATGTTATATAAATGGCTGGTTAGTACCAAAATATTGAACCACATTTCAGGCAGACTTGTGAGAAGATGGTGTATTGAGTAATATATAAATTGATTTATGATAGTGTTCGATATTGAACTATATCTGACCTATATGACTACCAATATAATAGATCGTCAAATAATTGCATCATCTCCTTTCCATCATGGAGTTACGTTAAAAGGTAGGAAAATATCTAATAAATCATATTATTAATGTAAAAGGATTATTATAATTTTACCTTTTATTGTTTGCGTCTTTCCTTGTTACTTCTGAAAAGCATTTGTGAAACATAAAAGGATTAAGTAAGACAATTTTATATATAATGGACAATAACTTTTACTTAAAGTAGATTGTGTTTGTAGTTTATTAGATCAACGGTGACCTTTGTTCTCTTCAATGTGGTCTAGTACATCCTGGGAAAACAATATCATTATGACGAAGATCTACGAGTGTCGTTCAGAAAGGGAAATTATATATTAATAAAAGGTAGATCGGTAGATATTTATACGGATACATATCTTAAATAAATAAACTGAAATGAAAATATCAAATTGGCTGTCACCTCAGATTACAATGAAAGATAGTATATTATATTGAGGAGTTATACGTCAGAAAAATCTGTGAATACCAGACAATTAATCGGCGATGGGAATATCAGTAATCCTTTGATCACTTATTAATTCATTCAATACTAATACATCTACTAATACACTACTAATACATCTACTACTACTACTAATACTAATAGTAATACTATTACAACTACGACCACTAGTACAAGTAGCAAATGTGCTGGTAGTGGTAGTAGTAATAGAAATATTAGTAATAGTAATATTAGTAATAGTAATATTAGTAATAGTAATATTAGTAATAGTAATAGTAATATTAGTAATAGTAATATTAGTAATGGTAATATTAGTAATGGTAATATTAGTAATGGTAATATTAGTAATAGTAATATTAGTAATAGTAATAGTGGTAATAGTAGTAGTGGTAATAGTAGTAGTGGTAATAGTAGTAGTGGTAATAGTAATATTAGTAATGGTAGTAGTGGTAATAGTAGTAGTGGTAATAGTAGTAGTGATAGTAGTAGTAGTAGTAATGATAACAGTAATAGGTTTAGTAAGAATAATAGTTAGGGTACAAAATAATAATACCAGTAATAAGATTGTTTTATATAAAGACTTATTTAACTTGAATTGCTCTTAGAAGCTTTACATTTATAACATAATTATTATAAGTTCATATAACATTAATATGTTTATACATTAATTATCTGGATTATATATATCGTAAATATTGTAACTTAAATAAGTAAGTTTTAAGAACCTTACTTACTGAAAGTTTAATATGATTATTACACAGTCGTCGTACATCAGGTTATTGCTTTTTCGGTGTCGTTAACACGTAAATTATCATTCAACTACAATTATCATTTGTACTACTACTACTACCACAGTTAAAACTACTACTATTACTACTATCAAATCTACCGCTACTACTGTTACTACTGCTACTACTACTACTACTAATAATAATAATAATACTAATAATAATAATAATAATAATAATAATAGTAATAATAATAATAATATACCAATACAACTGCTGGTATTTTTAAACTACTATTATTACTACTACAAATCACAAGCACTACTACTATTACTGCTACTACAACTACTACTTTCCGGCGTTTGTGAGGATTATGAGATTAGCATAACCAGAGCAGTCGAAGTAAAGCAACACAGTCAGGGCAGTGTGCTGCTTTAAATTTGGATTAATTACAATGCAGGAATTAGAGGTGGAATGTGAGTCCAAGGCCTTTGAATTTGAAGAATGGGTTGAGAAAGATGGACTTAGCCGAAAGTCCATTAAATATCTCAGGTCTGAGGAGCTAGTTCAGATAAGGATTCTGGAACTGATTAAGGACAGAGACATTGTCACAATGCCTTTGCCCGTGGGACAGCGGAAACGTCTTAAAATGGCAGTCCTAGAGCTGATCACACATCCACCAGCCATTCAAATCTAAGAGATGACACCCTGAAATAGTAAGCAATAGAAGACATTGGGGAGGCGTGTGCCAGTGATAAGCTAGGTAGAAAAGCGAGAACACGTAAAACATACCATTTAGCACCACAGTACCACAGTCCATTTCATCACCCCGGCGGACCAAGTTTCCTTGGCATTGAATTAGACAGTATTACTTTGATGATGGTTCTGCCCCAGGAAAAGGTCACTGACCTCAAGAACTGTTTGAACCAAATTAAAAGTTAGACGAAGGTAACTAAACGGACCCTACAAAGCCTCGCTGCCAAACTCAACTTCGCAACCCAATGCATTTATGGGGGAAGATTCCATCTTCGAAGGATCTTAAACCGCGTCAATACTCTTCGCCAACCTTGGCACCGCTCACGCGTCACAATATCAATGGTTTTGAATATAAACTGGTGGTTAGAACTTAAGTCCCGAATGAATGGGGGGACATATATGGTGGACCTCCGCACTTTGACTTCAGTGTATCTAGACGCATGACTTATAGCTTCAGGAACGTACCGTACTACACGGGAGACTGGATATATACACCCTGGCAAGCCTGCCGAACTAAGGCCATCAATTCCTTACATATCAATTTCAAAGTTCTTGCTCTGGAACGCTGCCTTCCTCGTCTTCTCTGGAGTGGGGGGGGTGGGTGAGTGGGTGAGTGGGTGACTGGGTGAGTGGGTGAGTGGGAATTCTAAACCTCTTGATACTTCTACCTCCGTAAATCTAAATCTAAATAAACTGGATATACATCAATCTAAATATAAATTGTCTACACCTCTATGTATCGATACATATCTATGTTTACCTATACATGTGTCTTGGCTACTCATTAGCCTGTACGTCCCAGCTAATTCGCTTTTTGTCCGTGATAAATATGTCACGCCCACATGAAAGCGGCAATACGCAAGCTAGGTAGAAAAGCGAGAACACGTAAAACATACCATTTAGCACCACAGCTCGCAGTAAACAAGACGTGCGTGTGGTTCAATGGCGACTTACTTCATACATACGATAATTACTTTAACACCAGTTTACATTCAACAGTAATTTTCTATGGTCCAAAAGAAACCTATATATAAAAACTTTCAACACCTCAGATGCTGACCTAAGCTGTATTCTGGCTTCGAATAACTAAATAAATCCTACATATATGAACTGGATGAAAACACGTCCAACTAGTCTGGCGTCGTAAGTTCTACTCTAACATGAGTGAAATGTTAGACCTCCGATACTGCGAATGACACGTCGGGATTATAATAGCTATACATTTAACAATTTTCCCATATCAGTGTAACCAAGTTACTCATAATATGGGGAAAAACTCTGTCCGCAGCTTAATATCCACGAGACGCCTGCCGGAGTAACAAACGACTCCAGAAGCTAATAGACTCAAACATGTTGTAATAACGACATAACGTTCTTACATTGGTGTAATAAAGAATCTGGATAGAAATAGATCAGATGTCTGGCACGGGCAATGTGCGCTTTATGGTACATAGTAAGAGGCAACAGGCACAGAGCATCAACATATCTAAATATCCTTTTGTACCTCTATCTCATAAATCTAAATAAACTATACTTACATCAATCGAAATATAAGATTTCTACACCTCCATATATCAATACATATGTACGTATACCTAAGCATTTGTCTGGTCTACTCATCAGTCTGTGGGGCCCACCTAATTCGCTTTCATGCGCTACAAATAGATGACGCCCAAAGGAAAGCGGCTACATGCAGGCTACCTACAAAAGCGGAAGCACGTAAAAACATACCATTTGATACCACAGCTCGCAACAAACACGTGCGTGTGGTTCAATGGTGACTTGCTACATACATATCATAAACTATTTTGACACCACAGTTTACATTCAACAGTAATTTTCTGTGGTCCAAAAGAAACCTATATAAAACATTTCGACATCTCAGATGCTGACCTCAGCTTTATTCTGGGTTCGAATAACTGAATAAATCCTACCTATATGAACCTTATCATACACGTCCAACTAGTCTGGTGTTCCAAGTTCTTCTCTAACCTGAGTAAAATGTTGGGCCTTTTATGGGCCCTAGGTGTGTTAACAAACATAACAGTTTATTGACCAGGTGAGATATCGTACACAAACTCCGCATGGAATCCTCATAGGTTTCCGTTTTTCACTAAGTGAACATTCACCCACACCTAATTTAACGTATCTAAGTATTTGCAGTTAGGTATGGTAGGATCTAAGTTAAAGCGCCCATCCACTTGATTTATTAGATCCATGGGATTTCAGGTAGATCTCCGAAACGGCGAATGACACGTCGGGATTATAATATGTGAAAAACATTTATCTGCAACTTAATCCCATTTGAGATGTCTACAGGAGTGTAAACCGACTCCAGCAATATGCGTGCGTACGTGCGAGCGTGTGTGTGTTTGTTATATATATATATATATATATATATATATATATATGTGTGTGTGTGTGTGTGTGTGTGTGTGTGTGTGTGTGTGTGTGTGTGTGTGTGTGTGTGTGTGTGTGTGTGTGTGTGTGTGTGTGTGTGTGTGTGTGTGTGTGTGTGTGTGTGTGTGTGTGTGTGTGTGTGTGTGCATAACCTTTCAAGAAGAGCAATCGATATATCCCATTATGCCAAATGTTATTTGGGTGATAGGGTTCGTAACCATTTAGCAATCACTTATTAGATTACACATCATGCTATTAATAATATTACATGGTTTTGAGCCCCAACAGCTGGTAGTTGGAGTAGCGGTATCCATCTTTTAGAGCAATATCTGTAATACAAGGCTTGAAAAGGAATATCCCATGCCTTATCAATCCTTATCCTTCTCGTTTGTAACATATTTAAAAAATCGTATAATTTGTTATCTTAATAAACCTTTAAAGATATTTTTGAGATGAAAAGAATCTTTAAGTAAAACCTAGTGAATATAGATTGGTTTAAGAAATACTTTGGTCAGTGAGGTATTTTTATTTTTAGGATCTTTGAATACAGTGGAATTTAAATAATTCACCGAATCAATACATACAGAAGATTTAAATTTAATTGTTAGTTGATGTGTATTAAAAATATTTAGAAACTCAGAGAACTCCTCGTTGCCATTTGGCCATAAAATGAAAACATCATCCAAATACCGGAAGTATTTGTTAGGTTTTAATGGACATTTAAGTAATGCCTCTTTCTCAATATCGGCGTTGTGTGGGGCCCAATCTTTTGGTGCCTACCTTTTGGATGAACTATTCATCATTAAACAAAAAGTCATTATTCTTCAAAGATAATTCGTTTTAAGTGGTTATCTATGAAATATGATACATTTGTTTATTAACTACTACAGTCAGACACTGTTGGTCTTCCTGCGAGCATTATGTTTGGTATTGTCCAACAACTAGTCTCTTTGTGAATTTTAGGGAGCATATACAAATATCGAGGTTGGCTTTTTGGGAGGTGAAAGGAATTGAAATTGTTTTTCAGTTATTTGAATCGTCGTTCTGGGGTATATAGTCTCACTAACCTTTTCGTAATCAGTATCATTATTTAATTGAAGATAACCTTCAGTAATATAATTATTTTATCAATTATTACTACTACGTAACCTTTATCAGCTTTTCTAGTTATTGTATTTTTATTTATACGTTGGTTGTTTAGCGTAACTTTTTCGTCAATTGTTAAATTTGGTTTTTCCCGTAGAATAATTAGTTCTTCTATTTCCTTTGTAAAGTTATTTATGCATTCTAATAAATCTGGATCAGTTCCCTTGTTCGGTGGAACAAGAAAAATATAGATTTTTAATCCATGTCAATATGGTTTCTAAATTTTAAATCGAAGTTTTCTGAGGAACCGATCAACAGTCATTTATTCCCAGCGCTAAAATAATATTTGTAGGACACTTACCTCCAACAAGTAAATCTTAATCCTTCATCATATCAGGGATGCTTTCCAGCTGCATATTCTGGTGCGGTGTAGCAGTTATCCTGGACACATTCACTTTTCGTTTGATTAATGTGGCCTTGGTGGTCTTTGGCTAGGTCCAACTCTTTTTGTTGCTTTATCAATTTTGTTGGTGGCCCCCTTTAATGTTTTGTCCAATCTTCTTTTGGGGGGCGGACTTACCGTTCGGGATGTTAAAAACATTCTGGTAATTTCATCAAAACTTGATTGCGAAAATGCTGCCTCGCTGAGTATGTTCACCACTCCTCATTTAAAACAATCTCATGAAAGTAAACAAATTATAATTAGTTAATTGTAGCATCAATATAATAAAATACTACCCGTGGATTACTACAATAATAAATCAAAATAAAATGAAATAAAGAATTTTAAAAATGAACGATTTTTCACCTTCTCGAATGATATCATAAACAACTCGATATTTCTCTAATATTAGTAATGTCAGTTGCATGTAGATTATTATAATATGTACACTTGATACCTATAATAACGATGTCATTAACCAGTAACACCCCCCCCCCACCAAAGAGATGGGAAAGAGACACCAGTCACGCGAAACCGTAAATAGGATCCGAATATCAATAAATTAATCTAAAATATGACCGAAAGTAAATATATTGACACAACACAATAATATTTTGGTATCATCTTGTAAAATATTTGTCTAATAATAAGATAATTTTATTGTCTAATTTTAAAACGACTCATTACAACATTACTATTTTACATTTGTCGAATATAAGTAAATTGAACATCCTCAATAACCTAAGGTGTATAGAAATCTAGGTAAGACTCATAAGATATTAAAATAAATATATACTCACCCACGATTAAGATATATGAAATTGTGTATACCTCTGTCAAAAATTGAAACATCATATACAACGGGACAATATAGAAGAACTCATTTAATAAGATCAGTTAGAACTTTTTTAGATTAGTAACAATTTATTCTACAACTTGACTTTACTAACACTTCAGTAAATGATATTTATTTTTACAGCATCTCATTTATATTTATTTGATGATTAAACTAGTAATCGACTTTACCATCAATTGATTATGCTAAAATCTTGCATTAGATATCTGGAATGGGTTCTACTTAATTCAGCATTAATTCAGCAGATAACATGATATTATATTAATACGAAAATTGTGATACCACCGCCACAAACAGGATCATTATCAGAATAAAATCAGGATTTTAGTTGGAACAATATCATAAAATCATTTTATTTGTAACATTTTGCAAAGAGAAAACATGAATTTATTTTCTTATCGATGCATATTTAACATGTGTCTATGTTTCATATATTTCAATATTATAACGAAGATCTCGAATACAGATTGAAGAAGAGATCGATGGAAATTTAACAAGCCATTCAGTACAGCAGCCAACTAGATATCTAACTAATCCGATATCTAGCTAATATATAACTAATATATGTCAAATATATAGCTAATCAATTAACCAAGTATCCAGCCAGGTAAACAGAAAATAAGCCTTATATCATTATGTAAGGATATATATATATATATATATATATATATATATATATATATACCTTTTGATATCCAGATATGTTTCCCTTTCTAAATGTCTGTTTATTTGGCGGGAAGCTGACTAACTATCTGATTAGTTTGCTTTCTGGCTGGGTAACTGACTGGGAGACTGACTGGCTGACTGGCTGGGAAACTGACTGGGAAACTGACTGGGTGACTGACTGGGTGACTGACTAGGTAACTGACTGGGTGACTGACTGGGTGACTGACTGGGTGACTGACTGGGTGACTGACTGGCTGACTGACTGGGAAACTGACTGGGTAACTGACTGGGTGACTGACTGGGTGACTGACTGGCTACCTTTTGATTAAATATCCACAATCCTTTCCTTCATTATCTTCTACTAGCATGAAGGATATTAATGATCACCAGTAATGGCATGTTATCTTGGTTGATATTTCCCCCTCCCCCCCAAATATTGTTACTTCATCAATAATACATTCCATGTCATCGTCAGATGACAATAAAATTGTGGATGATAAACAAAACCCTGTATTCCAACAAGGTAAGTTTCCAATTGTATATACGACTGTCGGTTCTATTTTTACTTCCAAGAGAATCTATTTAATATGATGACACCATTCTCTTAGGAGATGTATAACACAATTATATGTTTGCCATTGTAGCGATAATATAGAATATCGATGAATGGCGGGACATTAATACTCGGAGTATAGAAGCCAACTATATTAAATTGTCAAGCTTGGACTTCTGTAATAATTGACAGTATCCTGGAATGAAATTGGGCTCAAGTTGGTAACATATTGTGGAATATCTACTCTCATAGTTAGTATTTATAAATTACGTAATTAATTATAAATTAGTATGTATCTAATTAGTGGGTATTCTAGGTACATGAACGAATTAACATGAAACAAAACTTAAAAGATATGTCAAGAATATACTTTAATTGTTCTACGTCTATAGTTGGCATTATAAGATAAATAATTAGCATTTGACATAAACTAATGTTGTAAACAGAGGGATCTGTTGAAGAATGACTAATAATTAAAACTAATTGCAATTGTTTAAAATATAGTTACTAACCTTGACAATATCAATTGAAAGAATATATAATTAGTAAACTTTATCAATTGTGTAATCGGAGCCAACAGAATAACAACTTCTGGCAACTTGAATTTCTAATTATCTACTAACGTTTGCAGCGATGAAACTGGTTAATGTACTAATCTCTCTCTCTCGCTCACTGTGTGTGTACGTGTGTGTTTTGTGTGTGTGTGTGTGTTTGTGTGTGTGTTTGTGTATGTGTGGGGGTGTATTGTGTGTGTGTGTGTGTTTTGTGTGTGTTTGTGTGTAATTTGTTTTCCGGAATTTAGGTTACCTGGTTGTAAAAGCCTTGTATCTTCAATAGGATATACATTGTTTGAATCCAGGACAAATGTCTAGCTAAATGATACTTTGGCAATCCACTGAGGAAAGTCCCCCTAAACTCAAAATTCTAACTATTGCCCTAACTGTGTAAATCAGATACAATGGAATTCTATACCTATTGTGAAAAGATGGATTATACAATAAATATAGATAAGGTTAAAGTTATATTTACTATGATATATCTTTCATCTCTTTCTAAACAAAATGGCTTTAAAAACTCATTATTGTTTATGAATGGTTTAATAGTTTGTTAAGCTAGCCATTATCCCATATGATGTCATAATAACTGCAAATTTAAATGTCCATGTAGATAATGTATATTGTATAGACATTGATTGACACAGCTTGCTAATAGTGCAACTTACAAAGGAGACTAAATTTGTTAATTTCTAGACATTCTAACTCCATCATAGTAGGAATTCCTTCTGTATATGGCCCTTGTCTCCGTAGAAACAAAGATAAATACTTCGGTGCTCATCTGGCTAAATAGGTCGTCATTAATATGGACAAATCTGATCTCATACTAAGATAGATAGACCACAGAGAGATAGTAACATGGTTTAATTAATCAATACTTATAGAGTAATAACAGTCTTCTCTAAACTTGAGTGAATATCAAGGATCAGTTGATGAGCTAGTAGAAGCACATAATAAGTTGAATCCTGAAACTACTAGGGACTAAACTTATGTCTGCTAAGAAAATTCAGAAGATGGTAAAGAGAACGTGGCGCTAAGCTTAACAGTGTACTTTGAAATATAAAGGGATCTCTGTACACAAATATTAATACATTACTATTCGATGATAAGTGTTTCTATTTCAAAAAGATAGTTTAAATTATGACGGACAAGATCAGCAACTGTTTCATAGGTAAAATAATAATCATCAGGAATAAATAATTTCTAATTCCACAATAGAATGTACAATACGTACACAAATCTGGATATCATGGTTAAAGAGAAAATCTTATCGAGCATCTTCAGGGAATAATCACGAACGTTCCGCATAAGTCCTTAGATCCACTGCCGAAGAAATGTGTAGATCAACTTATGCCACATATAACAGCCATTACCAATAGGTTAATAAATGATGTCGTTGTGTTTGAAGTGAATCACACTAATTCCATTGTCATAGAGATATTGTTTGGATGAGAGAGATATGAAGAATTATCATCTTATTTCGAACATTCGTTTCATCTCCAAACGTATTTAAACGGTAGTACCAAGGGGTGTTGAAGAGTACTTAGTGACCTCAATGACAGTTAACAGTTTGATTATCGTTGAGCTAATTTAAGCTCTCTTGAAAGTGGACAGTGACAGTGCGGTTATGTGGCTGCGTAATATGTTAATATGAACAAGCTCTATAACATACGAAGAAAGAACATACACAGAAAATATTGTGTCATAAATAAGAAAGAATTTATTTGGGATCTAGTCATCTCAACACCTATATAAATGTAATGAACCAATTAATGAAAACCGGTAGAAGCCTAGAACAACCATGTCTAAAGTATCATTAACTAACTTGTGAAGTTATGTTTTTTTCTGAAAGCTTAGGATCTACTGAATAACTTACCAATTTATAGTAAAATGAAATGAGTGGAACATTGTTTATTTGTTTATTGAATATTTTGACCATATCATTTTCAGGACGATTTCATGCAATCTAGAAATTGGCATAACTCAGTCAATGGATTTCCTAAATAAGGATAAATAGTATCTTTGTCCATATTTTAATGGTCTATCTTACATTAGAAGCATGTTTCAAACATCTGGGGGAACTCCTTATATGATAACATGAGGCATCCCTACCTATTTATGTGACGTGTCATCAGTGAAAATCAGAAATAAGCATAACTTTGCCATTTGTCAACCTATGATAAACAACCTTAGTGTCTTTATCT
This sequence comes from Paralvinella palmiformis, assembly GCA_025642065.1. Lineage (NCBI taxonomy): Eukaryota > Metazoa > Annelida > Polychaeta > Terebellida > Alvinellidae > Paralvinella > Paralvinella palmiformis. Next base: position 43,119 of record JAODUP010000475.1, read on the forward strand.
ATGTTTTCAACGTCTACCTATCATTAAAGGGCATTTTCAGAAAGCCAGGGTGGTTATATGGGGGAGGAAATTGTCTTTATCATTTATCGACTATTATATAAAATCCAACTCTTTCTGAAAAATCGCCTACAGTGAGTGCAGAACTCTGTTGCGTGTCTGCTGACACTCACTGGCAGATGGGATAATATAGCACCAATATTTTGTTCCAGTTCCACTGGCTTCCTATACATTTCTGATCACTTAACAAGATTATGTTTCACACATTCAAATTAATGAGTGGAACAGCACTACTATATCTAAGAGATTTGATCCAAAAGTATATGTGAGTGGAACAACTACGATCGGGGTCTTGTTCAATTTTGACGCTGCAAAAAAAGCCATACAGCAATATGCGGAGAGCAATCTTTTCGAACACTAGAGTGTACAATAATTTGGCTAATCACATTAAGCATGAAGCAAATAACGAAATAATTTGTACGATTTTGCAAACCCACTTATTTAAGTTAGCCTATTTTTAATACATAAATAGTCTATTTATGCATAAAATACGTTTGTGCTGTATAACTTTAGACCATGTTTAATTAAGTCATTCTAACGCATATCATATATCAAAGAAGGTGAAGAAGCCAGATAGACTCCAACTGTTTTGATCTTCTAGAGAAATAGACGAATGTAGAGTCATAGCTACGTAATTATATAATCATTAAAACTTTAAACCAGAAGAGCTATAATTTCTATATATAATATCTATATCTGTGTGAGACTGGTTGTTGATTCCTTATACAGGTCATCCTTTGGACAGTTTTCTCCGGCGTGTATAGACAGAGCTGTATATTGTAATGATATTCATAAGATGTGGGAATGTGCGCGTGGGTGTGAATATACGTATATATATATATATATATATATATATGTGTGTGTGTGTGTGTGTGCGTGTGTGTGTGTGCGTGTGCGTGTGTGTGTGTGTGTGTTGCGTGCATATGTGTGAGTGTGAATTAATATTTGTGTGTGGGTGTTTTGTTTGTTAAGATGCACAGTTGTATAAATGTCTCTACAGCGCCGTAATTCAAATATAGGAGATTATACAATAAATTATATAATAGCGCTGTATCATGAAACGTGAATACCAGAAAGTAAATAAATAAAACTGAAAGAAATGTTGAATACAAAACATTTTATTGTTTTTATTTTATATTATAAAGCGTCATGTGAGTCCTAAATGGAATATCTGCTGATTAACTTTCATTTTGTACTGAGGTTCCACAGCAGACGACCAGAGACCTGATAAGTCATAATCACAAGTCTTTGATATAAAATTCTAAAGTTTCCGCATATGAGTCTTTATTTTGTTTAAAGGAACAGTTCATCCTCAGATAATAAAATTTAAGTGTGTAATGTTTATAAAAAATAACCCAAGATCCAAAGATAATAATCACGAACGCTTCTTGATATCACAGATATAAGGAAATAAACCTAATTACTGGAGAGTAGCCATTACGGCTTCCTCGAATATTAGATTGTATGGCGGAAAGGAAATATGTCACGTGTTCTTACCTGAGATGGCACAAGGAGCAAGTAACTATCTCGATCCCGATCAAGTCAGGTCAGAGATACGGGTAGATGTTTTTTACAAGAGTTTATCTATAAAACAATCGTCTTAAGGAATTTCACTATATATTTATTTTAGCCATTTCAGTAACATATGAGGCTCTTTGGAGCAACTATATTATAATATTTGTAAACGCGCATTTGTTCCGAAAATACACGGTTGGTTGACTCCTGTTTACATTGCTATAGCCGGGCACTACAAACAGCTTATTATAAGTGACGTCAGATTTCAAGAGCATCCGGTCTGTTTCTGGCTTCAAAATGGCGTCACCCACATACCATTGATAGTCGTTTAATCATTACTTTAAACGGGATTATATAATATGTGGTTGATCATGTTAATATTTTGACATAATTAAGGTGAGCATATTTGTATTAGTCCTGAAAATAAAGGTGAACGTTTAACACGTAAGAAGGCTTAAAGAACAAGACATATATATATGATAAAAGTTATGTATTCTCAGATGGTGCTTTAATAATAATGGTGAAATAATATTTCATGTAGTTAACTAAATCAGACACATTGAAAGAGAGATGGTCATATATCTGATAAGTCCTCAATTAGAATCCATTAGTTTCCTCTTTAAATATGAGGAGCTTTAATCAGTACCTAGCAGATAATCTTCTTCTGGCTTATATATTAATTACTATTACTCTACCTTAGGAGAAAACTTAGTACATATTAGGTGACCTGAGGACAATTACCAACATCAATATTAATTATCATTATATTGTATAATATTATTATTCATAACATCAATAATATTAATAACAACAATTATATTAACGAAAACAATCAGATTAATTATAATAATATTAATGACAACATCTAACTAAATTTAAAATGAAGCAAAGGTGTGATAATTCATCACTATATTAATAATTTTAGATTTTCAGAATATTTTTTTACCAGACTAGACAGAAATATTTGATATATTATAAACTACAGTCGAGATATTGTAGTTCAAGTTCATGTTTTGGCTTAATCTAAATATATGTTGATTGACGACTAACAGGTTGTAAATGATTATATATGTTATTGTGGTAGATGAATAACACTTTATGTAACTCAAACTATTACTACTGTTACATGATCAGCTATACAAGAATTTAAGAGATATATTCGGGTAAATACTAAATTAGGAAATGGTGTTAATAGCAATCACTGATATAATAAGTAGTTATATTCTTTGAAGTTGATATTTATATTATATATATATATATGTATATAAATATGTATATATGTATGTACATAAATATGTATATATAATATATATATATATATATATAATATATATATATATATATATATATATGATGGTATATGTATGTATGTATGTATGTATGTATGGATGGATGTATGGATGGATGGATGGATGGATGGATGGATGGATGGATGGATGGATGGATGGATGGATGGATGGATGGATGGATGGATGGATGGATGTATAAATGTATGTATATACGAATGCATGTATAACTATATGTTTATATGAATGTATTTATGTATGTATATACGAATGTAAAAATATATGTATATACGAATGTATTTATGTATGTTTGTATTATGAATGTGTGTTTGTATGTATGCTGAAGTATAGATGGTTGAAATACGAATTTCTCGAAAACAGTGAGTACTTTGTAAATGCATATTTAGGTGTAATTAGTAACCGCATGTAACGGATATACATATTGATAGCGATATAATAGTTGATTTTAAAACAGTTAATTCACCTCTTATTTTTGGAGAATATAAAAAGGCAATATAGAAATCGCTAAAGACAAACTATATCTGAATTTAACTTTGTGTTAAAATGACTAGAAGGCATAGCTATAATTCAGTGTATAAGTCTAAGCAATTGAATATAATTCAAAATTCATCCGCTGTATATCCTAAAATGATCGGTTATTTATAATCGATATCCTTAACGAGTATATTGTACATATATTTTGTTGCAAATATTTTCCTGAATTACGCTTCTATGTTAAATACTATTGCTGTCTATCAGTTCTAAATATGCCATTGTTTGCCTTACTGTATTCAACATTAAACATTACTAACAAAAATAAATTTATTGTCGAACCCTTTCAAAATTAAAAATATAAAAATAGAGAAAGATATTTGCTTTAAAGATATTATTCTATAAAATAAAGCATCTATTAAATGTAATTAATTTGCATGATGGAATGGAAGTAATATTTTCATTTTATCATGTATGTACCTTCAGGATAATAATTTAGACAATCAACGTTTATACTATGCCTATTTAGATATTGTGTATATAGTTCTTGCTTTTATTTTCTTTATCTATAATGTTACATTTACCAACTGCCTAATAATTGTTCAAATGCAATATCATAGGAGAAACATAGAGTCAAGATGTGTCGATGTTACACCCCCATATTCCGGATATTCCGCTATATATTTAATGAAAGCTTATTTTTATTAACTGCATAAAACATCCTACTGGACAACATTTCATTTCTAAATGTACTAAAATTTCGATTAAACGGTTCCTTAATATGGGCATGCGTAAGATCGTTATTTAATATACGCCACCTTAAACAAAATCCTCCTAATGATGTAGAAATCAGTAAAGAATGCTATCATTCTTCATTCTGAGTCGTGCCTGGTGTGATTGACGAAAGACAGACATCAGTCAGTTCCAATAATATACTCCATGGGTATGTGTTATTGGGTTAGTGTATTGTATATACTCGTGGGTATGTGTTATTGGGTTAGTGTATTGTATATACTCGTGGGTATGTGTTATTGGATTAGTGTATTGTATATACTCGTGGGTATGTGTTATTGGGTTAGTGTATTGTATATACTCGTGGGTATGTGTTATTGGGTTAGTGTATTGTATATACTCGTGGGTATCTGTTATTGGGTTAGTGTGTTGTATATACTCGTGGGTATGTGTTATTGGGTTAGTGTGTTGTATATACTCGTGGGTATGTGTTATTGGGTTAGTGTGTTGTATATACTCGTGGGTATGTGTTATTGGGTTAGTGTGTTGTATATACTCGTGGGTATGTGTTATTGGGTTAGTGTGTTGTATATACTCGTGGGTATGTGTTATTGGGTTAGTGTGTTGTATATACTCGTGGGTATGTGTTATTGGGTTAGTGTGTTGTATATACTCGTGGGTATGTGTTATTGGGTTAGTGTGTTGTATATACTCGTGGGTATGTGTTATTGGGTTAGTGTGTTGTATATACTCGTGGGTATATGTTATTGGGTTAGTGTGTTGTATATACTCGTGGGTATATGTTATTGGGTTAGTGTGTTGTATATACTCGTGTATATTACTCAGCTAATAAATATATGTGTAGTATATCATAGGCAGTGATTTATATATGATTTATATATGTATCATCATATTCAATACATTTAATATTATTGCGTCATTTTTTCACATATAATAAAAAGAGGTTGCTAAATATCACTTTTCGTCACTAAAATGGATAATACATTTGTACATATATGTATACATATACATTAGGAATTCTGCAGGCAGATTTTAATTGCCAAATAACATTTTGTGTTATTAGAAAACTATTGATTTATAACAATTTGTAAAACAGCTTTATAAATAACTTATTTCGCAAACACCATAGCATTGATAATTGTATTTAATTAGTCTTGGGGGAACACAGAGTTGATTGGATACTCTTAAGTCAATTGTGGAAATATTCTACAGAATAAAACAACATAATTTAACTTTAGCATTTATGATTTGGGCTAAAATACAAAGCACATTGACTATCTAGCATGACCTAATAATGTTACCAGATCTATTGCAACATCAACCAAATAGCAATATAATTATGTATTTTAACCAATATAGCACAACAGGTAGTCACTAAATAAATGTTTTCCTTTACCTTTCTGAGATTTCTCGGAGGTAATAAGCAAGGGTCATTCATATATTATATCCGGAATTTCCTAAATGCTATGTATGTTCTTAACAAATAAGTCTTTTTTGAAAGATTTATTTTACTAATGTATATTTATATTCCTTAATAGATCTCGTAGTTTACGAACCTAGTATTTAAGCATCTCCACTTTTCACTTTTGTTCCTGTATGTTCTTAACGATAAGTCATTAATTTCATGGGGAGAACATTTTTCAATATTTAACTCTATAATCGATCACAATCAGCTACTGAAGAGATGACATTTGTATTGTTTACTACTCATCACGTTTATCATAGGACAAATATGCCATATTCATAATCAGCAATAATATATCATTTGATGATTAATTAATTTGGGTTGACATATTACCTTTAGACTGTTCCAGATACTAAACAAAATCAATTAAAATGGTTTGTTTTCTTCTCGAACAATTCATAAAAAACATTATTTACTTTTAATTCAGTATTATACATAGACGAAGAAGCAGCACAGAGCTAAGATGAGAAATGTCAAGTCCAAAAGATTGTTTTACATAGGACGTATATGCAACAGCCAAAAGATATTACATTACAGATAGGATACACTGAGTCCTTAGCATTTACGCAGGTATATATTGAAACACATTTCCTGTGATGATCGTGAAGGTAAACTGTGTATTATTTTGTTTAGATTATTAAACAAAAGGCAAAGTAAATATTTACTACGATTGCTTTAATTAATTATATCATTCTCCTGTCGTTACTGTTCATATAATCCAGTAATTCAATTACTTTTGTAGTTTTAGTTTGCAAATTGGAATAGAAAATGTCTGAGTTTTAGATTCATCTTAGTTAAATACAAATTATATAAAATTATTTTATAGTCAAACATTATTTTTAATGAATAACATAATAGTTTTAAGTATGATTTTCAGACACACTCCAATACTAATCTAGTGAACAAGAATATTATTGTGGAAATACAGATAATAATTTTAATTTCCGGGGTTTTTTAAGATAAAAAATTCTGGGATTGCTTATATTTTATTAAATCTTTCTCAATAAAATGTTAATAACATGAACGTAGTTGACGAAAATCGCTACTCATAGGCAACACATCTCATAAAGATCGTAATAACACTTTTAAATAAAACACAATTAAATTGTTTAATGTAAACAATCGGTATAACTTTAAATAAACCAAATGAAATGCACAAACAAAGATACTCATTACAAAGGTTACATAACATGTAAGATAATTTATAATTATTCTCCAGAGAAGTAGAGTGACAAAAAATAATAAACCTTAGATACAAATTAATGATATAGTTTTATCTCAAATAACAACTTGTTCAGTCGGATGTTATGGATGTATCGGCACATAAGTATATAAACTTCATTATGAATTGTTCTAACTAATTGATATCATGTATCAGCTAAGTATCAGATTGTTTTCTAATCAGATACTTGAAGCTGTTTTACGTTGAATTACAGTCCTGACTAAATGTGTTATATGAAAGTAACGATAACGAACGAAAAGGGTGGAAAATGAACTATTTATATAACATATTTGTCCTTTCAGATAAGTGACGTAGGACATGTGATGGCTATGCCTTCAGGGTGAAATCACAGATGCCTTAAAACAAATAATACAATAACTAATGAGATAATTGGTTTAGAAAAGTTAAATATTTAATTGGGATCAAATATCACATACTTCCGGACAGGTAATGAGCTAATGAGTAGGTGATATATACTATCTATCAATGTGTATTGATAACGTCCTCTTGCACTTGTATGCGAAGTGTAATTTGTGTGTAAAATATTTCCCATTTTGCCGGATTATAGAATTTAACTTCAGTAACAAATGTCTAAACCTTTCAGTTTATATACTACATCTTCTATGCAAATAAAGGTTAGTTTATTAGTGTATAACACCCAGGACATAATATGTTGGTTTCTCATATACGACTAAATTATATATTTACATATATTATGGCCGTATTCACTAGATTTAATCAAAATTGTTTATATATCGTATAGCATGCGACATCTCATGAAACATTCTTGATTTAATATTTTATTTATTATAAAGATTATTTATGATTCTAATTTAATTATAATTTATACTACTTCTCAGATGCAATCACAATCATTTATCAATAGCCTTGGCTAATTAATTATATTAGAGATTAATATTTATAAACTTGTTGTTGTGTATATATCTTTAGAGTCAGTATTGTACTCTTGTCTTTGATTAATATATTTAGTTTGTATTACTGAACGAAGACGAAGAAAATTAGTGTACAAATTAATTAGTATATGATTTATGGTGTAATGCCCAGTTTGGTCAAATTAGATTTGTAATTCCAAGATATACGTCCATGTGTCAATATTATGAAACATTGTAAAATTAATTATCCATTAGGTATTTATTTCAAACAATCACGGATTAAAGACAAATGCTATCTCCAGTATACATCGTCCGGTTTATAATGATAATGTAATCAAGTAAAACTGTACATCTGATATTAATTGTTCTTATTCAATCATGGCAAACCAGGTTATTAGATATCATCATAAATTAGCTTTAATGGAGTTGATGTTAATATAAATTGATAGCTGCGACTTTTTGAAATGGTCATTGATATCTATAAATTATGATGATAATAATAATTGCAAAACTTTTATTGAGACGACAATATCCTCGAAACCAATCAAGCTCAGTGGCGCACCTAGTACAGGGGTTGGGCAAACTGAAAGTCGAGATACAATGTATCAACAAATTATCAACTGAAGTTGAAACTTAGGAAGGATAAGAAAGTATGAAAAGGTGAGTTTTCAAATGGTGACGGAAAGAAACTATTTTATTTGATGACTTAACGTGTTCAGGGAGTGAATTCCAAAGAGAAGGGACAGTAATTGAAAAAGGCAACCAGAAAAACCTAGATTAATGAAGTACTCTCGGCCTGGGTATTCTCCTTCTTATATATAAGACTGTATACAAAACAAATCAAGGTATGTTTGCATGATTTATGACACTTAAAGAGTAGCTGGTCGGATGGATGAAAAAATTGATATAGATACCGTAATAAGTGATAAAAAATAGCTTAATATCAACTGAAGATACCACTTCAGAATACATAAACATTTTAATAATAAACGGAATAATTGTTCAAAAGGAAAATGGTAAACACAAACTCTATTTGCAGAAATTCTTCACCTTCGGCGACGATGATTGATTTTTTACGGCCACTGATGTACACATGGTAGGCTAAATGGATCGAGCGACCTTCCAAGGCAACGAAGCGAAATTCAAAAATGAAACACCCTTCAGATATGCCCACACCGAGATTCGAACTCAGATGGTAATAATTTGCGATGCAACGCGCTACCAGTTAGACCACTGAGGCAATACATATATATATATATATATATATATATATATATATATATATATATATATATATATATATATATATATATATCCTGAAAATTGAGGATTTATACAACATACTAATAAAAAAAAACTATTTAAGGTCGCTTTCACAGATAAATAATTATTGTATTTTAAATCATTACAGGTTTTTTTATAGACATATTATTTGGGGTATTATCATATTACATATTATTTGTATAGGCGCCTTTGAATGGCTACTGCTAGAAAGGCGCTTTATTAAATATACATTATTATTATTATTATTATTATTATTATTATTATTATTATTATATGGATTTCAAGCTTGTGATCTCAATGTAAAGAGTCTATAATTCACCGGTGTAATATTCCCTGCTAATTGCTTAGCTGGTTTACAAGAAGAGCGTACCATGACTGTAATATATTTAGATCTGAAATCGAAAGACAATGTATTAAGAGTTTAATATTTATTTAATCGTTAACTTCACACATTTAATATACCTAATTAACGTTCGGGAAGCCGAGGTTTCTCGTCTTTTGTTTTCTTATTATACTTGGACGTCGGTTGTTTACGATATATGGACCCGTCACTTCATTTCCTGTTTCAAATAAATGCCTAAGAACATTCATATACTGCTCTATAGTATAGTATATTATATAATTTAAAGCTCATTCTCAATTTTAATAACGTGAATCTAATTTGTTGTGTTTCGAGTACAGCGAAATATAATTTGTTACTTATAATGGGAACATTAGCTTATTCATAAACATACACCATGTACGCATCATTCACATATAAATAATGATTGTAATGGTTCAGTGAAAAAAGTCATGAACACAAAATTTAAATGTTCTTGGTTCGAGTTTAACTACAGGTTAGTAATTTATAATGTTTCTCGGAAGATCAATTATAATCAGAACTTAATCGATTAGAGTAATATTACTATGATGATTGAAATACATAACCGGTTATTCCAGTTACAAATATAGCATGTAAATATTTCATAAACAGAATTTAACTTCTGTATCTGTCGGTGTTCGTCTAAAAGATAAGGTAAATCATTATTTAGTTGTCATATATTATGACATTTAGGATTGATTTCATTCGTGACAATTTTTCACATACCTTTTCACCTATTCAATCAGTGTCATTGACTGATTGCATTGTCTAGATATGTGACATGTTATGGTTCTGTGTCTGTCATGAATGCCTATTTAAGCAAAAGCTTGTCTCTTTTTATAAAATAAAACTTTCACATGTGACACTGTTTGTTGCATTGTTATGTCATTTGTCACACTGCTCACAAACACATCAGATTGGTTTTACTAATAAATTACAATGTGAACATTTAGCTCTTTGTAGTCTTGGCATTAAAAAATTACTTTTAACAAAAAAACATTTTCATTATAGAGTATTTATGGTAATACCGAAATTACTTGCAATAAGTTGACGTGGAAAAGAAAAAGTTAATTTCGGATATGATTTACCAGAAATTGATAAGGATTGTGAATTACTTGGTTTTAAATTATGTGTGAGGAATATTGGGATAGGCAGTGTAAAAATGCCCCAAAAAGAAATATGTTCAAAATATGTTTCCTAAATTAATAGAATATTTTGAAAAAAATAAGAATGGAATTTTGACTAGTTGGTTCTTTCCAATATTAGCTGACTTGACAACTAATTGTCAACATTGTAATACATATTGAGGAAGGAATTAAATCAGATACAGGCCTTTATAATTTGTAAATGAACGATGATCCTAGATTTGAATAGAAATAGGATATTATTTCAGCTATAAGGGGATTCAACTAGTAATAATAAGGGGATTGAAATAAGCATAGAAATCTCGGTAATTGTTGGATAAATAATACCATTACTTATATTTATAAATTATTAGTATCATTATTAGTATTATTATTAGTAGTAGTAGAAGTAGTAGTAGTAGTAGTAGAAGTAGAAGTAGAAGTAGTAGTAGTAGTAGTAGTAATAGTAGTAGTAGAAGTAGTAGTAGTAGAAGTAGAAGTAGTAGTAGCAGTAGTAGTAGTAGCAGTAGTAGTAATAGTAATAGTAGTAGTAGAAGTAGTAGTAGTAGAAGTAGAAGTAGAAGTAGTATTAGTAGTAGTAGAAGTAGTAGTAGTAGAAGAAGTAGTAGTAGAAGTAGAAGTAGTAGTAGTAGTAGAAGTAGTAGTAGTAGTAGTAGTAGTAGAAGTAGAAGTAGTAGTAGTAGTAGTAGTAGTAGAAGTAGTAGTAGTAGAAGTAGTAGTAGTAGTAGTAGAAGTAGTAGTAGAAGTAGTAGTAGTAGTAGTAGAAGTAGAAGTAGAAGTAGAAGTAGTAGTAGTAGAAGTAGTAGTAGTAGTAGTAGTAGTAGTAGTAGTAGTAGAAGTAGAAGTAGAAGTAGTAATTGTAGTAGTTATAGTAGTAATAGTAGTAGTGGTAGTAGTACCATCTTCAGCATCATCATCATCATCATCATCATCATCATTATATTGGTGGACAATAGACATCCCTGATTAAAATATATAATATTTGTTATAATGACGAAGGTGGTTATATTCTTGCAGTAAAGGTATATAATGACACCAGATAACTATTAAATAAATAGAGATGAACGTTTCAGTAAGAAATACATCAATATAATACCTATAAAACTAATATATGTCAACAATATATGTGTAGAAACGAGTTCCTTATGAACAATGAGCGATAGGTTTCAGTTTAACATCGGTGATAATAGATTAAACTTACATCATAACCACTCACTCGGCCTACAATGTGTACAAAAGTGGCCGTAAAAAAAACCATCCAATCTTATACCGTAAGTGACATAGCAAGATAAATAATTCTTGTAATTAAAATATCTGAAGAGTTAGCTAAAACAACTCCATAATTTTATTCTAACCATCCATCTACTGAGTCTATTCTTTAACTTCCCAATCCACGTTAGGCCTGCAAATGTTTATATCCATTCTATATTCTCTTTACATCTTCATTTAACAGAAGAATAAATATTAATTTTCATATAAGATACGATTGAACACAACAAGCTAATTAATACCCAAGGGTGGTGGTCTTCATACCTAAACTGCTGTAATTAAACCAATGATTTGTTTATCCAAATAAAATTGTATAACTGTGTTTTATATAGGAATGTGAAGATTATTATTCATTATACGAGTACCTTCTAGTAGGGACCTCGAAAATCAAAACCAAATGTTATGATGGTCTTAAAGTTTAATATGAGGAAGTAAGCAGAAACAGGTGACTAGGACAACGAGATTTGGTATGTGGTGGTTGCTCGGCAGCCAGCCGAAACATCGAACCTTAAGGATCTACCACTGTAAATATGTAAATACCTGATCTAAGTCACTTTCTAAACTTTACTAAAATTCTCAAAAATGGAAAATGGACAAGATCCTCTAAATCTAAGATATATAGACCCTTGTACATCGAAGTCTAGAGACTCCAGAAGAAGCCCCCCGAGAAAGTATCGTACCTACCTATATGATGGTTTTCAATCTGAATATGAATAATGAAATGATTGCTTCAATGAGTTTATTTCAGCTCCTGGCTAAAGCACACACACAACAGTCAACAGTTAGGTTTGTATTACATGTCAAGTAGTAAATTCAAAGCATTAATCAGGATGTCCATTAGCAAAGCATCTAACAAAATCTCAACCATATATATTAGATACTGCCCAGCGTTTACTAAAAACTGTTTCTTGTCTATCCGGTTTTACACACAGTCAACCAGTTTTCTCTCTTGTTGGTAAGTGAACTTGGACATCCTCCCCATATTTGTTTCAGATGTTACATTCTCATTGAGGTGGGTTTGAAGTGTTGTCGTGGCACATTCAATGTGGCTTGGACTGCTCGCTAGGACATCTAGCCTGAGTTGACTGCCTGAACTGCTGCACTGCTGCAACTGTCTGAACTGTTGCAACCATGTTACAAAACCTAATGTATATGGGATTTGAGTGTGGGTAGGAGCTGTTGTTCAGTTAACATCCCTAGTATATCACTTACATTCAGCCCATGAAACATGTACCACACAGACATACATGATATGAGTTTACAGGTATAATCTGATTATCTAATCTAATAATAACTTGAGAACTACAGTGTTATTATAAGTCACCCGTCTCACTTTATTGTCGACTTGTAATGCATTAATTTATTTCCTTTGGCTTATTATAGTCAGTTATGGACATTTGAAAGCCTTAATATTTACTACATTATGGCCGTTTTCTCTAGTGGTATTTTTAATTACCAAAAACAGACCCACACTTCCCAATATATTACATTAATCCAAAACTAGCCACTTCAGACCTAAACCTGACCATATTTGTAAATATACAATGACCTGATTTAGGTGAAATTAACTATATACACATTCCAGTATAGAAAAACATGAAGGAATCGTTTTTACACAAAATTCTATTTAAAAATATATTTTCTAAACATGTTGAAGCCTATGACTGCCTTACTTGTATTCTATAATATAAACTTACTTAGTGGCAAAATTGAGAAAAGTTTAAAAGCGAAACTTTGGGACAATAAACTGTTATTCACATCTCAACTTACCGCAAGTCCTAATTCAAAACACAACGTGAAGACGTAGGATACCACGTGTTGAAATGATAGTACCAGTAGATGGCACCAAAACATATATTCACCTCATGCACACAAAGAAGGAATCAGCTATTTCTAAACCACCAAAAAATGGCCAACTTTAAGGAAGTGGCCCGATTGAGGTGAAATTACTCTAACATCTATCTTAACAAATAAACAAGATGAAATAATGTTATTTGAAAAACATATTATTCGCAATTTCGGATACCATTACATTTAGGTGTTAATTTTGCGTTATTTTGTAGAGTAAACGCTAAAATAAACCATTGGAGTAATTAAATTGCTTCCACACATTCACATAATTATGTTCCAATAATGTTATTATTATCACGATTGAGTGACTACCAGAGAAACACACTCAATCACTATCCAATTAAAGGTGACACGAGGTTGGAATAGATTTGGAGAAGATCATCTCGATGGAGCAATATATAATAGATACTCTCCCTGTAAACATTTAGGCCGTCGTCACAAGTAAGTACATGTAATAAGTCATTTAAAATATGATTATAAATGTAACCAAGAAAGTATCTATTACATGATCTTATAACTGCCTATACAATATTGCATGTAAAATATCAATATGTCAAGAAAATCTTATTTAAAGAGTAAATGTGTGGGGATGTCCATTACTTACAAATAGTACATTTTAAACCAATTAGAATCTAGTCTCACTCGATCGGAGGTCAGTAAGCAATATAACATCAGACGTTTTATAAAAATTAAAATTAAACATCAGAAAGATGAGTTAGTGATGTTTAGTGATTCGCAGTCTACCGCCAAGAGTTAAAGTTTTGTAAAACTACGAAATTTTGTGAAGCTTATTGCAATGGGAAGATATTACATACAGAGTTTGGCCATGAATATGCTAAAGATTTCTCATCACTGGCTATATCTTAATGAAAAAGGCATTTATCTTCCACTCCAAAATGCAGGCGATAACACAATATTCACTGCATATTGTCTCATAAGCTTTGAATATCGACATCAGATACGCCAACTCGTTAACTCGGGGAAATGTTATCTGCAGACGCATTACAGGTTGAACAATTCCGTGGTGACATTATTCCTGATGTGATGTTAGCTAATGACATGTCTTCAATCCATTAGAATAATGGAAAACACTCCATGAGAACAACACTTATAGCTACGTCTGAATCATCAATTGGTGGTCAGAAATACTCATCCCTCTCTCTATCTATCTATATATATATATATATATATATATATATATATATATCCCTCTCTCTATCCCTCCATCCCTCTCTCTATCTATATATCCCTCTCTCTATCCCTCCCTCCCTCCATCCCTCCATCCATCCATCTCTCTCTTCTCTCTCTCTCTCTCTCTCTCTCTCTCTCTCTCTCTGTCTCTCTTTCTATATATATATATATATATATATATATATATATATATATATATATATATATATATATATAATCAGATCTAGATGACAACTTTTGTAGTTTAAGGCGTTGCAATATTCCACAGTTTTAACTTTAGGTCGCAATCACTGTCATTTCGGTATGTACCACGGAAAGTGCTAACTGGTTCTCAAAAGAGTCAATATGTGTGGAGTTTGCCATCTAAATTTAAACAATATATATGATAATATTGTCTCATTGATTAATATAGAAACATTTTGGTTAAATTTCAATACAGTATATTTGTCAGAAGAAAGAGTCTTTATTTGTTTGTTTTCAGTCAACACACATCACGTATTCAGCCAAAACAGTCGATTTGTTTTATTTTGCCAAAACATCCAAAATTAACTTTTTATGGTAGTAACTACAACGATCAATTATAATCTTGTTAATTGTTATTACTACTACTATTATTACTACTAATACTATTTATTCAACTGTTTCCAAAACTATTACTACTAATGATACTAAATGCTAATATTTCTAAGGTAAGTCAGTTCTATTTTTATATTTCTTGTCATTAATTAAATACAAAACCTAGAAGTAAGCGAATTATTGAATGCTATCATCTATCTTTCGTGGTTTATGAAAATTAACTATACAAATAACATTCATCTTCTAAAAAAAATATAATAATATTTATGTAGCTCATTAGTTATCACCGTTATTTGTTTTAGGTAAAATGATTTATCGTATTGGGTATTGTCTGATGTTGATCTCATTGAGAAGATTTATAGATATTGATATTCTATTGTATCGAATACACATTACTACCGTCATTGTTATGTTAATGACAACAATATTGATTGTTTATTCTGGATAGAGAAAATGAGAGAGAGAGAGCCAGAAAGAGATAACTATTTAGATAGATAGATAGATAGATAGATAGATAGATAGATAGATAGATAGATAGATAGATAGATATATAGATAGATAGATAGATAGATAGATAGATAGATAGATAGTTAGATAGAAATGAACATATAGTTAGAAATGTAAATAGATAGATAGAGTTATAGCGATAAAGAGTGTGTGTCCGAGCTTAATAATTATAATTGAACTTCTACAGTACTCAAAGTGTTATTAAGTATTCTAATTAAAGCAAAGTGTTAAAGCTCCAAGTTGAGGCATAATTATCCAGATGATATATTAAAGACTCATTTGTAATTTGTAGTATATACCAACAGTGTCTTAATAGTACACATATCAATCAGATACTATATAAATAAGATTCTAAACTTGTTTACCTATAATAGTCATCTATCACGGCATAAATACACCGCACTTGCCGCCTAATGACGTCAGTAGTAACATGACAAATCACATGACATCAATGGACAGTCTTTAATGTAAGGTCTTGTCATAATACATTTCTCTGTGTCTCTCCTAACAGGTCAGAAACTGTTGTGTGTATGTGTGTGTATGTATGTATGTATGTATGTACGTACGCATGTATATATGAAGGTGTATGTGTGCGCTTGTATGTGTGCATGTATGTGTGCGCTTCTGTGTGCGCTTGTATGTGTGTGTGTGTGTGTATGTGTGCGCTTCTGTGTGCGTGATCATGTGTGCACGTCGGGATTATAATAGCTATACATTCAACAATTTTCCTATATCAGTGTAACCTAATTACTCATAATGTGGGGAAAAAACTCTGTCCGCAGCTTAATACCCATGGAGAAACGACTCCAGGTGTATAAATCCATCAAGCAGCACTGTATGAATTAATAAGGGCGTTTCGCCAGACCACATAAGAGGACAACAATATAGATTCTACATTATACATAACAAAGCTAATAGACTCAAACATGTTGTAATAAAGACATAACTTTCTTACATAGGTGTAATAAGGAAGCTGGATGGAAATAGATAAGATGTCTGGCACGGGCAATGTGCGTTTTAGGGTACATATAAAAAGGCAACAGGCACAGAGCATCAACATATCTAAACATCCTTCGATACCTACATCCATAAATCTAAATATAAATATATTAATCTAAATATAAAACGTTCCATACCCCCACATATCGATACATATATGTGTATGCGTATGCATGTGTCTGGGCTACTCATCAGCCTGTGGGGAAAAGCTAATTCGCTTAGGAAAGCGGCTACAGGCACACTACGTACAAAAAGTATAGGAAGAATGTAAAACATATCATTTGACGCTTTTTAGTAAACAATACGTGTGTGTGTGTGTGTGTGTGTGTGTGTGTGTGTGCGTCCGTGCGTGCGTGTGTGTATATTGTACAATGTTCTACTTGTGAGCAAAATAAATGACTATTGTTTTCATTAGCTTACGTATAAGTAGGTCTGTGCACACTCATAAATACGTACATACCAAATACATACAAACACACATATTATGATATGTAGAATATCTATAAACATGCAATTATTATCAGAAGAACGTCTAGAACTGTTGATTTAATCAATTCGCGATATGTTATTAAGCTCATATTACAAATTAACAAAGTAAATTGATAACTTCAGAAACCTGTAAATATCGCACGTTCACCTTTATTAAACTATTTTAGAAAATCGATATAGATATTTCAAAAATAACTGGCAAGTAGAGTGATCACTCGAATAACAAGAGTCACGATCAACTGTTAACTCGTAGTACGAGCACAAATTGTCACTCATAACATATATATATATATATATATATATATATATATATATATATATATATATATATAAATATTATTATACGTATTGTTAGCTACATAATATGTTTGGTTTCGTACTAAAATACAAAATCATTATACTTTTTTTGTTATTTTCTTCAAGAAGAACATTTTATTGAACAAACTCATTCCCACAACACATAACCATCTTTAACGAGTACCATGACCTAATCTAATATTAATGAAGCAATATAATAGTAATCACATATCAAATTCTAAAATCGAAACATGTTCAAAATTAGCATTTTCTAATTAATTTCCTCTAATACAATAATAAATTATACGATGAGTTCTTTTATTAAGATAATATCTTATTTATGTCAATCGTCTCAATTTCATATCCAAATATTCCTGAAATGTCGTTTAGTGAAGCATAAGGACTACAATAGTGTAATTAGTAAAATATATCTTTAAATGAGCTTTGTTTGATATGACCTCTAAAATGTAACTGGATCTTTTTCTCATATCTCTACTTCATGGGATTTTCACAAATAAATATCTCTGAAATTTTAAATGATCTTTGAAAATACTATTGATATTCATAGAATTAAGATGTATTCAGGACATGTTAGCTCGAGAACTAATGTCAAACAAATGTTTCTGTTGCTAATATAATCTACTTTGGGAGCTTTAACTATCAATATGAAGTCAAAGCCTAAAGATATTTTATAGGGTCATCTCTGCTTGTTTCCTTCAGTACAAATATTGAAATATTTATGCTGGTAGTATAAAAACCTTTTTTTAGTGTAATATTATAAAATAATTACATTATCGTTATTTAGATAGTTTCTCTAATTAAAATTATAGTTATTAATTGTATCTATTTTGTTTTAAATTGAAACGGTGTCTCACGTACTGCAGGAATAACATATACTTGAATACATTTTCTTTCTTTCTTCAAAACATTGTCGTTATTGGGTCTATGTTATGTAAACTCGATTATTTTGACAACGACAGTAAGTATTAATATGTGTAATGATTAGCCATAATGCAAAATAGTATATATCCCCGATTGATTAATTAGAAGACATCCAATGTTGACAATACGTTTACCATATTTCAACTGACATTAATATTATTAATGTGTATGTTTTATTTGTATTACGTCTATATATGTTACTTTACAACAAACAATACGTTTTGAGACATGGTCGTATTTATAAAAGGCCCATAGTACAAAACAATACAAATAGAACCATACACTCATACATTTTGCGGTACTAATTTCGAGCTTGATGACATTAAGTTGATAAGTGATACAACCGACCTATTATTACAATATCTTGAAATAAATTGTCGTCTAATATTTTCGTACAAAGGACATGATATAATGAAGTGATACTCATTTTCCACAACATATGTGTTATTTAAATTTAAACAATATTTACAATATCAACTATTACGATCCAGGGTACCCCTCATTCTTTCAATAGCCAATTTATGATTTGAACACCCTAATTTCGCCAATGCTTTCCTGTAACCATATACATTTGTACAATAAAGATATTTTTCTGGTTCGAGAAGCGATTTAGAGGTACAATATGTATCTAATGTGGGGACACTTGTTAAATCTGAAGACCAATTTTGGGTGCAAATATCAGATACCCTTTTCAACATTTCCGGTACCCTAAGAAAACCACACATGCCTAATCCCAAATCCATACAACATAATTTTCACTCCGGTTGCCCAAGTATGTCTACCTGCTACATCTAATTGATATAACATATCATAGCAAAATTTGGGATATCTATTCCTGACGTATACTTGCACAATACGGAGCCAATACTTAATACATCGACTCATACACATAACTGACAACGGCAATCTTCCACATTCACCCAAGGCAGCACAATTTGGAGTGTTCCTTGCCACTCCCAATACATATTTACAAATCTTACATGTACATCATCGATGTCTTTTCTAACTTCATAGCCCCATATATTTATTAAATATACATTATTATTATTATTATTATTATTATTATTATTATTATTATTATTATATCTGATCCATACAACAAAATTGGAGCAATTATTTTATCAAATAATATAAAGCACACGTTAACAGGTACACAACCACATAAATGTTTATTATTTCGTACATTTAACATAACTTTACTCGCTTGCAGGGCTAGCGTTTTAAGAGGAACAGACCAGTTCAGCGAAGATGAGAACACTATCCCCAAATACTTGTAATATGTAGATGGTTGAACCTGGATACCATTCAGATAAAGTTTTTCATTTCTCCGTATAATTCCACCTTTTCGAAATACAATGAGATTTGTTTTGGATAAATTTACATTTAGCAAATATTTACTACAAAAATCACTTAGAATATTTAATTGTTGTTGTTGTTGTAGTCTCTCGATGGAATCATTAGATATTGCAATGACGTCAGAGAACATTAACATGTGGACATTGGGATACATTTCATTTATAAATAATGCATTACAACCAGCAATATTACAGAACTTTACTAGTTCGTTGATATAAAAATGAATAAAAATAGACTAATAATACATCCCTGCCGTATACCAATTTCACATCTAAAATATTCTGAGAGCCTATGGTGTGTTTTAATACAAGATTTACATGGACTGTAAAACATGTAATAAGTTACCATGGATACCGCTTTCTACAAGTCTATACCATAAATGGACGTACGGAATTGAATCAAAGGCTCGGAAAAAAATCAACATATGTAGAATAAAATCTACCTATAGATTTACTCAAATACTTCTGAATTGAGGAATATAATATAAAAATATAATCAATATTTTTGTAAAACTTTCTTACGGCTACACAACCAAAAAATACCACAAACGTTTTTCACATCACATCTGGATCCACCAGAACTTAAAATTACATTAAAGAGTTTACATATAGGTTCAATAAGAATATCAGTAGAATGCATATACAGTTCATAAACAATACCATCTATGCCTGGAGATTTCACTCTGGCTAAGTTAGTTATTACCATACGTATTTTATCTTCACTTATATCATGATTGAAGATATATGGTTCATTTTTATCACAATCATCACACAAAACATCACGTATGTTATTTTCATTATTGACATGTAAACTGAAGTTATTTGCCAAATTTGTATCACGATTTAACAAATATTTAAAGTGATTTAGCCATTTGTGAAGCTTGATATTTGAAGAAATTCTTAAAATTTCGTTCTTTCTGTTTGCAAGTATTTTTAAATGTCATATAAGTATCCCAGTCGTCGCGGCGATGAGAATGTCTGTATTGATTCAGCAAAATATAGTTTGTCCGTTTTAAATGTTGACACACATTATCCCACCAGTTCTTGTTTTCCCGCAAACGATCAGCTGTTGCTGTGTTTTGAGAGTTCCTGGAACGCCTACACATACTACGCTGCACCAAAGTCTCTAACAACTGCACAGAATCATTCACAAATCCTGCATTTGGCTTGTCACTGAACCTGCGAAGTTAGGCTTTCATATGATCGTCCAATATTAGCTGTCGAAATTCGTCATGTTTCTCTTGTGACCACTGATACCAAGAATACTAGTCACCTTCCACGTGGGTAGTACGTTCACCATGTAAACAACACTGAATATGACAAACAATGGAAGGTAGTCAGAAATATCATAATTATTAACTTTAAACATAGAAATCAGCGGAAATAATTCAGTGGATGATACTTCATATTCCACGACGCTAGAACCATTTGATGTGTCAAATGTAAACTCACCATCAAGGTCATCTGGTGATCGATAATTTACAATATGTATCTCAAATGTTTTACAAATGTCCAGTAGAGTATATCCAAATATATTTACGCGGCCATCCTTGTCGCACGATTCACGATTCATATTAAAGTTATCCTCCGGGTACCAGTCGAGATCGTGTAGATCTATATATGATATATTATCATCTATTATGAAATCATCACAAACACCAGTCCTGGCATTTAAGTCCCCACATAATATAAGATTACATTATGTATATACAGTAACTATTTCAGCCAACGACTGTTCTTATTCAAGTATTCCATTTGTTTCGATTTGATCAGCGTAGAATGTGGATCCTTCACATAGAATATAGAAACATTCAATAATAACGTCACATGTTAAACCTGACTGACCTTTATCCAAGAGTAGAATTATTCCAAGATCTGTCTTTTTGATACAATTGATTAGGTCTAAAATGGTGTTTTTCACAAACACAGTTATTCCATCGGGTTGATGACCACGTCTAGATCTCCTTTTTCCATGAACGCAAAATGTAGTATAATCGAAAAGAAAATCAGGTACATCACTATCTAACTTGATCCAAGTTTCGGCTAAAATTATTAAATCAAATGTGCACAAATATTCCTTGAAATAAAGGTCCGCTTTATGAGTATTAAAACTATGATTAATCCTTGACACTAATGTTATACATTTGTTTTGATAAGATGACTATGTCCATGCCAGAGATAAACAAAATCTTTCAAGCCATACTGTGATATAAACCATCGTCCGGGATAAGATCAGTTTTATTTCACTTATAAATTAATTAAGAAAATTAATGTCATTGTTGTTGTAATGCTGTTAACTCGGTCGTTGAACTTAGATACATACAAGTTGGGTAAACTCTGGATACTCTGAATATCTCACATCGATACATTACATCGATTAATATTATATTAGGATATAATATCTTATTAGACATATTGTGGCCTATTGTTGTCTAATATCTGATGTAGATGATGAGGTTGTCGAATTGACCCATATAAGACAATGTACCACAAGACTTATAATACGAAGCATTTATACAATTAAAATCTCATTCGACGACCTATTTGTGTTCTTCTTAGACATAAGGTCGAGTTTTTGTTTGTGACACAATTATTATTGATCAGATTTGCCGAATGGTGTCCTATAATTCCGTCTCATATCAATATAACAAAGTTAAATCTTTAAGTCAACAAATTCTAATTTAAATCTTTAAGTCAACAAATTCTAATTTAAATCTTTAAGTCAACAAATTCTAATTTAAATCTTTAAGTCAACAAATTCTAATTTAAATCTTTAAGTCAACAAATTCTAATTTATTTTAACGGATTTATGGTCAGTAAACTTTTTATCATTTTTCAGATGATATACATTCGATTTAATATAAATAGAGATATGTCCAGTAGAAATGTTTTCTATGTCCCCAACAATTATTACACGAAGTGACTCCCTATACTATAAAACAACAGACTCCGTCATGGTGTAATTATTGTATCTTTTTCTCTTCTTAGAATATACTTCAACTTATCTTTAATAATTCATTTATTGCATCTACGATATCGTTTACTAATACTTCATTATTATTTTGTTGATATCTAATGAACATGTGTTATTGATTAAGAAGAAATAGAGGAATAACCAGAAAAACGCCAAACGTCTCTTAGTTTATGCTTAATGGTATCATCTCAATAGAAACATAACACACTCTAGCGTGTGTCTTCAATTATACAAGGCATTTGTACAGACCTATAGTTATATGTTTTATATATACAATATACCGCCGATAGTGGCTAATGTTCACTTACCTAGAAGGTGATTATGACCACTAATGTGCACATGGTAGGCTAAATAGCCCCAGGGACCACCACAGGTAATGAAGCGAAGTTAAAGATAAACCAACCTTCAGATATCCCCACGTCGAGATTCAATCACGGGTGGTAGTGATATGTGGTCCAACACGTTACCGCTAGACCACGGAGGCGCCCCTAGGTGTATGTATGCTAGTTTATGCTTAATGGTGTGTATCTTGGTAAAGCCCTGAAGGATTATACAAGGCTTTTGCATAGACCTATAGTCATATATTTTATTTATATACAATACATCGATCGTGGATAATGTTCACGCACCTCGAAGAACAAAGACAACATCAAAGACAGATTTTGTGTCTTTGGTAAAATAGATCTATACAAAGTAGAAGATGTTTTAAGTAATTTGTTTGTTTATTTATTGCTTATAAACGGTTCAAGGTTAGTAGATTGCACGTTCGAAATACTCTTATATCTAAATATTCCACATATTACAATAATAAGATCAAGAAACGGGGGGAGTAATCGCTGTTTTGTGAAATGTTTTTGAATAAAGATTTAAATCAAACATGTGTTGTATATGTTGCCGTGTGTATTCTATACATTTAACGCATCAGCCACATTGTCCATCACAGAGTGTCACTGATCAGTAAATATATAAATATATTTAACTAGTATTTTCGTAAAAGCTATCTTAGTAAAACTGTTAATAAAAACTCTTTGGGTTATAATGTTATATTAAAAAATAGCAATGCTAATGACACACACACACCATTCTTGATATAAACAGAAAACTTCAGTAATACGACCTTGATCATATTTGATATGACGTTTATTTATTAAGTTACCCAAATATTAATGGATCTTCGGAGAACTGACAGCTGTATTTGATATAGTTGACTATAATCTACTCTTCCGAAGATTGGAATAATATTTGTTAAGTACCTAAATGATTTCAGCTTCATTTAGATCAAAACTTTCAAAAAATATATGTTTATGGTTATGTTTCTCGTGTCTGTTTTCATAATGTATGCATCATAGCACATGAAAATGGCGTAATATCCTACAAGTGTACCGGTGATATACTAGTCTATAAACCACAAGATCATGAAAATAGATCAAATAGTTCTTAATCCTTGAGGAATTGTACATAATGTATTACCGATATTCAGGCTCGGAATGAGTATAAATTAAATTAAATTACAATTAAATTATTATAAACATATTGCATCTATAGCTCTACTGCAACATCACAAATTCCTAAAATATCAGTATTACATATTGATGAATATAGTTTAGTAAGAAATTCAAATGTTATTTTTGACAAATGACAGAGAATGTCACATCCTCCACCATTACTACCTACTTCAATATTAATAACGCCGGATGTCTAATTTTATTATAGACTATTTCAACTCCCTATTATATTGCAAATCTGATAATGCCATAAGTCAACTTCGAAAAATAAGACTGGTGCATCTCATACGGTGACACTTAGGTGGTGAGAAGATATATGAGACATTTCAGCCATGGGATATATGGTAAATATGTCTTTATCGTCATATCAACCATTTTTAAACAGATTGTTGAAGGAGATTAAAAGTGGCAGTTGCTGGGTTGTAGCTCTTTATTGGATCTTGGTGTATCTCTGACAGAACAAGTCATAGCTACTTCTATGCGACAATGGAGTTAGTCCCATTATCCGATCGGGGTAATATTATGTTAACTCAGCGTGCAGTGAATCTCCTCGGGACATTGATGAACGTATCCATTATTCCACTTTCCACATGTACTGCACAGCTCGGTAAATAGATGGAAAAAATACAATAGAGTTTTAATTATTTGCGTCCATCTTGTACCAAAACCAAACAAAATAATCAACTCCTGTTTGGTAGAATGGCAGTGATACGTGATCTTTACAACAAGCTGGTAATTCAGTCATTTTCTGTTCCTGTGCATCACCTCCATTACACTGACAATGAACACATTTATGGAGGACTTAACGGATAGTTGAATTATCACAATAATCCAAAACTTATTTCTTAGTTCAGCGAGAATATGGTTTCTACTGAGATGTGTCCGAGACGCTCGTCAACCAGGCGAATGGTTAGTGTTGTGACATGATGTCTATGAGCTTGTTAAATGTGTGTGTCTAGGTTGTGAATTATACACCAGTAGTAATGCGTAATAATAAATGTTGTTGCTGTGACCTACCTTAAGTAGTGATATACGAATATGCAAATCAAGTTCAGTTAAGAACTATCCCCAAGAACCACTTGTGGGTTTTACTTTGGTGTCTGAATATACAGCAAGCTAAAATAACATGATGTTTCGTGTAGTCTAGTACTGATGCTCTGTTTACTCGCAATCCATCGTTATCCTAATACGAGATGAAACCTTTGCTTACTAGCCATGCTGATTTATCTTCTAAAACTTGGGACCCTTGATGCCAGGCCACGTGATGACTAATCGACGTTATTCAACTCTGATATGATGTTATACCATTATTAAAGTTGTGTGAAGTCTCGAATCATTTGAACCATATTTTCAATAAATACTGGGTAGTGCATTCGTTCGTTAGATATGTATCGAAGTAGAGTCCTGGAGTTTGTATACCGCCTCACATCCAGAGATTCGTCCATTTCACGGTGAATCACGCAACCAAATTGAACGACTGTGAATGCGGCGATCAACGCTAAGGGGGGAATCGCTGTAGGCTTCAGTTTTAATTGTTCCTTCTACAAAGGAGACATAGCGTTAATAATCTTCTATTATGAATGTCTGTTAGTGTTCATCATAGTATTGTTGAATGTTTGTGATCTTCGGTTGCCATAGTGTCTGTTCCAGTATCTGTGATTTGTTGTTTTTGGACTTTCCTCGGGGAAAGGAGTCGACATTGTGTATTGTCCATCGTTGACAACTACGTTCCATATTGTCCGGGAAAATAGCTACCTTATGATCGTTGAAATTCATTTCAAAGAGCTATGAGATGAAGGCAGATATTATTACTTCCTTAACAGTACTAACCTTTCCTGGTTGTGATGACAGTAGGGGACCATTTACCGTCCCGGGATGGGACAATTACAGGACCAAGGTATATAAACATACTACAGTTGCTTTGTAAGAACCAGACACACTTTTTGGTGTGTTCTTCAAATGAATGTGTACAAGAGACTTTGATTTCGTTGTGCGAAGTTAATTTGTTTTAATATTTCTGAGACCAATATTCACCATAGAGCAAAGGAGCAAGTAATGTATTTGCCATGAATACACAGGTATTTATAGAGATAACTGAGATCAGTACAAATCAATGGAATTGTTTGAATATATATTTAGTTACTAAAATCATCACGTGTAGCGTGACTATAGCCAGGTAAGGTATATATAATAAATAGGATAATTAGAATATAGTCGAACTCGCAAGTCCGATCACCTCTGTTAATGGACCACTTTCACGGTCTTAAATTATTGCTATGCTTTAAATTATATTTTGCTTCTATAACTCAGCCAACAATGGAGTTTAATGTTTTTAAACTATATGTTGTGATGTGACAAGGTCCAAACTGTACATGTTTTAATTGTGAATTTTGTTCTTTAAAGCAAATGCGATGCTTTATGTATTTCTTGTCGTATTTAATGTTTATGTAAGTCTAGACTGATATGTGGAGAATGTCTTATAAACGGCATGTCTGACGCTCCTTCTAATCATTTATCATATTTCTATTGGTGTATGTTCTCTTTTAATTGTGTTCCTGTGGTTTTTAATACCGGTGTTATGGTGCCAGTTCTTAAAAATACCTTAACCCTATTGTTGCAAAGAATTATAGACCTATTATTGTATCTTCTAATAGTTAATAGTTTCCTTTAGGGATATCTCAATATGTAATAATCAATTTGACTTTAGGTCTTACACTTCGGCTTATACAATGGAACTTCTCTATTGAATGATCTTATGTGTAATAGTAAATACACTGGTTCCTATTTGTTTATATGTAGTTTAGATGTGAGAAATGTTTTGACTCTATATGGTACGAAAGTATACTTTCACCTGTTTTATTTAACTTATTTCTGTCTGGTTTAATGCTTGAATTGTCTCTTTGTGAACAGGGGGTACGTGTCGGGAACCACTTATATAAGTCATTTGCTTATGCTGATGATATCTCTATATGGATACTACAGTTCCAGGTCTACAAAAATTGATTGATATATGCACATATTATTCATCCCTATGGCGTTTTAATTTCGGCATCAAAAAGACAAAATGTATGATGGTATGTAAAGGATATGGTTGTTTTACGACAACGCCCCAATGGTATCTGAAAAACAAACCTATACAAAATGTGAAAGACATGGAAATACTGGGTGTACCTTTTAATAATAATGTTAAATACAACAACTTAGTACTCGAATTCAAAAAGCTAAACGAAGTATGTTTTCAATAAACAATATTGGCATGTCATATCCAGGTTTAAATACAAAAAGCAAAGTTCACTTATATAAAACCATATGTTTGCCTACTTTATTATATGGTGTTGATTGTCTATCTGTGAGTGTCAATAATGTGGCTAAGATTCAGTCTTCACAAGACAACATCGTGAAATACGTTTGTGATCTCAGCAAAAAGATCTCATCATAATAATGTTCTTTAAGCTCTTGGCATAACTGGTGAGAATACTCTTTTAAATGAATATAACAAGTTATTTCAAAATGATTCACCAACCAGGAAACTTTGTGTATATTTTATTGATTTATTTGTCACTGAAATATATATCTTAATACCTGGCACATTAGTAAATCGAATTGTTGATATTGGTATTTCTCTCGCTAGTCTTATTTTCCCAGATTGTATAAATTCTAGTCAATCTTCATACACTGCTGATGATGGTCTCGTCGACTCACTACGATTTATGTTATACAACTATAATTATATAAAGCCACGGTCTAACAAGTATCTTTAAGTTAAACTTTTAACAAAATCTTCTTAAAGATTATTGTTGTATTAAGCTTGTATTGTTCTTGTTTATATTATTGTTGTATTAAGCTTGTATTGTTCTTGTTTATAGTACTCTGTGTGCACTTTTATCTTGTATTTTCTCTATTTTATGGAGGTTGATTAAAATAATAATAATAAATATGAGAGCAGTCCATCAATGAATCCCCGAAAAACCAAACAATGGATAAATCAGTTTTATTGTTATCTTTTTGCATTACATACCAAAACATATCTCTGGCATGATGTAATTTGGTAAATAATGAAACACCTCGAGTAATCGTGATTACGATTACATTTACAATGTTATCGATTACAATTACTTGAGATATATTACCCCAACCCTGTTACCGTCCAACTATGACGGAGGTGTGTGACAAAAGGACTGTTTTTACTCATAAGAATAAATTCTATTGGTTCTAAAGCTGTTATTTATCAGGATCTCAACATCTAGGTTTGGTATAACTCGAGAAGTTCTCTCAGCACACGTTGTAGGTGAGGCCATCCCTGTATCATGTCAGGTTTGGGGACGTGGTGAACCCTGATTGATTTCCTGGCGGGTGTATGTCTTCGATAAACTAATGAGGTTACCCCGATAATATCCGTTATAATCAATTCTTTAACAGCAATACTAGATATACAGCTATATCAATTAATGCTCTCTAGTGCCAGATGCTTCCAGTAACAACCTATACCCTACTTCTATTATTATAAAACCAATATGTCGTTATATGCTTGTCACTTCTCTTCTGGTTCTGTTTTTTTCACTGTGTATCCCTTATGACTAATCATCAATATGTAGTATCATGGGCCTCATTACATATTGTTTAGGTGGCGAGTAGTGCTATATTTCACTATATGTGCCAGCTTTTGTACCGTTATTTCTCACTAGGATATCGTTTGGAAACACGACACCAATGCTCCGTTCCAGCTGACAGAGAAGTTATCTATGCGCCATATTAATATAATCTTCATCATCAGAATGTATTTCTACTAAAGCTATAGCTTTGGCGATCTCCATCTCAGGTTTATCTGTCTGGTTCTGCAGGTTCTATCGTTTTCGAAATATGCCATTCTATATCATCTACCCATCTATACGAGTCTTCTCAGATTTAACAGATACAATTAACAATGCAGACTTGTGGTGTCCCGAAGATCGCGACTTCTGGCTATTTTTGAAGAATCTAGATCCACTTTCACAATTATCAGTCAGGATTTCGGGATCCAATCGTATACTTGTATATGTATGATAGACGTATATTATCTGACGTCAACACATCACAAAGATCAGTATGAGTTGATAAGTAAATCCTATCAAGTTCATTGAATACAACCAACTCATTTAAAATTTTGTCATCCACCATAAAGTTGGTGATTTCGTTTCGTTTTCTGGTGACTATGGATAGGGATAATGTGGATCTCTGTGATTTGATGTCTAAGTCGATTCCAGATCAAGATTATCAGTTTTGAAGTTACCGGTATCTCCCTCAACCTCCTCATGTCATAAAGCTTATCCCTTAAAGAGATATTCTATACATGGTAGGATCTATCAACGCTTACAACGTATGTTGTTCATTATCGTAATATATTATGAAAATGTACAGAAACACAATTATGTCGCTAATGCTCTTTCAATTAATCCATCAATTTATTTCGACGCAGTGTAATCTACGAAGACATCAATAAACTTAATTTAGATTCTGGACAAGATATAGTTAAGTTATATTTAGATCATTACAGCAAATAGTGGTATTATGATATAAAATCAGTAACAGGAGCATAATTACACCAATACTTTGGTATGCCAACAACATATACAATCAAACTACATATTCTGATATTAATATAATTTATAGGGAGATATTTACCAGTCATAAAATCCTGCAAAAACGCTACATATCATAATGTATTGTACATTGATACTTACATATGTGTTGCTACATAGTTATTAAACATTGAAAACATTGAAAATCTCTGATCGATCTGTTCCTATTAAATATGACAAAACAATTAGGTATAGTGACTACCGCTGAAAATAGCCAACAAACAACTAAATTGGCCGTTTGTAACTAATACAAAAATGTGATACGGTCACTGAAGAGATTCGAGCTTATACACGTTATAACCTTACCCACTAAGATGTCCAATCCAAATGTTAACTATTGAAATAAGAGAGGCTCAATTCGGTTATTATCACAACGATTGTGATATGTTTGGTCATAATGCACACAAATATACATCAACTTGTCCCATTAACAGTAAATGTTATAGGCAGTTCCATATCAACTGGAGGCTGGTGGTGCATGCATGCGTGCGTGAGTACGCGTGTGCTTGTGCGTGCGTGTGGGTGCGCGCGCGCTTGTGCGTGTGTGCATGTGTGTGCGCACGTGCATACATGTGATTTAGAATACACATAGAAAGGCAAGAGACACAGAGCATCAACATATCTAAACATCCTTTGAGACATGCCTCCATAAATATAAATATTAATACATTAATATAAATATAAAATGTTCCATACCTGCACATATCGATACATATATGCGTATACCTAAGCATGTGTCTGGGCTACTCATCAGTCTGTGGGAACCAGCTAATTCGCTTTTCGTACGCTCACAGGAAAGCGGCTACATGCACACTACGTACAAGAAGGGGAAGCACGTAAAAGATAGCATTTGACATCACAGCTCGTAGTAAACAATACGTGTGTGTGTGTGTGTGTGTGTGTGTGTGTGTGTGTGTGTGTATGTGTGTGTGTGAGAGAGAGAGAGAGAGAGAGAGAGAGAGAGAGAGAGAGAGAGAACAAGTGAGTATGGGAGTGAATGGATGTCTGTGTTAATGTAATTAATAAAAAGACATGATTCATCAGATAGTTGGGACTGAATCGGCAACTTTTCCTGCTAAGAAATATGTAATATACCCCTAAAGGAGTTCCCTCGATATATAATATAATCGTTTGCATTTTTATTAATTAAAACTTGTTCCTACTAAGGTACAATATTTTAGATCTAATCCCATTCTTTCAAAAGAAATAAAAGTAAGCGGTTATATTTAATCATAGCGTCTCTACTATGGTTTAATTATCATAACGTTCATTAACTCTTCTATAACTACCACGGTAGTTGTGGTCGTGACGTCAGTACTTCTCACTATTATTTGCCGCAAATATCAAGCGCGGATCCAGATACGTATCTTATTTGAAGGGAGGGCATATCTTTTTGAGTGAGTGAGTGAGTGAGTGAGTGAGTCAGTCAGTCAGTGAGTCAGTCAGTCAGTCAGTCAGTCAGTCAGTCAGTGCTTCATTCAATCACATTAATTGTTCGACCATAGATAAAATCCCAAAGATCTATACCTTGTCAAATAGGAGAACGAGACCGAAGATTCTAATAATGAAAAAAAAATAGTTTTATCTATGTTAGTATTTTAATATTTTTCAATGTATGTGTGTAATTAGGTATTTTATCAAAGTAGCGCCATCCGCTGTTTGTGAGAGGTCAGTGTTTGGGAGCTTCTTTCTTCTTCTATCTCTATGTGGGGGGTCAGTGTGTGTGTGTGTGTGTGTGTGTGTGTGTGTGTCGACCTTGACATCTTATGTCTAACACACAAACCATACCAAGCATAACGCCGTTGTTTCGTGGTTTTGTATGAGTCACAACTCCAA
>JAODUP010000475.1:77500-285000 GCA_025642065.1 Paralvinella palmiformis
CCTTATAACAACAAACCTTAACAATTAATTAACTCATAAAGCTTGCACATCAACATTATATCTCATTTTTAAATGTTCTATATAATATTATCAATATTTCGGATCGATATAGCATCATCAACTAATCATCATTAGGTTAGTGTGATGAAGATCAGCTAATGGCTAAGGTAATAGTGTGTCACACTCTAGTATAGTGATAGGTCACATCAGGTTACATCTACAAACTGTAGGTAATGGTATTAACCAGGTGGCTCTTACCTGTTAATAGGCCATATTATTGGAATGTGTGGTCGAGGCAAGATGTGGTAGGGAAAAGGTGTGGTCGAGGGAAGATGTGGTAGAGAAAAGGTGTGGTCGAGGGAAGATGTGGTAAGGAAAAGGTGTGGTCGAAGAAAGATGTGGTAAGGAAAAGGTGTGGTCGATGGTAGGCGTGTACAAAGAAGAAGGTGTAGCCGGGAGTAAGCCTGTGCCATGGGAGACGTGAAGGTGTCTATAGACTGAGGGAGATGTAGCCAATAAAAAGGGTGGCACGATATTATTATATCACATGTGATATAATAGGTTGAATATAATAACCTAACATAATCTAATATAACGTTAAAATAAAAATATCGAATACAATATAATATATATATATATATATATATATATATCTTGGGAGATATATGTTTTTCTTAATGGTATTATAATTAACTCTAAGTATGAAACCAAATTGAATGATATCAGGATCTGTGTATCACTTTAAATATACGTAACATTTATGTAGCTCTCTCTATCCAGCTAGATAGCTGTTCTAAGCCGTTTTACATTATTATTGTCACATCTCAACTCCCAAGGAGCATACAACGCATGCCGTCTTTAAATTTACGAAGCGTTACACAGACAAATAGTCATCGAGTCCTGTCAGGATTTCATTTCTAACTAAATGAACCAGTCGCCACATGACAGCATTGCAGTTCCGGAGTCTCGAACCCGCGATCCTTCGATTACGAATCCTACGCCCTGACTAACTGCGCCATCACGGCTCGACAAATGTACTTTCAGGGCCTGAAAATAATCCGTAAAATATCCTGTGATATAAAGATGGCACTTTGGAAGAATGAGTTTGTATGTACTTTATTTATTTTGATATTCAGATAAAATAATTCACAGTCACAGCTAAGAGTCAGCTCAATTCCAAATACTGCCGGCTGCACTACCAGCTGCGCCACTTTTCGGTTATGAAGTTTATATTAGCCTATCATTTTCTGTCACTGTTATCCAAGAAAAGTATATTCCATCGTTTCTCATTTGAGATAGGTTTAAAGTCGGCGAAGTCCCAAACGTTTATATACGTCAGAGGGCAGCACTGATACGACATTAATGTCACTAGCTACCAATCTGCTGTTTACATATTTAATGGTTCCTTAATGTTAGCTCAAAGCTGAATAAGGGCCAATACTAAAGAAATGTCATTAGATCCGAGCAATCCAATAAATAATCAACCAATTAATCTAAGCTCAAAATGTGTGAAAGTCTTAGAATTATTTATGGCAAATGTTAAGAGGGTTATATAATGGTGAGTTTGGTTTACAGAAAATTTATAGATATATAATATGTGGACTAGAAAATATTTTGCAGCACATGGTATGTTGTTTTTTTCTGTTAATTTTTAATTTCATTATGTGATATTAGGAATCTAACTACGTCTGTTAGGTGGAAAGGTATTTTATAAAAATAGTTTAAGTATCTGGATGTAAGGTTTTACCTTTGGGTAATTTCAAATACAAACACGAGTAATTGATAAACAATATACAAGACAACATCACTTTAAATTAGGATCTTTCTCAATTAAAACTATCACGAGCCTCCCAATAGAGAGTTAAACCAAGGTAGATAAATTCGTATTTAAATGATAAATAATCCGTAGCAAAAAGCATTAAATATTGCATCAGTACGTGTAAGGGGGGGGGGGGTTACAATATGAAGGTAATAGATGATTGGTCAAAAATACCATCTATATAATAATGTGTGTGTGTCATCCTTAACTTAACTATTATAATATTATCATCTAAAACTACCATAATGAACCAAGGTTGTCGCATAAAGCAGGTTGTCTCATAAAGCAGGTTGTCTCATAAAGCAGGTTATTTGAGTAGAGAAAATAGTCGTCATTTATCACTTTTACTGTCAAAAAATCAGCAACCCTCCCCCCGCGTCCCCATCATATAGCCTTAAAACAGAGATGTTTCTAAGTATCTAGTCCTTCAACATTGTTGTTAGAAGGATGTATAACAAGTATATGACAAACTGAGGTTGTTTCTAATCTCTATATATTCAGTATTGTTATTTCTTACATTAAAACGATAATATAAATTCGCTTCTAATTTTTAATCAGATATAAAAATATTATAAAATTGTGTTCTAGTAAACAATAGATTGATATTAGATATATCTTAAGATATATTAACTTGTCTCTATATAATAGTATATTATTCACAAAATAAAATGTCAAACGAAATAAAAGTCAGTGGAGATATTAACGTTTTAAGTAGATAGTTTATTTATTTATATATATATATATATATATATAGTTACGTCATTTAAGTTCCTCGAATTAATTATGTGTGTGTGTGTGTGTGTGTGTGTGTGTGTGTGTGTGTGTGTGTGTGTGTGTGTGTGTGTTCTCGCCATATCAATTTTGCCATATGACTATTCATAAAGCGTCCGCCATATATAGCGTCAGATTATCAACTTTTAGCGGCTTTATTGACACGGGTTTTCCGTTCCCTAATGGTTTATTCCATTAAGTCAATAGTCACCTCAGTTACTTGCCATATTGTCCAAAATTGATTGTCACCTGAAGGCAACCTCTTTTATGTATCGAATATGGATCTGCACGCTTCACTGCCCAGAAATAAGCTAATCTAAGGCATTCTATTGTTCCTCATAAAGGCTCTAGTTTTATAGAATATATATATATATATATATATCGCGGCTCGTTTAATATTTATATCAGTAAGTACCGTATTCTATACGAGTGAGTGATAATCCGCCAATGTGAGCACAGGTTATAAATTAATATCTGAATGGCTTGTCGGTGGCGCCATCTATTACAATCATCAGTGATTTGGCATTTATAATTTTATTCGTAACTCCACATGGGAGACTTCACTTACAGAATTGACACGCTGGAAAACAGTATGTTAACGTCTTAATTTGGTAAGATAATGAACTTTGACTGATTGATGTCGAAACTGAAGTCTAAAAACAATATAACGAGAAGATAACTCATCAAACATTATCTATTGCAGATATTTTAGGATACATCCAAGTGACTCAGATAATCGTTAATCATGTTTCCTAAAGAAGATGCCCTTTGTCATCATAAAGAGGCGGCTTCGGTAAGTTTGTTTTGACAATAGTATTGTTTGTAATTATGTAGACAACCCTTGTTTATATTTGTGTACACAATAATTATGTTTGTGTCTACCGAGACAGCCCTTGTTTATATTTGTGTACACAATAATTATGTTTGTGTCTACCGAGACAGCCCTTGTTTATATTTGTGTACACAATAATTATGTTTGTGTCTACCGAGACAGCCCTTGTTTATATTTGTGTACACAATAATTATGTTTGTGTCTACCCAGACAGCCCTTGTTTGTGTATGTACTGATTTTGTTTATGTTTGTAGAAGTTCCATCTGTCTTTTTATATATGTATAACTGTAAATAATATTTGTTTTTGTGTATGTATAAACAACATCATTGTGCGGGTGAGTAACTACATACAAGTATGTGAGCACGTGCTTCCGTGCATGAGTGTGTGTTTATGTGTGTGTGTGTGTTGCGTACGTGCGTGCGTACGTGTGTGTGTGTGTGTGTGTGTGTGTGTGTGTGTGTGTGTGTGTGTGTGTGTGTGTGTGTGTGTGTGTGTGTGTGTGTGATAAAACATTACCTTGTGCTTATATCATGACAATTAACATATCATCAAATTACATAATTAAATGGACGTATTACGATGTGATATATAAACATGAATTAACTAATTCATTTAACATATTTTTAACATAATGTTTATCAAAAGTTGCTGTATGTAGCATGTTTAAACTATGGTGTGTGATATTAGCCATTACTAGACAATAGTGTGTGATATTAGCCTTTAATAGACAATAGTGTGTGACATTAGACGTTAGTAGGTAACAATGTAATACAATATTATTTTATTTTCGCCCTAATTACAGTGTATTATATTAGTCTTTAGTCAATGGTGATATTGTTCATTATTTAGTGATATTATATATTAACCTGGACGTTGCTCCCTGATATTACATTTAGTTAACGATATTGTTCAATATTGCTGACATTGGGACACTTTTAGTAGACAATAATATCATATTAGTATTAAGACAGAGGTACCTTATTAACTTAGCTATCACAGAGTGATGTATTGTTATACTGGTTGTCTATATTGTGTTATACTGGTTGTCTATATTGTGTTATACTGGTTGTCTATATTGTGTTATACTGGTTGTCTATATTGTGTTATACTGGTTGTCTATATTGTGTTATACTGGTTGTCTATATTGTTTTATACTGGTTGTCTATATTGTGTTATACTGGTTGTCTCTATTGTGTTATACTGGTTGTCTATATTGTGTTATACTGGTTGTCTCTATTGTGCTATACTTGTCTATATTGTGTTATACTGGTTGTCTCTATTGTGTTATACTGGTTGTCTATATTGTGTTATACTGGTTGTCTATACTGTGTTATACTGGTTGTCTATATTGTGCTATACTTGTCTATATTGTGTTATACTGGTTAGACCTATTGTGTTATACTGGTTGTCTATATTGTGTTATACTGGTTGTCTATATTGTGCTATACTTGTCTATATTGTGTTATACTGGTTGTCTATATTATGTTATACTGGTTGTCTATATTGTGTTACACTGGTTGTCTATATTGTGTAATGCTGGTGTCTATATTATGTGTTACTGATTGTCTATACTGTGTGATACTACTTGTATAAAGTGTGTTGTAGTAAAGGTACTAGTAATAATAATATTTAGGATATATTTGTAACAGTAAAAAACATTTAGTTCAACCCCAACACTAACCCAACTAGGTCAGTTACTAAAATTATGTTATATGATACCAGAAATGTGTTATTTGAAATTTTGATACCAGAAATATATTATTTGATACCAGCACTGTGACATAAGATACCATATATATGGTAAGTATTTAATATTGCAGTTTGTTTGCAAAAACGTTACAAAGTATTTAACAAGCAATCCCAATTCCTTATTTTATCATCCCCAAAAAAATGTATTCATAATTTAACTTAACTAATTATTATGTATAATCATGTCTAAACTTGTGATATCACCTTTAATATCAACTGGAAAATATTGTATTGTCTGTAGTATCTACCGTGACTGGTTCTCTATGTCGGCGCATATCTAAACACGTTTAATCTACCAACTTATAAACGTCATTCTAAGTGCAGTTACAAAGCTACTCGTAAACAGATAACTCAGGTGCGTCAATAAGTGGAATGTTTTGGATTTTCCGTTCCCACATCCGGGAGGTTAATTGTCTGTCTGTCTGTCTGTCTATCTGTTCCACAAACAATGTAACAAATTTTCCATGACTCGCCTCCATCGACTCAGTCAGTTGGCACGTTGCCAAATCCACCATTCCTCCATGCACACACATACATGTATATACACACACTGATAATGACATCATGTATAATGTTTACATCATAGTTATATGTAAATAAATATACAATTGATGTCAGAACTACAATTAGTTACCTCAGATACTCAGATAGTGAGTGACCAGTTACGAATCAAGTACAAGTGAAGTAATTATTTGTTTATAATTTTGTTTACGTTAATGTTATTGTATATAATAATGTGTGTATTGTTTTCGTCATCGTATTTCTCATTTCATTTTATTATAATTAGCGTTTTTACATCATTCCAGAGGTTAGAGCCCTCAGCGCCACCTTTGAGTGACCTAGACGTAGATAACGCTAATATGAATGAACTGAATAAATCCAGTGGCTCCCCCAAGCGTCGGCCAGATATACTAATGAATATTCCGAGCCACGGAGATGGCGAAAAATGTCGAGACAAACTAATTCCCGCCAAAAACAAGCTGACTACGGAACCTCAGGGGTAAGTACGGCATCTACGGGAGACAAGTAATAGATAGATCGATAGATACATTATGGAAAATAGTGGGCACATAATCCTAGAAGTAACGTAGATAACCTTAAAGGTAAAACTGTGTTAATTAGGTAGATCTAAATAACAGAACGAGATAGATTAATATGCTGTTTAGATCTATCCTTACATCTAGATAGCTAGATTATATCTCTAGATTATATGTTGATATTATATTTAAATAGTATCATAGTATCATGTAAATACTAATATTAGTAGAAAATGTCAGAGATAAGAAAGATAATGTGATAGCATATTGATAGTGATAGATACAATGATAATAGCTGAGCTGGTACTGTTTCAAACTAAAATATTTAATACAGTTCGAATCAGCTGAAAATATTTGGGTTTGTCATTGTGGATTATGTGTTTAATATAAAATGGCATCAAATAGAACTGTTATAACTTTATCTAAGGTCTTACCGTATAACGTTTACTAATACGGACATGGGATCAATTCCATTTTTCCAATTCCACTCAATTCCATTTGGTCAATTCCACATCAAATTTATCAATTCCACTTCCAAATGTATCAATTCCATTTTACTAACCTTATAACATATACTATCTATCCTCATGGGATTAACCTTATAACATATAATATCTATTGTCATGGGATTAACCTTATAACATATACTATCTATTGTCATGGGATTAACCTTATAACATATACTATCTATTCTCATGGGATTAACCTTATAACATATACTATCTATTGTCATGGGATTAACCTTATAACATATACTATCTGTTATCATGGGATTAACCTTATAACATATACTATCTGTTATTATGGGATTAACCTTATAACATATACTATCTATTGTCATGGGATTAACCTTATAACATATACTATCTGTTATCATGGGATTAACCTTATAACATATACTATCTGTTATTATGGGATTAACCTTATAACATATACTATCTGTTATTATGGGATTAACCTTATAACATATACTATCTGTTATTATGGGACTAACCATATAACATATACTATCTGTTATTATGGGACTAACCTTATAACATATACTATCTATTGTCATGGGATTAACATTATAACATATAATATATGTTATCATGGGACTAACCTTATAACATATACTATCTGTTATTATGGGATTAACCTTATAACATATACTATCTGTTATTATGGGACTAACCATATAACATATACTATCTGTTATTATGGGACTAACCTTATAACATATACTATCTGTTATTATGGGACTAACCATATAACATATACTATCTGTTATTATGGGACTAACCTTATAACATATACTATCTATTGTCATGGGATTAACATTATAACATATAATATCTGTTATCATGGGACTAACCTTATAACATATACTATCTGTTATTATGGGATTAACCTTATAACATATACTATCTGTTATTATGGGACTAACCTTATAACATATACTATCTGTTATTATGGGACTAACCATATAACATATACTATCTGTTATTATGGGACTAACCTTATAACATATACTAATCTATGATTTTATTACAAACAGTCCATGGAAGACAAAGAATCTTGGAGAGTTAGTTAATGATGAAGCTGATCCTTTAAAAATTAAACGTAAGAGACAACGGAAGGTCAAGAAAGGTCAGTATCCAAAATAACTAGTTTGTGATATTGAAGTCCAAATAATATAATAATATAATATATTATCACTAACTAACTTATTGATCAACATTAATAAGGTGATGAGATAAGATTAACAATGAACAATTGGGATAATACTTATACTTGTATGTTAGAGATGCACAAACAAAGAAATGCACAACCAGATAGACAGACAGACATATATAGGAATGGCTGAAAATAAAACAGGGTTGGCAGGTTTAACCCACCCGCTGAGTTAAACCCAGGTTGGACTAACCTCCCATTTTGGGTTAAACCAGGGTTAAACTCATTTTAGGCACAATTCACCTTTAGTTGATTAAATAAAACACACTAAATGTAAATTAATTTATTATCTATATTAATCAAAAGGCAATTTAACAAATAAGCTCAAGCAATCATAAAACAGATAAATGTTCAGGCCACCAACAAATCATAACATCTTACATAATTACTACAGTGTGATAATGTCTTATTGTTTCCACCAACAATGTAATATATCAAATATTGGATTATGTTGATTGGTGCACATTGTCAGCATCTTAACATCTTAAATATGCATACCCTTCAAACAACTACTTTTCATGTGTATAAAATGTATAAATTTGTGAGTCAATATACTGTATTCTGAGAAAAACACAGTTTAACCTGGGTTAAACTAGTAAAACCTAAGTTTAACCCAGGTTAAATTACTAAAACCTAGGTTTAACCTGGGTTAAACTAGTAAAACCTAAGTTTAACCCGCCGGGCTGGGCTAAACCAGTTTAACCCAAGTTAAACTCCAACCCTCAAATAAAGAGAGAAAAACTCACAAGTGCACACAAAAGCACACATAAACATGTAAACAATAGCTTCCTCCAAATCACACAATTGCTACATCTCCACATGGAGTTAAATATATTTTATTGTTTAACCTTAACAATGTAAGTTTAAAAAGAATTATCTGTCAGGTGGCATTTGCTAGATTTAAAACACCTTCCTTATTTTGCTTAATAATTGTTTAACGTCTAAATACTGTGAAGTATTCTACATTTGATCAAATTCAATAAGATAAAAGAAAAATTTCAATAAATACTGATATTGCACATACTCTGTGAATAAAGCTCTTGATACTGTCATAATACATTCCCTGTAATACTATGTTATTGTCAATATGAAACCATTAATAACCTTATAACACACCCTACTACAACATGTTGATATTAAGCCATTAATAACCTTATAACACACCCTACTACAACATGTTGTTCATATTAAGCCATAGATAACCTTAGAACACACCCTACTACAACATTTTGATTTTAAGCCATTGATAACCTTATAACACACCCTACTACAACATGTTGTTCATATTAAGCCATAGATAACCTTAGAACACACCCTACTACAACATGTTGATATTAAGCCATTGATAACCTTATAACACACCCTGTTACAACATGTCAATAATATTAAGCCATTGATAACCTTATAACACACCCTACTACAACATGTTGATATTAAGCCATTGATAACCTTATAACACACCCTGTTACAACATGTCAATAATATTAAGCCATTGATAACCTTATAACACACCCTACTACAACATGTTGATATTAAGCCATTGATAACCTTATAACACACCCTATTACAACATGTTGGCAATATTAAGTCATTTATGATAGCAGATATTTGTGTTATGTAGTTTCACTTTTTTTTCAGTCACTATTTTCGTTTTTTCCATTGTTATATATATATATATATATTTCCTGAGATGAGGTGTACATAATTCCCCCCCCCCCCCACATTTATATGATATATATAACTTTTTGAAATATTCACTAAAATAAAACTACAGTGTTTTTTAATTCATCTACCTGTAATAGACATATTGTAAAAAAATTACTCAGTGTTGCCATAACAACTCTCCCCTCTACCATACGTCCCAGACATGACCCACGCCAAATGTAAATAACAGTGTGTTGACTCTTTTATTGGTATAATTAATTTGTATGTTATCTAGCCTGCTGACATTATATTATCTCTCTTTTTCTCATCCCTGCATCCATCATTTGACATCCCGTCGACTCATTAAACGCCTACCTACACTAACAAACTAACTACTATCAGGACTGTGCTGGCTTGGTTGGCTTCTATGTTTTCCAGTTTACTGTTTATGTTGGGTTCTCAGGGAGACTCCAATTGACGAAGAGGACTTGAGAGAAGACGATTGCTATCCTTGCTATAGTTAAAGAGTTGTTCTCTGTATTGAACACTCTGCTTCGCCTTTATTATCATAACGTTCGCGTGTAAATGTATTGGTTCAACCAGGGAAAGGTGGAATGGATCAATCCATTATGATTCTCCCGATCAGCATGCGGTTTACACATAATGGGGCCGTGTCGCTATGAGAGATACACAAAAGAGGCCATTTGGCCGCCTTAGCTAGCTTGCTGTAGTGTGAAATGTGTAGTGAGTGTAATACTGGTAGTCAGTTCAATATATATATATATATATATATATATATATATATATAGTGAGTGAGCTAATCAGTAAAGATACCTCTAGCCAGATATTTGTATTCAAATCGCCTTAATTGGGTTATTATGATTTGATAACTGGAACAATTCGTTTAGTATGTTGTCATAGTTACTGCTGACAAAACTATCATCACATTTTATAAACGTAAACATAACCAGCTTTGTTTGTTTTGAGTTAATATTAATACGTCAGAATTCAAGTTATTTAACATGATCCCTTAGTATTATCTCTTCATTAACATCCTAACACATTACACCTGCTACTATCCCCTAGCTCGACCGTATATTCCTAGAACCTGATTAACTTGACCCATTAAGCCATAACTAGACCTCTGACCCCTATACACGTCTTTTACTTTACCACTAATCGCTAGCCATCTAAACTCATCTCGCTCAACTTAACAACTGCTAACCTGGCCAACTTTCTGACCCGTGCTGGCTCACTTCCACTCCACAAATCTATATAATATACCCACTTCCTGACCCCTGCTGGTTCACCTCCTCCCCACAGATCTATCTAACATACCCACTTCCTGATCCATGTTGGTCTATCTCACACTGACTTATCTAAAATGACCCCTCCCGAAATAAACGATCACTAATTTATCAATTCATTATTGACTAATATCCTGATTATCCTGATTTCTTCTTATCATCAGCATTAGGATGGGCTTTCTGGATTACATGCGCCCCTCTGGCCGTCATATTAAATTTAATTCGGGATTCGCCGATTGATCCAGATGATCCATTCGACTGGAACAACGATCCCTTGCGTCCCTGGAATTATAAGGTTAATCTGGATGCAAAAATCACATGAGATGATAAGAATGACCTAAGCTATACTCATGACATCCAGGACTTATGCTGTCTGGATTAGGAAATGATCCTGATTAACATCCCTGTGTATATATTTGAGTATACGTTGTTAATCTGGATTTGGAAATGGTCAATATAATGTCGATTGACCTATAAGAATGATATTAGGTTAATATGTAAATATATTTGCGCTGCACATAAAAGTATATTCTATTGTTCTCGTACACGTATGTATTACTTTTATCTGCAGTAAAGTATTATTAATTAAAGGTTTTTATCGGTTGTATCATCAAGGTGTCATCTTTTATGATTAAGTTGTCATAATAGGAATACTCTTATTGTTATTATTGTTGTTTTAAACGGAAAAGTTTGCAATAATTTCCAGCCGTTGATTCGGTTTGGTTTTGGGAATTTTTGTCGCCCGAAAAATACTTTTACTGGTCTAAAAGTATCTTGTTTCTCTGAGAGTACAATAAACCTTTTGTTTATGTATTATTTGATTGTGATAGAATGGCAAATGTATATGGGATGTGTGTACAATGTTTACTAAATTGATTAGACGAAATTATTAAAAGTTAGTGTGTGTGTGTGTGTGTGTAAAACGTGTTTCTATGTTAAGCGTTTAACATTTTGACGTCACATATAATCAATATGTTTTGTGCTACATCATCGATATGTTGTGATAGATTGTCAGTCATTTATGTGTTATTATGACGTTAAAGTCTCCTTTTATAGAGACATTAAAGCCCTTATGTTCCGAGGTCATTTGTTTGTTGATTTGTTTTAGTTAATTAATTTATCTTGGCTTATTTATTTGTTTAGCTTTGTTTTGTTTCTCCAGATGTTTTATTATTATTTATTTCCGGGAGGTATTTCAGTATTTGTTACTGTACCATATCATTCACCACTCTATACATACGTAGTCTTCACACCATTTATATTAATGTTTATATTATTTATATCATTTGTATATGTCAACATTTTTGTATACATACAATATGACGTTCTCAATCCTGATATGTTCGTTCTATGCAAATTTCCTTTCTAACTGTGTTGAGCTTTATTTTAAAGTATGTTTCTGTCATTCATAACTCAGTCAGCTCGTTGTATTCATACTGCCTCTATCGTGCTTAGACGTACAGTCACGAGCACAACTTGTGCCTTTGATCAAACTTTGAGTGAACATACCATGTTATGAGAAACGTGAATACCAAAACTCATTAAAAGTGTATAACATCGTGGAGAAATAATAAAATATTGACAATTCTTCTTGTCTTATGTAATCCATCTCTATTGTCTGTCGGCTTCTAAAATTCTCTCACATTTTGTTAAAAGAGAAGGGTTCAGTAACTAGTGAAATTCTATTATAATGGATCATCTTGAAAAACAACTATACTCAAAGAAACTCTATGCTAACTCGCAGACAATGTTTAGGGTTGGGGCAACAAGTCTTGAGGCGTATCATAGCTGTTTTTCGTACGTTAGCTAAACGTGGTTTGCCTTGTCGAGGAACAGAAGAAAGATTTGGATCATTGTAAAATGGGAATTCTTTAGGGTTGCTTGAGCTCATAAGTCAGTTCGATTAATTTTTAGCAGGTGACATTTCTAAATATGGAATTTCTGGCAAAGGAATTCCTTCTCACCTGTCCAAAACCACCTGTGAAAAAGTCACTCAACTGTTATCTCAAAAGGTCCAAGCGCTTATTGCTGATGAATTAAAATCTTCTGGTTATTTTAGTTTGTCATATGATTCAACACCAGATCTGTCACATATCGATCGGTTAAGTGTTGTAGTTAAGTACTTAAAAGTTGAA
The DNA here is from genome assembly GCA_025642065.1 of Paralvinella palmiformis. Lineage (NCBI taxonomy): Eukaryota > Metazoa > Annelida > Polychaeta > Terebellida > Alvinellidae > Paralvinella > Paralvinella palmiformis. The sequence continues at coordinate 90,509 of JAODUP010000475.1, forward strand.
CCATTTTTAATCCTTCCGGAAATGAAAAGCCATACCTATGAGGAAATGGCAAATCAGGTGTTTCAGTACTTACGTGAAGTTTGTTTGCTAAACTTTTCAACATGTAGGGGGTCAATCTTACGACAACGCTGCTAACATGTCTAGATATTATAAGGGAATGCAGCAAATGTTTTAGAAACAAATAAGTTTGCTATACATGTGCCCTGTACAGCTCATTCACTAAATCTAAGGTCAAAGTGCTGTTGACTGCTGGCAAGAGGCGAATAATTTTTTCTCTACAGTGTAGTTGCTCTATATCTTATTTTCAGCCTCAACCAAAATCCCTCTCTGAAACCAGATGGGGGGGCACATGCTATGGCAAAAGCAGCAATTTTGAAATGTTTCCTTACAATTTTAGAACCATTAAACTTATAGCCGAAGAGCAGCCACAATGGGAGACACTAGAAGAGAAGCAAATAATATTGCAAATAGCTAGAATTAATTTTTATGTTGAATTTGTTTAATGAGATTGCAAATTCTACATAATGAGGATGTGAACTTAAAAACATGTGTAGGTCTGTATGGATCATTATCTGACCAACTGTGAACTTCACGAGTTGAATTGAGTTGAAAGATATGAAACAGCTACAAAGGAAATGCTACCATATATTGATTACAAAGCAACTCAATATAGCAAACGTATCAGAAAGAAGGTACCCAAAGACGGAGATTCACCAGAAGTATAACGCCAGAGATAAATGTAGTATGACCATCTTTTACACAATTTTTGACAAACTTAATACTGAGCTGAGGAGAAGAGATATACAAAGAAATATCAGAGAGATTTTCTTTTCTAAGTGACGTGCCACATAATACCACTTCAATGACTTCATCGTCTACTGAAATTGAAAGGTATTCTCAGTGTTGTCAAAACTTGATTGTTGCTTACCCAGAAGACTTGAACACTTATTTCTCAGCTGAACTCCAGCAGGTTTACTCATATGTTCGCCATAAGTTCAGTGCAACAAAAAAATGTAAAAACAAGATTCGCTCATGCCGAACTTTATAAAATAATTGTAGAAAACAATAATGAGTGTGCCTTTCCAAATGGAGACAATGCCTTTTGCATATTTTTAACATTAATGGTCACAAGTTGCTCAGCGTTCATTTTCTCAGTTAAGGTATATATATATATATATATATATATATATATATATATATACATAATTTATTCACACTATTATATAGTACACTGTACGTGTATACATTTTTCATGTGCAAACATTACAAAATAATAGTGCAAAACAGTGAACATGAAAGTTATTATTACTAAGCAACGCACAACAAAATGTAAAAGCTCCCAGGTGTCAATCATTGGCTAGTCAGCATTCAACATCCCATCTCCTATAAGACATAATTCATTTATAGCTAATGAAATACAACAAATTTAGTTATCAACAATATTTACAGAGTTTAACTTATTTTTTAATTTGCTCACTGACTTTTCAAAAATTCTTCCATTATTATTCAATTGATAAAGCAGATATTTTATGTTAGATAAAACAATTGACTTAGAATGTTCACACATCTTTGCACATAATGATACAATCTGATTATTGCTGTGCATTGCACAATAATAGAAAGAAGCAAATCTTCTCAATAATTGCACATCAATATTTACATCCCCATAAAGATGCTTCAATAAGACACAATGCGTTTGATTTGGTAAATTCAATACACACCGAACACATTTTCTCCAAGTACAATAAAACTTATTAATATATTCGTGTGATAAACTCCATATTGGAGAGCTATAATAACTTGTACGAAAGAGAAAGGTTCTAATAATGCTACTACAAATAGTTGTTGGACAGAATTTTATTTATTTATTATATCACCATTCAAATTAAAGTTATCATCGACAACAATATTGTCTTTACTGCACACCGTCAATTGGCTTTTTGATGAATTAAACTTGACATTATATTCCTGTCCAAAATCTACACAGAGGGTCAGCATTTTACGAACTGCAAGACTAGAAAGCACCATAAGACACACATCGTCAGCATAAGCAACACAACCCATATAGATGTTTCCGATATAACAGCCTACATTAGCCAGTCGTAAACGTTCAAAGAGCACGTCAATACATTATACAAAATAATAAAGGAGACAATATACCACCCTGTTTAACATCATTTGTAACATCAAACAGTTCACTACAAATACCATTCCATTTCACTCTCAATTTCTGGTGAGTATACATATATAAAAGCAATCTTAAAAACATAGGACACATATTACAATCAATGAGTAACCGAAACAATTTACAATAGTCTACCCTATCAAATGCCCGAGATGCATCGAGCTCAACCAGAAGCGCAGGAGAACCATTACTATTATAATACTCAATAATTTCTTCCATAACAAATGTACATTGTGATGTCGAATGTTCTGATTTAAAACCAAATTGGGAATCTGATGAACGAAAAACATATTCACTAGAGCATTGTTCACATCACTGCTATTAGTGGTAAGGTTATAATTACATTACACAAAGGAGAATTACAACCACTTACAACCATATTCTCCACCTTTGAAATAAGATTTTCATTTTCCTGGAGTCATATGATACACTGGTGTATAATTCTTTATAATTACATGCAACTAAGTTATTGATCTGATCGCTTCCATTTACTAAGTCCATACTATTCACCGCTGAAATACTGTTTCCACTAATACGTTTTACATCCTGCCAAAAAGAACGTTTACTATTTGATTGAAGTGACATAGCCATCTTATTTGACATTAATTTGTTCTCATTTCTCTTGAGCATTTTCACTATTTGTTTATAATTGTATCGTGTTCGACGCCTTATATCAGCTATATGACCTTGACTAGTTCTTCCATAGTCTATGCAAAAAATTGCTTCATTACGTGCTGGCTCTGCACCTTCATTCCAACCAACAATACCACCTTTCTTGGTACTAGGAATACACCTATCTGATGCTAATAAACATACATCAATAATATTATTAAAATAAACATTCAATGCATTACTATGTATCTTACACGATGTATCTTGGCAATATAAAACATCAAGTGGTAACTTAAGCTGGGCACAAAATGTATCAAGTTTATGTTTATAATGTGTACTGTTATCTGCAGTAGCCTCGTCCCATTGAACACGTTTTACATATTGACGGCTATCATTGTTTTCGTCATGTTCTGCAGCAAGGCTAAGTGTAAGCAATATCGGAACATGATCCAACAGATTATTTCCATCGTGTAAAGAACGATAATCTATGATATTTCTAAAGAAATTTTCAGAAACAATAAAATTATCTATAATAGATTCAGTTGAAGCTGCAACATTTTCATACGTATAAATTATATGGGCTTTATCCAACATATCACAACATTTCAGTTCCTCAGTTTGTACAAAAACATTCAAAGTTTGTGTGTGTACAGAAGTAACTCTTCGTAAATCTGTATTAAGATCACCTGCGATTATTACAAATGCAACTAATATCATTAAGTATATTCTGAGAAATGTCACAATTATCACAATCATATGTTGTATCACAGGACACATATAGCTATTGAAAAGTAAAATAGAAACATTGTTTATTTTCAACACACCATCACAACACCTATTATTAACATGTAAAGGGGTGAAGTTACATTCCGAAGGGTCGACCTGAACGAAGTTCATTATCGCACATACCAGATACTCCATACACTTGGACCTAATACATTTTCAAGTAGTTTAATATCTTGTTCAAAATACCCATGTTCTTATAATAGCAATATGTCACATATAGTAAATACATTCTTCATGTATTCAATCCTATCCTGACCATGTCCTTTGCTATTAAATGTGCAATTTTCAAAGCATTATCTGGTAAGGACTTATCCATCATATATATTCTCTATGTACCAAGGCGTGTAATAACACCTCACACAAACATCCACTGCGCAGAACTCTGGCTGCAGCAATGTATTCATATCTGAAACTTTAACAGTTACTTTAAAACTCATGAACCTAGACCCGTCTTTAGAAATGTGTTCTAAATTGCGTACCTCGATTTTATGTTCAGTTATGTAATCCTCAATATTACCATCAAGTACCCCATAAACAAATAAATCTCTGCTAGGTTCTGGAGCACCTCAAACACTTTCTGATTATGATGTTCCAACCACCGCTACAGCGCGTCGTTTCATCATCTTCCGAGCAGCTCTGGGATATCCTAAGGGGGCTGATACCTGAGCTGTACCTGATGCAAGAGACAACTAACTTATCGATTCACGCCGTGATATTCAATCTGACGATGTATGTTCTTTCTGAACAAGGAATAATCTCCTGTTTTACGAGCTCCATCAGAATGTGGAAGTCGCTCATCCACAGAGGTTACACCTCTTGTACTCCCTCCCACTCGACTGAAGTTGCCCCGTTTTGAGCGGTGGAGCTGATGGAACAGTCTTACCGGCCTGAATGGAGCGTGGTGGCACTGGTGATTTGGATGACAACACATTCGCATAACCTTTGCCCTTTTCAACCTTCTCTCCCATCACAGCTGTTTTGCAAACATTCTCATTGACCGTTACTTCAAGTTCCCTCACCCGATTTTCAACTGCAGCTAGTCTTTCGCACATGGATAACGCATTTGTTTCTGATGGTGTTACCTTTGGGATCCAATCAATCCCATGGAATCAACAGCCATATTTAGTACAATGCCGGCTATGTCCAATTTCTGGATAGCCCCAGTGATATCCAAAGCAATAATATCAGACACTGATCTGGTTGATCCACCAGGCCGTTTTGTAGATACGCCTATTACATCACGATTTGCAGTATCCCATAACCTGTCCTCTGCACGTGTTAACTGAACTAGTGTGTTTGTCATATATCCAAGAGGTGAACTATCCAAGGCATACACAACAAATGTCAAAAACAGGATCAATAATTGGTTTCTAAGAATGAACCACACTCTCATCAATCTACTTTGGCACTGTGGTTGTAGCATCATGAACATCTGTATCTGTACCTGACATATATTCATTCAATGACATACTCTTACCACGCCCATTAAATACCAGAATGGCATCCTTTTCCATAGATGTATTTTCCAAGAGGAATTCAACTGCCTCTTCTAGGGTAACAAAACCCTCAAGCACAGCTCCGGGTGACTCATTTGTTTGCTTATGACATTGTCCCCATGTTTTAAATATTCCAATTTTGTTTCCAACAGCTACCACATAGTAGTTTTTCTCGGTGCCTTGTTGGTTTAGCTCACTCATGTTGTAGGCAAGCTTTCACGCCACATATACATATATGCAATAAGGCAGCTAGGCTGAATGCCTTATCTCTAATTAGGATGTGTTACGAAATATTTATTTTGAGGGTTTGATGAAAAGACTTTGTAGAAGAATACTTTGTGAGTAATTGTCGTCTAAAGCTAGGCCCCTGAACAATATACCTCGCTCGATAATTTGTTCGGCTAAATATATGTTAAGATTCTATTAGAGACGAATTAGCTTGTGATTTCTGCATTATTTAAATGAAAGAAGTAAATAGTTATATAATGGCAAAATGGGTTAACTTAGATATTTATTACAAACAGGGCTGGATGTAGAGGCCCCTAGGTAACCTAGAATTCAAAACAAAAGTGATAAGACTTAGTGCAATCAACGATAAAATTAATTTATTCAAGTAGAAAGAATCTGAATAATCAAACTAGCAGGTTAGTTATGATCAATTATAATAAGAATATAGTAAAAATAATAATATTTATAGACTAGATACTTTACGAGACTTGACTCATCAATACTAGTTGACTGAGCCTATCATGACTCATTGTAGTCCGGAGTATCTTTTTAATGAAATTAAATTTACTGGATGAAAGTTCTCCAGAACATTTAAGACCATGAGCACCAAGTACATTCCTGTTGCGTTTCCGTGAATAGAAGGTGAAAATCTGGCTGGCAAGCATTTAAACCAAAACACATCTTTCTTGTAAGGATTTCAATGTTGACGCTGTTTCATGACAGTAATGTTATGTTTTTGTTGAAATTTCTGCTTTACAAATTGTATTAGATATCATATTCAAGCATTAGATATCATATTCAAGCTATTATTCTAGTCATAAAACACACAAATTCACGGGAAATAACTACTTTTACTTGATAAGCTGTTTCTGATTTATTGAAGTTGTTTAGTATAACCCTCATATTCCAACCTAAAAATAACTATAACATTGTACCTATCAGAGAGCTTAAATATACAAATAATCTTTGTACCTATTACAATCAGATTTTCTTATAACAGGAGGAGATTCAAGTAGTATCCACGAGAAACATGGATTCTTCTACGAAAGTTTGTTTCCAAGTTTATTTGTTATTTACTCATTTAGAACAGATGAACTAAAGTGTAATTCTATAAAAAAACATAAACTAGATTTGTATATATTTCTACTATGGATAATTAGCTGCGCATTAATATATATATATATATATATATATATATATATATATTACACTGTATTATCGCCCAGTATCCGCCTACGCAAGTACTGATATTGCTAGGCGATATACAGAATATATAGGCTATTATAGTTTAATTATTCCGCTCTTAGCTGCTTGATATATAGACTTAGTATTTTTGCTAAAACCTTTAGAATTTTTACTTAAAACATTTATAGATTGGGATAGATCTACTAATCTAGAAGACTCGAGACCTAGTCTAGTTAGGATGGCCATTGGCATTTCCAATTTTCTAAAAAAGAGGACATGGTGATGGTATTCCCAAAAGGATGACATAGTCATCTATGCTAACAACTTACCACACTTGTGTGCACAGCCGTAAGCACATACTCATAGTGCATTTAGAAACAACCTTAATTATCAAAGTGGTTACATAGCTGAGCATCAGAAACCTGTTCGCTGTCGCTAAAGGTTCGAGCACTCAGTGCGCATGCGCTGGCTCTCAATAACGCTGAGCACTTGTGCATGCTCTGAATTCATTATCTCTATCTATTAAATTGAGGCTTTCGACATGCGCATTGAGTGCTTGGACCTTTAGCAGTGGTGAACAGGTTTCCGATGCTCAGCTATCCCAATAGATGGATATAAAGATGCATCTAGATAATAAATCTGTTGGATTTACTGTTTATTTTTCATATTTCTATCTGCACTATGTCAAAAAAAGGTAGGTTTTTGAAATCATGAGTCTTTATTCTTTAAATGAGTATGCATGTTTATTAAATTGAGTGTGTATTTTCCGCTGACCATTTGCTCCCTATAGTTGTCTCCCTATGCATTAAATTCAGCATTCCCTCAGCTTTCTAATGGTATATGTCACTATTATGTGTGAGAAGAAATAGTTCCCCAAAAAATTAAATGTTAAGATGTGAACAAATATATTTATGGAAACAAAACAAAAAAGGGACATATAACATCTGAAAGAAAAATATATCCTTTATAAAGTTACACAAACAGCAGTTTGATATATATTATGGTCCCACCCATGGCAAATCATGCCATCTTGAATTCTACTCAGAAATACAGAGTTTCCGATTTATTGGCAGTACTAGATATTGATTTAAACGAAGAATTTACCTCAGCTTTGCAGACCATAAAGGGTATGTACTTTATTATCAGTTAAACTGTTTTATTTGGGGCACACTGAATGGTTGGTTGTGTATTTGACTGGCAATGTAATTTGAATCATCACTGACTAACATCTCCACAAGAACATTTGTTTTTGTGCGACTCCTCGTCTCCTGCCATATTTTTCCGCTATCTCTGTATCAGGAAACATTGTACAAAAGAGAGGATCTCCTGCATACAGCGCAGGTAATACATATCAGTAATACATTATCACCCACACAAAATTCTGGGCCCTTATGGAAAAAATGCACCATTCCGATTAGCTGGTCCAGCAAAGGCTAGTGCATGTGCCATTGATACAATGTGTGGCTAAGACAGCGACATAACTGCACCGCATGGAACTATTATGGGAAAAGGCAGAAAATTGTAATGATTCTGCAGAAATCTTAATGGTTGGCAGCTCTGCAATCATGTCGATATGGTTGGACTGATGTGATGTCTTTGACCTCCTTTATTTTTGCTTGAACAGCTTCTAAGATGTCAAAAGCTGCACCATAACTAAATAAAGCTGTATTATGCTCAGCTGCAATATTTTAAAAAAGATAGAGATAACAGATTCAGGACTTAGAGCTATTGGGAGCCAGCGCATGCACATTGAGTACTCCGACCTTTAGCACCAAAGATCACAGTTCTGATGCTCAGCTATGCAACCACTTCATTTATTTTACTTCTGTTCCAGAATTGGAATTGATGGCAATTCCGGAATTGCTTATTAAAAAAAGAAAATTGAATTGGAAATGATACATGTTTAATTGCAATTGGTAAATGTTTAATTGCAATTGATAAATGTTTAATTACAATTGAAGTTTCCTACAAAACATTAAATCCACAAATTAATTTACCATTTAATTTTTTAATTTAGAAATATATCCTTCATGACAATCCTACTCATGGTAGGTATTCCAAGTAAGTACTTGGAATATCTACTCACAGTAAAAAGAGTCAGTAAAGAAACAGAATTGGAATTGATAAATTTGATGTGGATTGGAATTGACCATGTCTAGAATATCATGTTGTAACAGATAGCTAATGAATGTTCATGTTATCATGTTTTTTATTCACCAATCAAAAAATGTATGAAATCCAGTTACTTGCGTAGACACATCATGGAAGCATCTCAAACTTGAAACCAACCATGTCTAGCAACTGAAACATAGAGTTATGAAGAGTTACATTTTAATTTTTATAATTTAGGGTAATAGTTTAATACTTGTGCCTTAATGGGTTAGGATTAACAGGTTGTTTCATCAAAATGGCCAATACCAAGCTTACATTAACTTTGCCCACAAAGGGTCAGTTTTGCTGCAGTAAAGAAAAAATCAACTTCTTCAGTAGATTGGCTCTTCCCTTGCTGTTAAATTACATTGGCTGAATACTATGTACATTTTACCATTCCAAGGTATCCAACAAGACCATGTAGCACTTCCACTACTAATACTGGTCCTCTGGTTTTCACAATGTATACCCATCCTCTTGGGATCATTGCACAGCGATATGGGGTTAAATATCACTTGTATGTTGATGACACACAGCTATATATATCACTGGATCCTGACAATTAGTTAAATTTCTCCTCTTCTTGAAGAATTTAGAACATTGTATTGCCGATGACTCAAAATCTTCTAAAACTAAATGATAATAAAACAGATATTTTATATTTGGCATCACCACATTGTGTTAAATCCCTAAAGACACCAGCATTACAGATGGGTTCATCTTCGATTACCCCTAATGGGTCAGTAAAAAATCTAGGGGTTATTTTTGACCAATGTATTAACATGCATGAACATGTCACATCAGTATGCCGAGCTGCCTACTACCATCTTAAGAACATCCACCGTTTAAAAGTATTCTTGACACAAGAATCACTTTTAACTGTAGTTCATGTCTTTGTTACATCTCGTATAGACTATTGTAACTCCCTGTTATATGTCATATCTGATTATAACATTAATCGCCTTCATCTAATTCAGAATAGTGCAGCTCGCATTGTAACAAATACTAGAAAATATGATCATATCACCCCAATTCTCCAAAAACTACATTGGCTACCTGTTATCCATTTTAAGATTCTGTTAATAACTTATAAATCTATTAATGATATGTCGCCAGAATACCTGTGTGAACTGGTTTCCATTAGAAAGTCATCCCGAAAACTCAGGTCATCCAGTCAGATACTATTGCAGGTGCAAGTATCTCGACTCAAGTCATATGGTGATTGTGTGGCTCGAGTCATATGGTGATTGTGACCTATTTAAGGTCGCTTTCACAGATAAATAATAATTATATTTTAAATCTCTTATAGTTTTTTTTAGACTTGTTATTTGGGATATTATTATATTACATATTATTTGTACAGCACCTTTGAATGGCTCCTGCTAGTAAATATACATTAGTATTACTAATTACTACTGGTTGATAGAGTGAGCAGATATATCTTTTTACTGACAATCTAACATTTGTTGGATGTTCCTCTGATTCAATTATTAGTCTCTATAACAAATTCAGGATTTTTTATAATACAATACAAAAATATGAAGGTATTGTGAACAAAGAACAATGAAAGCAGTTAAAATGTTCAGTGTAAAGTCATCAGTGTATGAAGGGGATTCATTGAAAAGTGACTGAGTCAGCGTCTTCAATTATTTATTTAGCCTTCATGCAGATTGTACATTTAATGTATGATTGAGAGACTAGAACTAAATTAAGGAAATGGAGAAATGAAACATCTCACTTATAAAGCCAGATTCAGTCTAATAAACTGGAAGGTCATGGTCCAGTGAACTACTAAATGTAGTATGAGAGTGTCTTATTAAGAGTTAAGATTTTAATATGTATGTTAATACACCTTCACAATTTAGAATGATAATTAAAGATCATTAAATATTAATAAACTTAACTAATATTAAGTCATCTTCATCATCATTATAATACTAAATACCACACAAATGGCACTGTTAAAGGAAACTTATAAAATAAATCTGTAACAATTATCATAAAATATGTGAATAATTTAACTGATGTAGTCATACTAATAAGGAAATGTCTATTATGTGTTATAAATAAAGTAGCCCCAAAAGTTTTTTCTGACAGTAGTGAGATTAAATGAGATTACAGTCCTTGTGTGATGGCTAGCCAGGGTTTGTATCCAGATCCTATAGATCTATAACCAATCACACTAACAGTTAGGCCAGCGAGGTGCTGTGTGTGTGTGTCATCATAGACATACTTAAAACAAACTATATTAATGCTAATGTTGTAAATGTATATTTAGAGAAACCATATTTAAAATAATGATAATGCTGTTTTTACTTTTCAAGGAAATGCAGTTAAAACTAAAATGTCTGGTATTAACCACAGACTCATCCAAGTATCATTTAGTTAAGTTTATTTACTTTGGATGTAGGGAAGTCAGTTTAAAAGGGTTTAATATTCTTTCAGTAATCAATATTAACAGTAAACGAATAGGTTTCAATTCCAACCTTATATACCTAGTCTGTGTCCTGTAGAAGTCTCATCATTTATTATGAGGGTTGATTTTAGTGTAATAATTAGACTAATAAATACTGATCTCTCCAAACTGAGAAGCCCTTCACTTAATGTTCAGTTAAATGTAGCAGTTAATAAAACTTAAATGAAAACAAATTGTGAATAAAAACACACTTTATTATATTACTAATTATTCTGTTTTCTAAGTAGGATATGGTAGAGGAAACATAAGTTAACATTGAACACATAGTATATGAAGTATTTGAAATGTTTAGTTTTATATACATAGCATCATGTACACCCCCCCCCCATTTTCTACAGTTGTGATATTGTGCAATGGGTATTTTCAAATGGAAATTCTATGTTGATAAAAATTAATGCTTAATGTTATCACACGACTATCATGTATACATTTGATAATATGTCGAAAGGTTCACTGTTACCAATACAAAAAGCACATTGTGGGGTATATTGATTTGGAATGATTCTATTATTAGAAAGACTGATTTCTCATTTCAAAAAAGCTAATTTCATTTGAATTCCATTTGAAAATAAGACAAATTAAAATTCAGAATAAATCAATTTTTGTTTCAATTAAAAACCAGGAAGATTTATTTATCTGGAAAATATCATACATAAATAAATAGGTTGATCCTGATTTGTATGGCTGTCCAGGAGTTAGGGATAGGTTTAAAGACAGAGTTAGATTTAGGACAACATTATTCAATCTCTTTGAATGGTCAAACAAATTGATTTGATTTACTGCTGATGATCAAAGACTGATCAATGTTTGTGATTACTAAAACCCAAGATATATTTGTTTTAAAGGCTCTCAGTATTTCCCTGACATATATTTTAAACTATTTAAGGCAGGAAACAGAAAGCCCAAATTACTATTAAAAAATAAATGTGCAATAATTATTACAAAAACCAATAAAGGTGCCTAATTTTTAAGTCCTTCACTAATTGCTTTAATAAATAACAACAAAAGAGTAAAAATAATAAAGATCATTATAGTCAGTATCAGCTAATAATTAAAATGTTTTCTAAATATCTACATACAACTATTACGAGGACAATAGACTATTATGGAGTAGACTCCCTCAATCAGTGGATACAGAATATTAGAGAGAATTAATTAATAAAAATAATATTTCTACAACATGGTGCTCTTTAATGGCTACAAATAAAGTTTGTTTTCTATAACATAGTGTTACATTGAGTACTTTCTTCATTTCTCTATATTATGAACAGGACAGAATATTGAGATACATCCTTAAGATATAATGATAACTAAAATATTTATCTTTACACTAAATATGCTGTAATCAATAAACAAATATCAGTTTTATGAGAATCTAGTGATTGTTTAAACACCTCATAATATTACAATTTGTCAGCTTTCTTATCATGATAAAAAAGAAGCACTATCCCAGATTGTTGTATTGACTATAAAAACAGGATGAGACACCAGTATGAATGCAGCAGTGGCCATTTTGTTAAAATTAGAATATAAATGTTTGTATTGTTTGACCAACATAAATATCCTTCTGGGTTCACATCTAATTATCTTTTCCTTTATTCTATCATACTTCTATCCTCTCTCTGTATTGTGTAATTATCTATAAATACTAATATAATGTTTTTAATTTGTAATGGATGTTTCAGAGGAAAACATTTATATCCGATGTTGGCAGTAATGTGATATAATGTTTGTCAATTTTAGATATGCCCAGCACACAAACCTTCTAAAATATTGCTAGTTTATTGTCTTTATTTTCTCTGGATTTTATATTTTAAATGATAAGATTATTTACTACTTTGTTCCTAATTGGCAATGTCACTGGACAAAAAAAATCGTTCTCTGGATCAGATACAAGATTGTTTGAGTTCCCTCAATGGTAAAGTAAATATGGTTACGTCTCATTTCGGTCTCATTGACTTTGATAGTCTATACCAAAAAGTCCAAATTTAAAAAACATATTGCATGCCACTGTATGGTTCCCAGATTTAGGATTATGATAATAAAATTATTGATAGGTTCAATCTTACACGGCGAAAGGCTATTTGTGGGTTACTCAACCTGCCAACCACAGCCCATGGTAATTTACTATCAGTAATTTGTGATGATATACCACCAAACGTACAATTTATATAAGCGAGTTATCTCCAAATCTACAAATGTAATCACATCTCTTTGTTATCAGTTAGATATTAATGATAGTGGTTCTTCTGTAAACAATACAATATCAATTTTATCATCAATGTGGTGTGTACCTCAATCTTATGTATGTACTATCAACAAAAATACTTACCCTATATCTACAGACATTGATTGACTGTTTAGCTATCACTGGCAGTGTGATATGTGATATATTATACACGATACATATTAATCATTATTTCCTAAATATCTGCATATTTAATGCCTCAGAAATACATTGGATCTTAAATACACTCTGCAGCGAATAATTACTGCACGTGCACATATTAGCTGTAAATACAGAATGTTGTATATTTAATATCGGTGTGTTTGTTCAATTATGTTTATATTTTGTTTTTGTAATAAACATAAAATAAAGAATAATAAAATAAATTGTTGTTTTCTTAATCCATATTATCTGGTGTATAAGAATTATGTGTATTGTTGGATAAATAATTTTTAACAACATTGATGAATATTTAATGGAAAGTTTTAATTTATTACAGAAAATATTAACATCAAGAGAGAAGAGAAGACTAAAATGGTGGAAAGAAAAGGGAGTTAAGAGTGAGTTCCTGGGATTTTATTTAATCTTTCCAACTTATGATATATTTGTTATGTTTATTGTCAGTAATATAGAGGGAAGTTATTTTATTAATATTTTAATTATCAGTATAATAATTTTTCCCTCACCTCTTCTAGTCTTTGTTATAGTCATATGTTCCTGAAGTTTCATTAAACTTGATAAAAAAAATTAATTATGATGTTCATCAGTTATTTTATTATATGCCCAAGTTGAGTAACAAGTTCAGTTTATGTTAAATGTCAGGTCATGCTTAACTAATGCCTTTCAAATTTATGCCATATTGAAATTAATAACATATTATGGTAATCCTTGACAAAACAGTTATTACATTAAATATAATTTTCTTTTCCTGTATGGTTGTTATAAAGATTAAAGCCTTTAAAAGGGACTGATACTGATAGATCACTCTTCAATCTTTTTAGGGAAGCAGTTTGTTGAAGCTGGGGGTCTTCTAATAAAGGTTACTACAGTAGGTCCCCATTATAAGGCAGACCAGTATCACACAAAGTTGGATATAACACAGTCAGACTTTGGACCCCAAATCACGTCAGAGCATTTTTCAATAAAATGGCATGAAATCCACCACTGACTGATCAAAATGTTTGAAATAACTTGGACGTGTTTTCAGTTTGTAATTAACACATAAAAACATAGTCAATGGTCACAAATTACCCACAAGTAGATGTATTGATCACAAGCTTAATTACACCCTACCTTGTCTCACAGCCAAACAAACAGCCCAATCACAACCCTCATTTATTGTGTGACTCCACCCACTAAATAAGTTTGATTCTTTTTGTTAATTCACAGCTATTGCATATGTTTTATTTATTGCAATCACGAATTATATTTTATGTATAAAAGACCTCTACTACAAGATGCTACAAGAGAAGACACTAGCCCTCAAGTCAGTTTCAGAAATTATGTAACATTCTAACCAATGAAAGAGAAGAAAAACACAGTTGAAATTCAAGTAAAAATCCATGAAAGTCTATTTCAAAACTCCTTAGCAACCATCTATTTCCACCGAACTACATATCTTAAACTTTTCCTATTAATCTAATCATTCAGATCATTACTTCCACAAAAGTATCCATGCTGACTAATTTTCTAATCGTGATCATGGCAATAATTATCATTATAATAGCTATATCAAAATCTTCAAAATCAATCAATACTGCTGTGACAGGCCAAGTGGGCACAGGGATGATCAGATCCCTAACTGTAACTGTGCTATGTCATTGTATGTATCTATAAAGGTTATTAACCCTTGTGTAATTAAATATTTATTATAATATTACGAACATACCAATATCAGTTTAAATTGACCCGTTACCATTGTAATAGCCACCATTTTTTAAACTGCCATTTCGGTTATTATATTATTGAGAACGACTTGAAAACTGGTCGGGGCTGAAGAGTAAAATCAGTTATCAAAGGAATCAAATTTAACATATGGCATGAATAATAACATGAAGGTTCTCTTATTTATTTTCAATATAAACAATTATTTACACTAATTTTTACTTGATTATTAGGCCCTGGCACCATCTTGGATTTTTTAAATAGTCAGAATTAACACTTTTTCACTTGAAATCACCAGAGTTAAACTATGCCCCAGCCAGGGATATGAATATGCAGTGTTCAGCTTAAAAATCCTGTAAATTAAGGTTCAGTATTGGTACAGCAATTGCTATACAAAAACTTCCTGTGCATTTCAGTTCATCAATGTCACATCATTTTGTTCCTAGTTGTAGGAACACGTCTGCATTTCACACCAACAGTATTATCCAGAACAACTAGTTGGTGAGGTTGGTGAGGCTGTATCTTCGTCATTGATGTCTGCAAGGTGGCAGAATTCCCTGATTTAATAGGAATCTAAGTGTGGGTGAACTAATCCTAACCCTGACCCTTCCTACTTATAGTAAGTAGTAAGGTAACCCAACTCTACACTTCTTGACATAAGTCCAGAGAGAACCGTGGGTGGGGATAGTCCAGTTTATCAAAGGAAATGCACATTGCTAAGATATCAGGTGCTGTGGGCCCGGCCCCCAAGCAAGTAGCTTAACTCAAAGATTGGGCCAAGCCTACTAGCCCTGTCATGGACTAAGGAATTAACTACTGGTACACCTGCAAATAAAAATAATGCAGGTTTCTATGGCAAGTCAACTATCACTGCTACTCCATGTCCGACAACTCTCGTCTTCACTCAGTTCTCCATCTCACTGCCTCATTAATTACACTGCTCTATCATGTATTGGCCTCTCCTGCATTATTAGCCTGTGTGACAACTACCTCCTTTCACCAGAGTGGGTCATATATTTGCTATCTTCATATAAAAAAATGGACTATTTATGGTGGACGAATATTGGTGCAAAACGTGGTGAATACATGGATTCCTTATTTTCGCCAACCAGTCACTCTGAGAGTGCTTGGTCTCGCTTCGCAATCCAGCTATAACATGGTCAACAGCTTGTGGACCCCAACATCCTCATTAGAATGGGGGTCAACTGTATATTTATAATGTAGGTTTACTATGTTTAATAATAATATCTCACTGTGTCCTGATGGTAAAGTTTGTTCCTTTTCCAGCAGAATCAAAAACCGAAAATGTCAAGCTAGACACCAGGTCATCCTCAAAAAGTGCTGCAAATAAAAAGTTTGCAGAAAAACAAATATCACAGCAAGGAGAAAACCTTCAGAAGACTAAGGGCTCAAAGAAAAATTATTACATCGTTTTTGTTGGAAATTTACCATTTTCTGTTACAAAAGAAGATATTGTTGAACATTTCCAGCATAATGGTATTTATAGAATTCCATAAAATTTTAATAGTTACACAATTTGTATTGATTGCTAAAAATACACAGGATTCTAGGTATTGATATTTATGTTGTTTTATTTCCATAATATTAAAAAAAACATTATTCCTTATATTATGAAGGATTTGTGAAGGACGTTCGTCTTCTTACCAAGAAGGACACAGGACAATCAAGAGGTTGTGCCTATGTAGAATTTGAAGATAAAATAACACACATGGTTGGTACTTATTTATATTAAATATGTTTGGTTTAAACACTTTTTTTATTATATATTGTATAAATGTACCAGATTTAATAGATCATTTCTGTGATGCATGTGCAGTGCATAACCTGAAGATTAACTGTAGTTTGCAACTCTGCATACACAATGATTGGTATGGAAAAAGGTTTGTAAATTCACGATTTTGGGGAATTTACAAAACCGTATCAATTTACAAATTCTTCAAACATTTCATTCAGCTTTCTTCAGTCATTAAGCCAGACATTAGAACCAATTCCAATTTTGTCAATTCCACATCAAATTATTCAATCCCAAATTTATCAATTCCATTTTTTACCTACTCTTTTTTTACCTACTGCTTTTTACCATGAGTAGGTATGCAGAATACCTACTCCAATTACCAACTTGGAATACCTACTCTGAAGAGTTTATATTCCAAGTAGGGTTGTCATGGAAGAAAAAGTTCTGAATTAAATAGTAAATTAATTTGTAGATAACATTTGTTTTGTAGCAAACTTCAATTCCAAATTTATCAATTCTAATTCCATTTTTTTAAAATAAGCAATTCAAATTCTGGAACTGAATTGACCCCATGCCTGGCCTAAACTGTGAGGCAATGGTTGTTATACTGCAAGTTAGCTGTTATACCAACAGGTTAATAAACTCTAAATATCTGATAACAAAAATATGAAATCAAACACCAAGAAAGTATAAACTCTAAGATAAGTCCATTGTTCTCAATTATCCTTGTTTAGAATCCTTTTGTTAAACCTGCCAGTATGGTTAATGAATATAAATGTTTTCCACAGCTGCCTCAGTAACAAATTTATAACTTTTTCACCCATTAAATACCATATATTACAATTAAAGGATGATGTATTGTGAAATTACAGTTATAAATGACGTCAAAAAAAGTTGACAGTTTGCTTTGCAAATGTCCATCCATGTTGTTAACTAATACTGTACAAAATGTAAAGAACAACAAATAAATCGGTATTAACTGGCAAAATATAGCATTATAACAGTGTTGCTTTTAGGACGCGTTCTTGCGGGATTCCTGCTATATTCTTACGTATGGCGCAAAATAAAATATCCCCGCCCCACATGGCCCAGAATAAAACCCCATGGCGCAGTATTGTACGTATTGTGCGCCTTAATGGTCTCCCCGTCATTATTAAAGTTTGTGTGAACGGTTCCTAGGCAGTGCTAAGTCCGGTGTAGGGAGATCACTGTTGCTTCTAGGACGTGTTTTTGCCGGATTCCCCTGATATTTAACGTATGACGTAAAATAAAATAAATCCCTGGGCACCAGTAACTGTTGTGCACATTAACGATCTCCCTATCATATTAGCTTGAATAATGCCAAACCACTGATATGGCATTGTCAGCAGAAAATGGGTCATGATAAACGTCAAATATTTATCATCCGATAGTTTCCTGATTTTAAATAATGCCAAAACTACTGCTGTAGCCATTTCAAATGTCATATTTATATATATTTACTGAATATAAGAACCATGAGATTTTAGTGGGCTGGCGATCTTGGCTGGTAAACCTCCATTTTGCATTGTGATGGTCACGTGATGCAAATACTCTCTCCTGAATGGCCAGTTATCTTTGTTTACAGTAAATAAAATCACATGGTTTTGTTTATATGGTGGATTTCTCTGTCCCTCTCCTGTATTTTTGTTTAATCACTGTTGTTGTTATTTTTGCATTTTATGTTAAATATTATGATACAAATATGGATTTCATATATCGTGTTAATTGTATTCATACTTTACTGAAGGAATTATATGCAGTTTTTGGTAAGTTAATAATTGTGTTTCTTCCTTGATCCTGTATCCATCCACTGCTGAATGTGAGAAGCAGTTCTCCTCTATGAATAGCATTAAAACTTTACTGAGGAAATGGCTTGACCAGGATAATATACGTGATTTGATGTTTATTGCATGTGATGGCCCACTACCCAAAGAATTTCTTCCAATCCTATTGATAAGTGGCTGGTATCTGGTAATGGTGGTCTTCACCTGAATGGGCACTGGTATCTGGTAATGGTGGTCTTCACCTGAACGGGCACTGATATCTGGTAATGGTGGTCTTCACCTGAACGGGCACTGGTATCTGGTAATGGTGGTCTTCACCTGAATGGGCACTGGTATCTGGTAATGGTGATCTTCACCTGAACGGCACAAGAAAATTCTTCATCAATATGTTGATGAAAATTCAAAAATAAAAATGTTCTATGGCTAACTTTGACTATGAGTTAGCTCTAAATATGTAAAAGGAGAATATATAAAAATGAGTTTCATCAATAACATTTTGAAGCATTTCTGTAGTCTTGTTTTCTTGTAGTCTTGATATATATACATTTAATTATGCTTACACTGTAAAACTATGAGTATACATACTTCAAATAGGATCCAAATGTCATCATTTTCAGTTCAAATAGTATGCGTTTGTACCCCTAAATGGTTTTCATGCCATGTGCCCATGTTAAAAGGCCCACATTTTTAAAACCTAAGGGGGAGCTCCCCCACACTGGCTAGATCCTAGAAGCAACGCTGACATATAACTGGAAAAAATATTTAAAATAAGAATTGTAGTAGAAAAATTATTAACAGGTGTACTAGTCTGTGCCCCTTCTGATTTTGCAATTGGTAAAAATACATTTTTTATCAGAAAATTCACACCTAGTAATGATTTGGCATTCAAATGCGAAAGCTTATCCCAAGCCCTATGGAACACGACACACATATTAAATTCTGCTAGATAGTGTAGTTGTCATAGAAAACATCTATTTAATATGCCATATTTGTAACATCTATTTGTTATTTTATCAGTATTTAACTATTATGTAGAATTCACAATAGTTTAACTGACTAATTTTTTTTTATGATTATTATTGATTATAGCGTGCACTACAAATGCATCATTCAGAGCTCTTTGGACGAAAAATAAATGTTGAATTTACATCAGCTGGTCGCAAAACAAACAGACGAATGGCAAAACTTAAAGAGAAAAATTTGAAGGCTGCTAGATTCCGGATAAAACCTGGAATGACTCTCCAGAAAACAGAAGATAATTGTACATCAAATACATGATGGAAATAAAGAATACAAATTGCCAGCAACTAAAGGAGTATTTTATTACATATTCCTGGGATTAGTCTATTATAAAGTACAACTATTGCTGAACCATCATATATATAAATATTTATTTGTTTGTAATATAATAGAAAAGAAATCTAACACAGTAACTTTTAAATATTGTCTAGCTATCTGTCTCTATAATGTATTATATACAATGTATACTATTATTGTTACATGTTTAAATTTATCTACATAAACAGCCACCTGATCCTATACATTCTGTAGGTTGTACAACGGCTTATAGTTTCATTAAATATATTACACAGGCACTTGCATTTAATATGTTGGCTTGTAATTAGCAGTTTCTTCCAAAGATGGTTTATTACAGTTGTTTACAGCAATAACGTGTAGTAATTACATAGAACTGCAAAATTTAGTTGAATTATTAAATTACAGGCATCAGAAATCTCCGCAGTATAGCAGATTTTATTTTTTTTGAAAGATTTTCATAAAGTCTAATATTTATAAATCCATTGAGAAAATGTGTATAATATTCAAAGGTTGTTTTTGGTGTATATCTTACTCGTCAATGGCAACTTATGTGATAGAATATGCTCAACAAGTTATTGTTATTTTCACTGGAGACTTTTCTACGTACTGTTAGATATATTGTCAGTAAATGTGTATTTTCGATTAAATTTAGAACAACATTTTTCTGTCATGGAATGAGCCTCAGAAACAAAATTCATCTTTTGAAGTGGAAGTTCCACATCAGTAGGTAAAAATCCAATTTTTTCCATTTTTCACCAAGTCACAACCTGACTTTATAAATAACTTTTAAATAAATAACTCACCACTTGTTGCTGCAAAAGGATACCACATTACCCCTATACTCAGAGCACTCCGTTGGCTTCTGGTCAGACACAGAATTATATTTAGACTTCTCCTTTTAACATTTAAAGCCCCCAACAACTTGGCACCAGACTATCTAACACTACTATTGGACACATATAAACGCCAAATAAGATTGTCTGACTTCTCTCTGTTGACTGTTCCTTGTACCAGATTAAAAATGGCTGGCGACAGAGCATTTTCTGATAACAAATTAAAAACTTTAAATCAATGCTAAAGTTTCACTTGTTGAACAGACACATAGCCGACTATAGACATTATTGTTAACTTGTATATAATGTAAATGTGTTTATTTCATATTGCTAAGTGCCCTTAAACTAAACATTAGAATATGTGGCGCTATAATAAGTGCTATTTTATTATTATATTGTTATTATAATTCCTTATCTTGGAATATCAATCTCATCTTGACTAAAATCAGAACACATTTAATATAATATTATAGTAACTTCAAAAGTCAGATTGTATCAAGCCTTGCAGTGTTCTCCAAAGCCCCAGCTGCACAACAAGTACAACAAAATTTCAGTTATTTTTAGTAAACTTTCATCACTAAAATTAACTATAAATATGGGACTGTGTCATCAATAACATATTTATGGAAACTAATTTTTTTCTTCAAATGGTTCAGTTTGTTCATTTACTAATTATGACTTTATGAATAAATCATGTAAACAGAAATAATGCACACGTGTGTGCACATAATAAATGGTGGGGGTCAGTTTTTTTAATATCCCCACACAGTCCCTTGCTCAAACCATGTGTCCATTTTTTAGCTTGCAGTAATTATATTTATTTATTTTATTTAACCTCCATAGAATGGAGAAAATACAGGATAAAAATACATACAGCAATACTATAAACAAGCTTAATTCAGCAATAATATTTTAAAAGATTTTGTTAAAAGTTTAACTAAAAGATACTCGTTAGACGGTGGCTTTATGTAATTATCGCTGTATAATGTAAATCGTAGTGAGTCAGTGAGACCATATGCAGTGTATGAAGATTGACTAGAAATCATACAACCTGAGAAAATAAGAATATCGGGAGAAATACCCATATTAATAAATCGATTAACTAATGTGTTAGGTATTAAAATATTTTGAGTGACAAATAAATCAATAAAATATTCACAAAGTTTCCTGGTTGATGAATCATTTTGAAATATTTTGGTTAATAAAAACTTGTTATATTCATTTAAAAGAGTTTTCACATCAGTTATCGGTATGCCAAAAGCTTGAAGAAAATTACTATAATAAGATCTTTTTCTGAGACCACAAACTTATTTCATGATGTTGCCTTGTGCAGATTGAATCTTAGCGACATCATTGACGGATAGACAATTAACACCATATAATAAAGTAGGCAAACATATGATTTTATACAAGTGAACTTTGCTTTTTGTATTTAAATCTGGATATGAAATGAATTGGGTCAGCTTTTTCGTGAAAGACAACAATGATTAGGATTTTGAGGGATTTTAAGCCAATACTTAAACTCGACTTATATGGTGAGCATATGCTCGAGGAAAGAGTTACAGGGTCATAAATTGACCTCGACTTATCTGCCGGGTCAACTTATACGCGAGTATTTATGGTACCAATATTGCTTATTGGAAACATATTTCGTTTAGCTTTTTGAATTCGAGTACTAACATACACACACACACACACACACACATATATATATATATATATATATAAAAACATTATATAATTTATAAACATTATATAATTTATAAACATTATATAATTTATAAACATTATATAATTTATAAAATAAACCGTCGTGCCATATGGAGTCAAAACATTTATCAGCGTCTAAACTGTTTATTGTATTTACTATATTACACATGAGATCGTTCAATAGGGAAAGTTCCATTGTATACACTGAAGCCAGACCTAAAGCTAAATTGATTATTACATATTGAAATATCCCTAGGGTAAACTATTAACTCAAAGAACTTAGAAAAATAGAAGATACAATAATAGGTCTATAATTCGCAGCAACAATAGGGTTAAGGGTTGGTTTTTAAGAACTGTCACCATAACATCGGTATTAAAAAACACAGGAACACAATTAAAAGAGAACATACACCAATAGAAATATGATCAATGACTAGAAAGGGCATAAGACATGCTGTTTATAAGAAATTCTCCACACATGCCATCTATTCCAGGTGAACTGTTTCTTTTCAGTCTTTTTATGCATTGAAGGATTTGGTCGGACGTTATGACAAGTTTAATAGTTGAGTCGTACAGATTATTGTAGTTCTCAACACAAGAGGATATCACGGACTGTTGATGCGATAGATTCTTTGAATTATCCTGCATCGTGCCGGAGAAGTGTCACGAAAATTCACTTGGCTCAATGTTAGTATATAATTTACTTTTCTTTGTTCTTTTCACAGAAACTTTTAAGACCCTTTTCAGTAACCTGTACAGAGATTCATACAATTCTTTGTTTTTCGAAGTTACACACTGTCTTAATAATTTACGGAATAAATTCTTCACATTTTTATAACATTTATATACTTCTCCTTCCCTTGATCTACCATTATCAGTCCACAGACGCCACCAAAATCTCTTCGTATCTCTGGCTTGGGATAAGTCTGGACACCAGTATTTCTTTGGTTTTAATACATTTTTAGGGATCACTTTGGCCAATTTAGCAACTTCTACGAATATAGATTTCAGCGTATCCACATAATTATCCATCTTAGTCTGTAAGTTGGCTTTGTCACAGATGGACTCAACAGAGAGAACTGGGATATTAGAAAAAAATTCTTCAAGGATACGACAATATTCATAGCTATTTAATCCCTTCTATCAATTTGTGAAAAGTGAATCACTATAGTCAGTCTCCGTTGATATTGAGTTATTGTAGTGTTGAACACTGAGTGTAATTAATATTGTGCTAAGTAGATGACAATAACATTACCGTCATCTTATTAAGACAATATCACAGATATTAATATCACAAACATCATAGTTAGTACTAAATACATCATCAATCCATGTTCGTATGTTGCGGGAATATTAAGATAAGAGGTCTTCCAATAAAACATAAAATCAACAATAGATAGCTCATTACCAACAATAAAGTCACACAGTAAACGACTATGATCATTAAAACCCTTGTATTTATATCAGTTGTTAGAAGTAACATCACATCGTAGTAGTTGGACATTAAAATCACCTACAAACTTAATTAGTACAGCTTCACTGTATTCATCGATAATAACCTGCATTGCATCAATACATGTCAAAAACTCTTGGCTACCATCAAAGTAAAGCATATCAGCACGCAATATATTATGGATAGGCCTATCATAACGGTTTTTATAAGCACCGTTATGATTCGAGAATTTCTAGAATTAATAATTTCATAAGATAAGCAAGCTATCAATAACTTGACATATAATGGCTACATCACTGTATGATCTACCGATGGGATGCTCGTCGTCTTCAGACATACCAGAATGATTGAAAACTATATAACTATTGGCATTTGGTATTTCATGGCTATCTATAGTATGTTGTGTTAAAGACAACTCACTGGGTTTAACCCATATTTCACACAGACACATAAAATTGGTACCGCTATGTACAAGTCTGGATCAAATATAATCAAAGGATTATTTGTAGACGTGGCAGTTAGTAAAACATTTGGGTTTATTTAATCACCTTGTCTGCAATGGTTTGGCTCACTTTCTGATAGATCTTGTCAACTGTAAGAATACCAACCGGTATAACTGTATATCCATGCTTCACATCTGTTGACTTATTTTATGCCAGAAATAAAGTTTTAAAAACATTTCTGTCATGCGTAACAGGTGAAATGACCCAAGATTGTAAATATATAGATAAGAGTGAATGAACGTCATTAACAAATAAGAGTAAGATACGTTTATTTAGAGTCAATAAAAGCATAATAATAACATTAGTGACAATCACTATTACATTCACATAAATAAAGGTAAACAAGTGCAATAACCATTACATATGGATATGATTTTATACAAATAAAATATTTATGATAAAACGAAAAATTGATATTCATACATAGAATGTAAAATATTTATTTTACTATGTGCACCATAGCTACACTAAAAACCTTGAAGGATAAAATAGTTTTACAGACTATTCAACTAAGAAAATATAGTTGTATATAAATATCTATTAATAATATTAAATTGAAGGCATGAGCCACATTCATAGTTGGATACCAAAATACGGAATATAAGGCTGAGCCTGTCTGGTATTCTGCTCTTTACGCCTATGATACCACATATCTCATTCTTTGCCACTGTTAATCAAGCCTAGTTTTTAACATATTGATGGTAGCCTAGTGGCCGCAACAGTTCCTTCAGAGAGTGAATTTCAGTCTTGGACTATTCTTTGCCTGAGCACGTTCTTACGAACTTCAAGCCTACTGTGACCCACGAGTAACTTGTCCTTGTTCCCCTTGGTACATCGTTCTTCAGCTCTGAGAAAGAATATTGAGGGATCAAGCCGATCTAACCCATTCATTATTTTGAACACCTAGATCATATCTCCATGGGGACATCTGAAATCCAGTGACGGCAATTTAAGTGCTTGTAATCTTGCATCATATGGTAGATGTTTCAGGACATTCCCATATTCTAAATGAGGCGTGACAAGGGTCGTGAATAACCTCGGTAGAGTCTCTTCATCTACACAAGAGAAGGTAAATCTGATGAGCCCTAGTAATCTACTGGCTTTGTTTACTGCGTAGGATGCATGATCACGAAACTTGAGGGCGTCATCAACAAACACCCCGAGATCCTTTTCTACTTGAGTTATCTGCAACTCGACACTCCCCATCTTATATACAGACTTCCTCTTGTTGTGATCTAGATCCGGGATTTTGCATTTATCTGCATTAGACTTCATCGGCCACTTTTCAAACCACTCTACCAGTCCTTTAATGTCTGCTTACAGCTCGATAGTCTTGGTCAGTGAGGACCTTTCGGTATGCTTTAGTGTCATCAGCAAAGATATGCGCTGTGCTTCGGACCACGTCAGGGAGATCGTTTATGAAAATTACGAGCGATATTGGTCCCAGGACACTGCTTTGGGGGATGCCACGTAGCACTTCCAGCCACGATGACAGGCTACTGTAGACGACGACTTGATCGGTACGCCCAGTCAAGAATGCTCTTATCCAGTCATATGTGTCTCTGACTATACCATATGCCTTCAGTTTGTTTAATAATATTTGTTGTAGTAGAGTGTCAAACGCTTTGCTGAAATTAAGATAGATGACATCAACAGGGTCACCAGAATCCAACATCTCTGTCCAAATTTCTATGGCAACTAATAACTGGGTCATGGAACAAATCCATGTTGGGCATAAAAAAATAGCTCCATCAGAGACCAGTCAACCTCGTTTATGTAATCGTTCATGCTATCATACTTACCCTTGTGGTAGGTGAACTTTGGCTGTCCTGTGGTGGCAGTGTAGACATGCCCGTTAAATATAGTATGCCCAATCCTGGTAGGTATTCTATTGACTGGACCATATGTTCCCCATTTTTAACAGCCAAAGCTGCGTGTGCTTTTGAAATAGTCATAAACAAATTAAAGCAAAAATGGGGTAATGAATGTACATGCAATTAACACCAAAGACAGTGAACGTCACGTGGAGTGACATACAGTAATATATATTTCAGAAAGGCTGCTGCAACCTTATGGAATAATATTCCAGTAACCATCATAAAGTGCAAGACCCTTGATACCTTCAAAAAGAAGATAAAAACTAATCTTTTTGGTTTCAGCTTTTCCTAGCTGAATCTATTATGTATTTGGCTGGAAAGAATTATGTATTTTTAAAGATGTAAATCTGTTACATCCATAGAATTATTTATTGTCTAGTGCCTTAGAGTAACCTTCTTACAGGTTATATAGGGTGCTGTATAAATTTTGTATATTATTATTATTATTATATAACCATCTCGCAGTCTCTTGTTAGTCTTATTTCGTGTGTTTTTGGCTAAAACATATTGACTAAGGTAAGATGTATTCAAATGCTGCCATTTTGAATATACTCTCAAATGCAATATGATTCGTTTTTATTTTATGGTTTATTATTGTTTATATTTTGAATTTTGTTTAGTGCTTAGGGCCTCTAAGGGTCTTTTGTTTTTAATTTGAAGTATTACAAATGCCATGTTTGACGTGCCAGAACATCTGAAAGAAGACGCGTGCAAGATCGCTGCATTGTTTGCGCCTGGCGATCAAACCCGAAATAAAAGATTTGTCCGGGAGCAAAATATGGAAACAAAAACCGGGAAAATATCGCAAATTGAAAATAAAAAATATGATTAGTCGGCGATGGGAAACAAAATATTGTATGGTGCCTTAACACAGACATATCAAGTAATCCAGTTTAGCTATTGTTATTACGGTTTTATTACTAAAATTACGATTACGGGCGTAGTTAGAAAAATACGGTTTTCTAATCGTTTGACCATTATTTTTTACTTGCGAAACAATGCGTACTGATTTACTAACGTACTCGGTGAACTTATGGTTTTGTTGACACGTTTATGGTTTTACTCATCCTAAACTACTGCTTCATTTTCTTGGAGGTTGACAGGTATTAATTAGCATCATGAAGTAATAACATTCCAGCTTCATGTCGAAGCATCAAAGTATTTGAGGCTCACTGTGATTGAAGACTATTCATTTATAAGTGTTTTGACTTTGGTAATTATGTAGTGCTGGAGATGATATATTTTGCGATGAGCCAAGGTTCATTTCCGCATGGTATTTCCTAAGAAATTGTTCCCTCGCTGTAGTAAAATCACACAAAACAAGTTAAATTGGTTTTATTGTTGTATGGATTTTTGTGGGGTATTGGATTTTTTAAATCTGTGCTAGTTAACGTTTTGTCCTTTTGTTTCAACTTGTTTCATACTGTTAGAGCCTTACGACTAATATACCTAATATATATCATCTCCACTGGTGTTATGTTTTCCAGTTTCTTAGATGGCTCGTACTTTTGTTGTTTTGTACTTGTATTAATTATCAGGTTCCCTTTGTTGTGTTACCAGCAAATGGGATAACAAAAAATCACCTTTTGTGTATACAGAATGCATATGCAGCGAACAAATATTGACTTAAAAACAAGTATTTCCTATGATAAAGTGAATAAATTCAATTACATCATTCACTGGTTGTACGGTTTCTTCATGCATTAACTTGTATAATCGATGTTTTCTGAGTGATTAAAATACATGGTAATGTATAATTTTCTAGATTTTAATATTGAGTACTTAGATTAGTTAAATGACTGCCAATATCATGTGCATATATCTTTCTTAACATTATGTTTAACCTAAAGAAGGAAGATCATTCATAAATACTACTTCTTGTTATGTAACAATATATATTAACTTGTCTATGTCTGTGTTAAATTGCTCAACCCACTGATTTCTAACATTACAAATTTAACAGCAGCATTCATTCAAGATGTTTGTTATTGGAAATTGACAGCACCAAATATCTGCCAAAATAATTAACACTATTTCAAATATAAAACACGTTTTGTTTTAAACACATTTTTGGTATATATATATATATATATATATATATATATGTATATGTAACCGTATGTGTTTTGAGTATGAACAAGACAAAGTTAAATGTTTCGACTAATTTTATTTTAAAAAAGTCACAATAATGTATTTCCAATAATTCCAGCAACTTTAACCATTCAATACGCACATATAGCTATAGTGACATAAAGAAACAAACAGTAAAGCTGTTTTATTTAATTAGACATTGATCACTTGCTAAGGATTATGTTTTGTCGAGCAACCTAAAGTAATTAGGTTTGATCTGTTAATGTTTTAGATTCATTTCTATCATCATCGGTTTCTGATTCCAATTTATAGGTTTTATTATGACATACATGGGAATCGTCACTATTATCTGCCAGTGATAGATCTGAACACTGTATGGCATACCATGTTTTGTGTTCGGAGATGGAGTACTGATCCAGGCATCGGAAACTTGTACATCAAATATCAAGTTCCTGGCAATCGACTTATTTTACTTCTATACATCTGATCTTTATGAACAGCATTATAGATCAAAGCAATTTTCCATTACAAATGCTATGTATATATGGGAATACTTAAACGGTACATATAAACACACGTTTAGAAACATTATTTTATAATAATCCATGTGAAATTATTAATCAACTGTATGATACTATATATATATATATATATATATATATATAGAGAGAGAGAGAGAGAGAGAGATAGGGGGAAGATTATTAGCAGACACCCAGAAAAGGACTTATGCTTTTTTTTACTAAGTGACAACTGTGCAATTATATAAACATCCTAGGAGGCATATCCCAAACTTTTCGCCAACAACTTTAAGTGAGTAGAGTTGATATATGATTCCATACGATTTCGACCGCTTTTCTGCGTCGATTTTATCCATTTAACTTTATTTTTGTCAATTCTGGAGACTTGTTTCATATTTTCTAAGTAATTTGTCCTCAAATGTATCTCAATCAGTGAGAACTAAACTTTAAAAAAATCGTCGTACAAAACTGTAAGGACAATTAAATGATGAATGACAATTATTTAGTTGTAGCCTAAAATCATATGAATTTCAATGCCAAAAATAACTTATATGTTAAGAAATATTTAAATTGTCCTTTTAGGTGCAGTGCTCGAAAACTTCTTCGATCTGGAATATCAAATTAAAGTTTGGTTTTTGTCAAAGATTAATTGTACGTCAAACATGTAAGTTAGAGGTACCAAAATGAACAAGGAGTAGAGCTGCTCATCATGTATCATTTTATAACTTATGTACACATATACTATATATATATATATATATATATATATATATAGTATGTGTGTGTATCCGAGTATATATATATATATATATATAATACTTAATCACATCTTTCTATATTTTATAGCTTCATCGATTATATTAATTTACAATAGGAACATATTAGTATTATTTCATTGTCTGCAGATGTCTCTGCGGTGTTTTTTTTTGTTTGTTGTTGTATATATCTGTAGATTAAATTATATTTGTGATCGGGCTATTTATCAAAAGGAAGTCTACATAAATAGGATTTTGGCCGGAGCACTATATTTTAAAGTAAAAATATACACTAATGGTTCTAGCAGCTAGTAAACATACTAGTTTGATATACAACTCACAATTATTTCATTGCATAGGTCTTGGATTTGATGTGATTTAAATTATATCACAATATTAAAAGGTTTTATTGTACATTTTAAACCTAAGAATTTCCTGTACACATTTTTTATCCAGCAAATCTACCCAGTTTTATAATCACTTTCTCTTTTATTTATTTCATACTTAATTACAGAAAGTCATCAACACAAATTAGTTTTATTGTAATAAAGGCTAAACGTAAGTACAAATAGATTATTTGATTAGTTTCGATAATGTTATAGGGTTGAAAATTAAATATAGGTTATAAACGTTCGCATAGTATTGTACAAGCTGTTGATAAATATTGGAAGATTTCACTTGGAGTTTTGTACAAAGTATGTAGATTTACTGTGGAAATCGTGTTGTGTATTCAATGTGGAAATTGCAATGTGGAAATTCATTCCATGGAAATGACATCACGACCTCAAGTGGATTCAGCATGAATTTCAAGTTATTTTGCCTGCTGGAATGTATATATAATTTCAGAGCGGTTATATCAACAATGTTGAACCACTTTTTCACACTTGTAAAAGTTCAAAACTGTCAAACATCACTTACATTCAGCACCAAATGTAATAACACTGTATTCATGGTATACTCAACAATGCGAAATTTGAACAGAGTGAGTGCTTTGTTTAGTCTTGGCTCTTTCTATCTATATATTAAGCTAAATAACAACAGTAACTAGATGACTACAATAGATGACTACAGTCTTACTACAGTTAGGCGACTTGCAACATGTTTCTGGTGTTTTGTGTATCTTGGTTGAAAGTGTGTTGTTCTGTATTAAACTGTGCATGACTGAAAATATTGTAACAATTATATCCATGCTTGTGATAAAATCTTGTTCGGAATATAGACTTCCGATAGAAATGACGATCCAATGTGACCGAGGCACTGTATTTCTGCTTTAATGCCAAGTTTTAGTACAAGTTCCAACTGAAATTAAAAACAATAATATAAGGTACACACACAAAAACAACACGCACACACACGCGCACACACGACACACACACACACACACACATATATATATATATATATATATATATAAGCTATAACACTCACATTATATCAATGGAGTCGCTTTGCTAATTGTCATGAACAAATAACAACGTACACAAGTGCATTTCTAACCTGGTGTTTATTCTTGCACAGGTTAAAATATATGGAATTAGCTCATGTATTAACAAACGAGTTCAAAATGATGACATATATCTAAATAATGGGGTTGATGGACCTAGAACGTGGAAAAGGCGTGCATGATCGAAAGTTTTCATACACCCGACTTAAAGCTTTAAAACATTAATATTTAGTGTACTAATTGCGCCATGGGTTTCTTTTATTCAGTCATTATTTTAGAAGAAAACTTCACGTTAAAATATTATATAGCATTAATTTCAAAATTGTTTTTAATTTGAGAGTCCGCTCGCTATTCCATCGCCCCTATGGTTCTAACTTTATATCTTTTCTACAGCATATATGAAATACAAATCATTAATCTCAATCTTAGCATGATCCAGAACATTTAAATCATCTTAAAAAAGCTAGTATCCCGAAATCATATTATGTGTCCGATTTAGTGATGCTGACATGTGTGGATAAATAATAATGAATACTCCCCAAAGTTCGATATTCAAACGGAAGAAAAGGTTAGAAATAAGAAGACTTTTTGTTATGGCATGAAATTTAATGAAATCTCAATTGTCTGAAAATTGTCCTAGTTACTGTAAATGTTATAATTTAAAAAAAAATCAAGCAACAAAACCAATAACAATTATTACCTCGTTTCGCACTGGCCCATTTTCAGCAAGGTAGGGTCTTGATAAAAGTTCTTTGGCTTTTTGTATGTCATTGTCTGACAGCTTGACTAAAAAGTCTTCTCTTACCTGTAATCTAAATTTTATAATAGTTCATAAAATATAGCAATGTAACTACCTTTTATAGTTGCAAAAGTATAGTATACATAAACTATATTAGCGCATGTTTAATATAATTTAGTTATTTTGCTCGTGGATATAATTTGTTTTCCAAACAGATCAAATATAAAACTGGCTGTGCCCAATAGGCGATAGCCAGGGGTCTCTACCCCAAATTTCAACAAGACAAGGTCAACTCCAAATTTGTGAAACACAAAATTACTTACTTGCAGATATCTGAAGGTAAAATACCTAGCCATCTAAGTGTAGGTACAGCAAGATGATGGCTCTCAAAACTCAAATTCTTCAATCATATAGAAAAGATAATTATACAATTTTGTTCTTTGTACATTTTTTAATAATACAAAATAAAATAGCATACCTCTTAAATTGCTATAAACAGTTACTTAGAAATGATTATTTGTATTAGATTGATAAATTAGACTTCAGATTACCAATTTGGTTTTTAAAAGGGTTATTCTACTGACTTGTGTATTAATTATCTTCTTTAAAAAATGCATTGATATCCCCGTATTTATGACTTTTAGATGCGTCGAAAGCTTTTAACTGTGTGAATTATTTTACGT
Organism: Paralvinella palmiformis; assembly: GCA_025642065.1. NCBI lineage: Eukaryota > Metazoa > Annelida > Polychaeta > Terebellida > Alvinellidae > Paralvinella > Paralvinella palmiformis. The sequence continues at coordinate 123,223 of JAODUP010000475.1, forward strand.
TATTTAATAAACTGTTAGACAAAGTTATGCCCATATATTTAATCCGTATTGTTGCTTTTTGACACCAACACCAAAATATGTCAGTTAAATGGGGAAATGCGACCTCCACTACTTTTACTGTTACTAATGTTGTCAAGGAAGGTGGTATACTGTCACCACTTCTCTTTAATATATATATTGATGATTTGAGTTTGACTTTATCAAAAAGTAACATTGGTTGTCGTTTAGGTGGAAGACATATTAACCATATTGTATATGTTGATGAGTTGTGTATATTGATTATGTCGTCCTGTGGAATGTAAAAATTACTTAACATTTGTGAAAAATATGGGTCTGATCATGATTTGACTATGTTATTAATCATTGTGTAATAATCAATTAGACTATGTTCATAATTGTAGATATTTAGGTATTAAAATAGAAACCTACTCTTGTAAATCTGATATGAAAATTCTGTGCCAATGTAAATATGTTGATTAGAAAATTTATTGTTATTCTGATATGTTTATTTAAATCATAACGTACTAATTTGTACTGTACATAATTGTGATATGATTCTTCCACAACGTTTTTGAAAAACTATCTACATGTTATTATAATAGCCTTAGGCGACTTATGAAACTGGATCAACATTGTAGCGCAAGTGGAATGTTTGTTTATTATGACATACCTGCCTTTGGTGAGTTACAAAGGAAACACATCACAACTTTTAATAATATTAATACTAATAAAGCATATTTAATAAAGTGCCCTTACTAGCAGGAGTCATTCAAATGCGCTGTACAAATAATATGTAATATAATAATACCCCAAATAATATGGTTTGTTTTTAGAACAGATTTAAAAGTTTCAAGAGACGACACATTTCTAATATCTGTCGGCATCGTATTCTACAAGCTGGGGGCTGCAACACTAAACGCACAATCACCATATGACTTGAGCCGAGACACTGCTACCTGCAATAGTATCTGACTGGATGATCTGAGTTTTCGGGATGACTTTCTAATGGACACCAGTTCACACAGGTATTCTGGCGCCATATCATTAATAGATTTATAAGTTATTAATAAAATATTGAAATGGATACGCTCTCTAACTTTTTATCTATAGATTTCAGTCCAGTTCAAATAATATTATTATGAGTGTTGTTTTATCTTCAGTTCCGTTGTCTTCTGTTGGTTTAGTATTTAACACATGAGTAAACGATATTCTATGATCAGTATATCCTCTGTTTTAATTATGTTTAAGCCGTGCTGATAACTTGTTTGTTTTAAATGTGATGTTAAGTATATTGACCACTGCATGATGTAGTACATAACCTAATTTTTTGATAATTAGTGATAATTGTATTGTAAGACTATGGATTGAGTCTGAAATAAAAAAAATATTATTATTATTATATTGTATCAGGGATATCATATTAAACTATAATTGTGATTGTGAAGTGCATCATTCAAATTTATTATTGGATTTTACATACACCTTATTGAGGTATCATGTGATGTACAACGCACTTCAATGGCTCTTGTTAGCAAGGGCGCTTATTTAAATTTACATTATTATTATTATTATTATTATTATTATTATTATTATTATTATAACTCGAACAGAAATTAATATTTAAATGATAAACAGCTAAATAGCCTGAGAACACTCACCCGTGACCCGTATTTGTATACAGCCATAATTTCTACTCCTGGAAACCATTTTTTAAACGTGTATTTCAAGCAAAACTGATCGACGCATTTTAAATAAAAATAGTTCGTTTAATTGTTGCCAATTATGAACAAAATATCTTCACTTACGAAATTTAGCACTAGCATCATTAGAACTTTATTATTATAAATAGGCATTTAATACAATATATAACTGCATTTAAGTCTTAAAACTATTTAATTTTAACATTTATAAATTAGCTTCAAATTGGTTAAAAGATTATCGTTTCAAAAGAAGGCAATATGTTCTATACAATAAATAAATATAAATGATATTAAACCACCCAACATTTAAGTATTATACAGAGTAAAAAAATCTTCTAAACTTAATAGTAACTTTTGTTAATTTTTAAATCAAGTTTGGGCTAATACCTTGGATGAGTGAGTGAGTGAGTGAGTGAGTGAGTGAGTGAGTGAGTGAGTGAGTGAGTGAGTGAGTGAGTGAGTGAGTGAGTGACTCACCATGAGGGTCTGCATCAACCAATGCGAAGGTAGGTAGATGAAATGTGTGCCACAGTTTATGTACCATTAGGCGAGTGTTGACATCCGGGTATCCTTTACCCTACATGTTATTAAAAATAAAAGGGTGAAGCACGGAATACCAAGTTATGTCACAGATCCTCACAAAGAATACAATATTCAGGTTTGTAATTTTCCATGTTCATATTCAAGCATCTACATATATTATAATTTAGATATGCAGATTCGTTGAAGTGAATTTTAATTAAGCATCTGAATAGAGAAATCTTCACAATTTAAGTGTGCGATCATCATAACATATTATAACATCACCGAAAGAAAAACAAATATATACTTACAGTTATAAGTATGCAGGAGACACCGCGTTCGTAGAATGATTCATCTATTAGCTTTTGAAATGTGGCATCTTTTTCGATAACTAAAATGTATTTAGCCTCTGTATACATATCTGAGGCACCTGATAGGCTTTCATAGAAATCTTAATAATCTATATAATACCTGAGCCAACAAATATTGGCCTTATTTCCATTTGATCTAACATGATATGTAGAAAGGTGATGTCTTTAAAAACTTTTAAATAATGTTTTTATCGCTTTCAATTTACTACCAACACTTATAGTGAATGATTTTTTTTCTTCACTTGTTTAAACCTAGGTTTAAACATAAGTACGTTATTCAACAAAGAAAAACGAAACCTGGAGTAAAGGATACTGGTTATTGCTGTTACGTGGTTAGGAACCAAGATTCCCTGTCGCAATAAAAATAACAGTTCACATAAAACATTTAAATTTCTTCAAACCGATATAAAAATGATTTAAAACAAATTTATCAGAATCATACAAACTTAACATTCATAATTAAACCAGTTTAAAACCTTATAAACATTCCTGTGAGATTAATAGTTGTCCTTACTAAATGCGTTCTCTTAGAGTAGTTAATGTATGTGAACTACTAGAAACTGTTCTTACGGTGTCAGTGTTACTGCAGTCTACGAGGTTTCCGTCATAATCTCTGAATTGTAGTTGACCAGCAATACAACCTTTAGATGTAGCCAACTAAATAAGATTATAAATTTATCAATATCTCGAAATGATTAACCTATTTTATATTTAAATAACCTGGTGCAATAACAAAGTAACTATTACGTTAATAAGATGGCTGCCTAAACTTATCCCAACCTGTGGGTCCGGAGATTATGCTAGTTTACTGGAGAAATGCTTAACATCAAAATATATGCCAACAGTGTGTGTGTGCGTGCATGTGTGTGCGTGTGTTGACATTTGTAAAATGTATTGGTAAAGTTATATCTAGTAGAAGCAAGGTAGTACAGATTGCATAGGAATTCAATATCATTATATATTTCTTATCAAATTCAGCTGATTACTCACCACATGCAGGTTCCACCTGGGTACATTTAACATGCAGGATATATCGTCTACTATATCGTTAACAATACTTTGACTTCCATAGAGCTGAACATCCTGGTAATACAGATCTCTGTAAATGGTCATGTCTTTATTAACTGTTTTCATCACTCAAATTAATATTATCTTAATCACAAGCTATCTTCACCGCATCTTTCTCCCTACTTTAACATACTGTATATACCAAATTGAGCTATATTTTAAGAAACATATACCGACCTCTTGGTGCAATATGTGTCGTTCACAAGCATCTGATGAATGATGGATAAAATCTTGATGGTTAAGGCTACCAAAACGAGAGACTGAACATAGAATTAAGCCTAAAGGTGCAGTTTTATATTTTTACGTAATATTTATATACTAACACATTTGTTTGTGTATGAAGTATTTAGTATATTATTTAGTTGAATCTATTGAAGCTCACCATATTTATTGACTGATTGAGTAGAATTAAACTTCACACTTGTCTGAGTGTTTGGAATCAAACATAATCCATTGTTGTTTGTGAAGCTAAAATTAGTGAGATAATAAAATAGCATCTTGGCAACAAATAATGTATATATACATGTACATTTCTGAAGATCCACATATTAGAATTTAGAGAATGAAAGAGACATTTATTACTTAGCACAGCGCTTCAAAGTAGATTTTTTAAAAATTAATCCATACTAGAGTAGGTAATATCATGATAATATATATATATATATATATATATATATATATATATATAGTGCCTCTTTTACATCAGCTGTATACCAACCTGATATTATCCCATGATCGTGTGTTCCCAAAAGATAACAAAGGTGGTTCGTGTCGAGTAATAGTCGTCACTGTTCTTGCAACTAATTCTTCTACTTTAGCAACCAGCTCTAGAGACACATGTCTGTTCGATAATGGATAAAAATAATGTACCCATTAGTAGTTAGATCGAAGTATATTTTTGTTATTTACATTTTTTGCGATAGTTAAATGAAACTGAACATCGCTCGAAACCAACACTGGTCGACTTACCATAAATGAATTAGTTGGTACATGATATCAATTTAGTCACGTTCATGGCAAAATTAAAAGCTACAGTGGTGGTACTGTCAACTGTACGTATTGGGAATAACATTTTCGGCAAGTCAGAAACAAATTGTAGATACGTGGACACATTTTTAACACATTAACTGTACAATAGACATAAGAAAGGTTAAAGCAATTTTTTTATTTCATCACCCTCTCCTGAGAAAAATGACTTTAGAAACTCATTTTCTTTTATGAATGGTCAGAATATTTAGATAGCCAGCCACTTTCCACATTGTGTTATAACAACTTGTGTTTTAATTTCAATCAGAATAATAAGTCTAATATTGAGGCTCGTATTGTGTTTTCATTATAATGGACTCTAATAGATTTACTCAACTTTTAATTATATAACTGATAAAGGAAGCCACATACTAGATTTAGGCATCTCTATAGACTCGAACTCCATTATTGTAGGATTCCAATATGTATGTGACCCAGGTCTCAGTAACAACAAATATAAATCCATCGGCGATCACTTTACATAACAATAGATGAACTCGACTGCAGAAAAAGGTCAGAATGAATGTGAAAAATCCAGATTTCGAAATAAATCATGATTGTTGTTTTTAAAAATAGTTATTTGACATAAGGCACCATGAAATAAATATCTTGTTTCCCATATTTTTTTCCTGAAAATGGGTAGGCAGGTAAGCTTTTATTTTTATTTCCAAAATTTATGGAAAATATGCATATGTGTTTCAATGTTTTAAAGCGGATTGGTGCCAGTGATTAAGTGTGAATTACAACAGTTGAAATGCTTTTTGCTCATAAATATACTTTGTAGGATAATTTGATATGTAAAACCGTCACTTCACCCACCCATGGTAACACTGAAGTTATTCATTCGACATATTCCGTTATTATGTTGTTTTTACTCAATTAACCTATGGCGTGTTTAGCATATTTAGTGTGAGTATTTGCTTTTATTTTCTCTGTGAACCGTAAATCGACTTATTTTCTTCGTGATTCGTGAATAAAAACGTGCTTACTTTCCTCGTGAATTGTGAAAAGTGTCTTTTTTCTCTGTGAATTGTGACACGAGTGTTATTTTTCCCGTACCCTCTGACATTTTAATAAGAAGAAACAGGAAAAGAAGATGTGTACAAGTGGAATCATTCGGACTTACTAAATTGACACAGTATGGCGGATGCAAGCATCACACGCACACACGCACACGGAGACATAGAGTCTACCGAAACTTTGGGCTGTCTGTTTTCAAAATGACAAAGTGGTGTGGCATCCCTAGAATAGTAACAGCTTCTATGAATATTGCAGGCATTGCTAAATTTCACGTGGCTTTAATTTAGACTGTCAATACCAGCGATTTCACAGTTATACTTTAACCATTGCAAAAAATCTATTTAATTGATTTAATGCATAACCATACACATGTCTAGATCATTTTTTACACTGCATACACATAATTTTACACTCACGGTAGCTCTGCCACCTCTTATTCATGACACACTGACACAGACTAACAGAGATTCATCGCCATCTGAACACCACATAACACCATAGACATACATGTAGGTGTAAACAATTCGTTCAACATTGGACAACAAAACACGAAAACAAACCGTTGTCCAAGTTGCCAGTGGCCTATAAATGATACAGAGTATTCACCATCAACCCTTTCCAGAATTTAATGATGGAGTTTTTGCTCGTGATTTGAAGTATATGTATTACGAATGCCATGTTTGACGTGCAAGAACATCTAAAAAAGACGCGTGCAACATTAATGCATTCCTGCCGCAAAATATGGAAATAAAAAACCGGGAAAATATCGCAAAAAGGAAATAAAAAAAATATGTCGGGTCGGGATTCAAAAGTGGGTCGGTTGACGATGGGAAACAAGATATTATGTTTATGGTGCCTAAGTAATATTTCATTTTTTATTTTATTAAAAAATCAATAAAACATAATACAAATTTTAAAACATTTTAAAATTAAAATGCGATTAAACAAAATATTTTGCAGTGATTTAAATCAATGATTTAAATGAAATAACTCTGGAAGGATTATAACAAAAGTATCCGACGTATGATCTAACACTATCTTTATTTGTTTTCCAGAATTAGTAATCCAATTATCTTAGATCTCAAGAAAATTGGGTGGAATAGAAAGCGGGATCTGGCACTAAATATCTCTGATGGTACATTGTAATATGCAAGGAACTCTAAAAAGTGAACACACTGTTATTGGAAAATAGGTGTTTCTGTTCAACAAAGATAGTAAATGTGGAAAATTCAAAATAAACTTTTCAAACTAACAGTAAGTTTGGTGAGCAGATATTCAAATGTTAATCTAGAACATTTTACATTTGCTGAACTTCTGGCGGACAGGACAGCTAAACATCGTTTCGTTTTATTTGCGTTCGCTGTCCGAATCAAGTTTAATGACACAACTGATTTACAGCTACAACAATGAACATGATTTCTCTTTACTCGCAGCCAGAGCAGATTTCATGATCACACTTAATCGAAGCATATATGGGGTTTTTTAAATATTAATTTGTACATTATAGCGTATCACTTTGTGTCTTGATTATTATGTGTTTCAATTATTTCACTCTGGTCAAATCGGTTTGGCAGCAAAATTTAAAAAAAAGTCTTTATACGGATTTATTCGTTTAGTCTATCGGTTGGTAGAGTATTTTCCCGCTTTAATCTCTGATCGAAATTATGACCCAACTCTAGTACCAATCATGCTCGTCCTTAATAGTGTATACAATGGGGGTTCTGACGCACTTTTATGGCACACGTTATTAGCTTTATTGGCTTTCCGGATATTGTGTATGACTATTCCTTACAACGGACTCATTAGAATATCCCAGTATCTAATATTGCATTTTTGATTAGAGTATTTCGTGTTACATTATATGCATTTAATAATAACATTCCCAATTGCTCACATAATCAGTTAAGTCTTCTAAAACGTGTATTTAATTTGGGGTTATCTCGGCTTAATATTTTGTCAATCTGGTCTTTCCTGCAGCCTGTAGGTGTACACCTTGGGAACAGCCGCTGTTTGCGCGCTTTTGACCTGGGCACAGGATGTAAAGTATACCGATTTGCCAGGTTCATGTAACTAATAAACAGGAACATGAAATCCAGATGGAATAGGATTATATTGATATTTACTGAAATGCAACGACATGGAAATATAGTGTCAGCTAGATTGGACCCAAAACAAACTGTTGCTAGAAATATTTAATAAACGGTAAAACGGCGACATGAAATCCAGACAGAATTAAGTTAGATTTATATTAGATTAGTTAGAAATAATTTGTCTTTGAATTATCAATAAAGTACTGACACGATCAGATAACCGATGCCTGGCCGCAAGTATAACGCTGAGTGGCTGGTACAGAAATTACTATATAAACCAGCAGCGATGGACTCATGGATCAAACAAAATACCACAGCACTTCGCCACTAGAGCTGACCACCAAACCTTATCCGAAGAGGTCAAATCAGCTCTAGAAAAACAACAATCAGACAGACTGCACTCAATATATCTAGGGAAATGTGAACATGCAGACACAGACACCCCTTTCACATCACATCGACTCCAAAAAAATCCGCGCCTGGAGAAGACAAACTTACATACATCTTTTACCCCAACTTTTCCCCCTCTTTCAAAGTTAGACTACTAAACTTCTTTAACCAATCCTGGAGAGAAGGACGAATTTCCAAACTCTGGAAAACCTCAATAGTCGTCCCCATCCCTAAATCTGGTGGCAGAGGCCACAGACCTATATCTCTCCTCCCTACAATACTAAATATCATGGAGAGACTAATTCTCGCCAGACTAATATTTAAACTCCCCAGACCAAAACAATATCTTCGGATTTACAAAAGGCAGACACGAAGACACAATCATACACTCAGACTCGATGGCAGCCATTAAAATCCTCGCACAAACATAAACACGAACATCCAGAAATCATAACGAAAATTATTGATACTGCCTTCGCCTTAAGCCAACTTGGCAGCCTAACCACTCTAGACTGGGTTCCCAGCAACACAAATATCGAGGGTAATGAACGAGCCGATGCTCTGGCCAACGAAGCCACTAACCTAACCAACATCCTACACACAGAACAGACACCAGGTGCCTACAAACACATGATAACATAATTCATACACAAACAAATAACACCAAATCCAGACATAGTCAAATTAAGTACCTGGTACAATAAAACCATTGTTTCCAGCATTCGCCTCATAAACAACAGAATAGCAGACATACACATACGCCGCCTCCGCTGCTGGGTGCACACAAAAAGCTTTGTCGGTCCCAATAAAGCACTCTGTTTACATTGTAAGGAAAACTTTGACCCTGTCCACTATCTAATCAATTGTCCCACCTTCCCAGCCTGCCGACAACTTCTTACACACCTTTTAACGCCGGCACAACACAACCTAACCGACACAGAAAAAGTAATCATCATAATACACAAAGTCACAGCCACTCCACACATAATAATTCCCTTATTTAAAAAAGACCCATACATCTGGCAAAAGCCAAACAACACAGCAAATCTTTTGTAAAAGTCCGGCACCGGTACGTACGGGACCGGAAATTTACAAATTCATTTTCAGATAAGGAAGCTTTACACAGAAGGACTTCATCATAGAGGCTGTGCCAAACAGGCGACAGCCTGGGAATACTCCCCGAACTACAAGCAAGTAAGCAAGCATGGATGCAATGCCGTTCGCAACTCCATACTGGCGCATGTTTATTGAGACATGTTGTATGAATAGTTGAAATAAACTCTGCTAGACTTAGCGGCAAAACACATCGAGTCGTCTGTCTTCAATGTGTGGAGGAACGCCTAAATGAGAATGCAGAATTGTCGCCGTCCGAAATATCACTGTTACATACCAGCATGTGGGTGGCGGTACGAGAATTCTATAAAGAGTCACGATTCATTCGGGGCCGCTATGTTGACCAGCTAGCATCTTGTTTTTCGAGCGCGTCTCAGTTTCTAAATTTCTCAACAAGTGTCAGACTTATTTCTAGAGTAGTTATCGTTCACTTTTATGGACTGGTTATTACTAATTTGATATTCGTCCATGACCACATGTTTCCGTCGTCCTTAGCGTTTCGGTATTTACTGTGAATGCATCAGTGGTAGAGCGTTCTACGTGATTGTGTGTAACACTCAATTATTGAAACTAATTCACTGAAATTGAGTTTGCTTCTTGTCTAAAGCTACATATATTTGCTATTCTTTCTATGCAGGTCAGCCGAAGACACTCGTTGGACATATGCGTAATTTACTGTATGGGTTTATGTTCGACATCTGTTAATGTATATATGGTGTGAGTCATATTATTTCCTCTTATATATATTTTTAGATAATGAATATGCTAAAGATGAGTTGCTTGCGTTACGACCCGATGGTCGTAATGCCATTTGTTTAGCGATGCCCGGACATAGTGGAAAGCATCCAAATGAGATAGGGTCTAATGCAAGTAATTTGATCAGTGTGCCAATAAGACCATCTAATGTCACAGCTGTACTAAATGTAAGTATTGGTCTGCAGGTGTCCCTGTTTCGGCTGAAGTCGTATGATGATTGTGCATTTAGTGTTCCAGCTCCCCCTTTGTGGAATAGGTTGCCCGCGGATATTAGACATACGTAGTCTCTTTTTAAATCCGTCTAATGTAGCTTTCACATATAAATAATGGTTATCGTTTAAATCTCTTAGAGTGCTTTTACAGACAAATGAAAGGGAGTATCAGTACAGCACCTTTGATTGGCTACTGCTATTACGGGCACTTTGGTTGAGCCTTGTCTGTCATTTATGTATCGCAAACATGTTTTATTGGCCAAGTCGGTCGGTAGTGGACCCCAGTGAAAGAACATCCCCCATCAGGGTAGAGGATAATCCAATCACCTTATAACGAAAAACAATTCCCGGAACGTGTGAACAGGGTTAGAAGCACACATTGCCACTGACACGCTGGCCTCCATCGTAAACAAGAATTCTGACAAACACATTCCGCATCACCTAACTGATGTGTACAAACAACATAGAAAGTGTTACTTAGCAAACACCAACGAACATTTACGGTTTTCAAAGAATATATTGGTTGAACCCAATTAGTAAACCATAAAATCCCAACCGGGGATGCTAAGCCCGTCCGTCAAAAACCGCGGCGTCTCCCCTTTACCAAGAGGGAAAACTGTGTTTGAGAGGTCCAGCGTATGTTAGATATGGGGTTTATTACAACATTTATCAGTCCATGGGCGTCATCTGTGGGCATGGTGAAGAAAAAAGATGGATGGTCAATAGCGTTAAGAAGAAAAACAGCCATCCACCACCGCCCTCCGTATTGACGAGATGATCGATGCTCTCATTGCGTGCAAATGGTTTTCGATGGTAGACCTGGCAAATGGATAGGGTACGATGATGTATTTAGTGCTGCCAATTACGGTATTTCAGTGAGGGTCTTCATGAGACACAACGGCATGTTTGAATTTTTGTTGTTGGTCTGACATTTTAGAAAACAAACAAGTAAATATGTTCCCTTCTAATATAGCAACATTTTAACCGGCTTTTTTTAATATATGTAACGTTCATATTCAAGTACATATATTTCTGGCCTACGTTTAATTACAACAATCAACTTATTTTTCTCCATAGCCAATGAACGATAATGGGAGTAGTTAAAAGAACAGCCATGCCGCATCCCTAAATGTTATAACTCCCCCGGTGTAGGTAATATGAGACCCAATGGATGTTGGTAATATGAGACATGCTCATATTATCAACGCCTTTTCCAGTATTAAGCGCTTTATGGTGATTTTAATCCAATTATATAAAATGTTGTATTATTATTATTATTATAAAACACAGTGTCTTTTAGACTCAATGAAAATCAGTTAGGCTAACACACAAACTCCTGCTGCTGCCAACTCGCCAACTGCTGCTGTTGCTACTGCCAACACGCGAACTCCTGCTCATCGTTTCGAGTATTACTGCCAATTCCTAAGTTTCAACGTAAGTCTCCATTGAAATGGAGAAAAGTTGCTCATACTCAGATTACTACATCATCACCCTATAAGGAAGAGCTAGAGAAATCCAAATTTACATCTGTAACCACAAAAAGAAAGAAAAAAATAGGGACAGTCTAACAAAAACTGACACTTCTAACAAGGAAGTCTTGGAGAAGGCCAAAGTCCTGTCAACGATCATAAAAGGGAAAGAAGAGGATGACAGATTGACTCAAAAACAGCCAGTAAACAGATATAAGAATAGGACTCCAAAAAGATCAGGAGTGAAACGTATAGGTGCCAAATCTTCAAGTGTCCATACAGCAATGTGTGGATGATGACAATCCAATGTGCCCATACTGCTATGGATTCAATGCCTGAAATGGATCCACAGTATTTGTGCTGGTACAGACGACACACATCGGCCTTCTTCAAGTACGAACTTTTATTTAAGGTATATCAATCTCCCAACGATCCAACTGGAATTTCATGAAAAGTAACAAGTTACAGAGCTCTTAATTTCCAATTTGTAATTAAATAAAAAAGGATGAAGACATTCTAGCATCTAGTTTCTAAGATACACACATTTTAAAAAGGCATGTTTGCAGCGTTTAGGATAAATTAATAAATTATTTATTTTCGTCTTTTTAATTCATTTCATTTCATATTAACAATAGCCTAAATAATAAATATTGTTATAAACATTTAATTACTTTGCAATATTAAATAAATATGATAAAATTTGGTCAATTTTTACACTGAACCATTATATGGATTTAGATATACAAACATTAAACGTAGACCATTTTTAGCGTGTTATCTAATCTAGTTATATCTGTTACATAGAAATATATTTGGCGTTCATTAAATATGTTCAGACAACTGAGGTTACTTTATCTCTTTGAATGTAGTTTTTGAGAATACAAGTGAAGGAGCTATGAACGTGGGTAATATGGTCATACCTGCCCATATTACCTTTGATGTGTGATCATAATACCAAAAGGATTATGAAATATGGCACATTATTGACAAAGTGCTTACACTTTGATAAAGTTCAGAAAATTAATTTTTACTGAAATAAAATATATTATTAAAAACGTTTACATAGGGAGCATCGGTACAGAAAATCCAATGGACAAAAATAGGTTCATATGATAGTGTATTTATTACACCACCTTCCCCTACTGGCATGGGGAAATGCTGAAAAGACGGCTTTCTATACAAACGGGGTGTAGTTTGTTTCGGTGGAATGTTCTTCCTTTCGGGATAACATCGACAGAGGCCACGTTAGAAAGCCTTATGGAGCGGTTCGGGTTGCACTGGGAAGCCTGCCTAGTGTATATCGATGATATTATTATGTTTGCTCAATATTTTGACACCCACCTACAAGTCATTCTGGAACGTATTACAAAGGCCGGGTTGAAATTATCTCCAGGTAAATTGTTTCAGAAACAGGTAGAATTTCTGGGACACATCGTTTCTGTAGAAGGAATAGAGACTACTCTCCAAACAACTCAAACGACCGGACATAAAACTAGTGAGGCGACGATTCTGGTGGTCGGGATTGATGAAAAATATCGAACGTTTGTATCAAGAATATCGGCATCACAAATTACACCAAGAGCCAGTGAGCTCCCATGTAGAAAGAATGTAAACGGACATCCTAAGTTTTCCGACCTAAATAGACGGGGAGAACAAATGGACAGAAGCTTTCGCGATCCCGAACCATCAAGCAATGACTGTGCCTGGTGTTCTGGTGTACCCATGGTGTTATATATTGATCAAGGTGCAGAGTTCCGTTCTGATCTCGTGAGGGTAATCTCTGAGTTGTTAGAGATACCTAGGTCAAAGACGGTTCCATACCATGCTCAATCCGACTGTCAAGTTGAAAGATTCAACCAGATCCTGATTGCAATGTTGTCAAAACTTCGTGAGTAAAAGAAAAAGGGGATGACCACCAATTTAAGCTGTCCAAAAAGATTATTTATTCAGAAATGTTGTGATTTTCACTGAAGCGGCAACCTGCAACTGTTCGCCGCGCCATGTGCTTGATCTCAGAAGTATTCACTGAATTCACAGTTAAGGGAAACACTAAGAGAAGTTTATTTGAGTGAGTTTAGCAAAAGAACACTTGCTAAAAAAACATTAAGAACCATATTTTACGGGTTTGAAAGCAACAACTCGTATATTCTGGTAGAAGATCGCGAGCAGCATTTTGTTGTCTATACACAGACGCCTTGAACAAGATTGATAAATGAACTGATTTTACCACTCCGGTTATTTTGTTCCTTTCATATCGGCTGTTCTAGATCAGTTCATATAGACTTCTAAACATTTACCTAAGTGATGTAAAAATCTGCTGATATTTGTAGCTCTGGTAAAAACTTACCTGTACCCAGACAGTAGAAGGTGGGAATTGTGTTCTCAAGATCAGCATTTGACATGAATAATAATATAATGTGCAGCCGGTTGGTTTCCACAAATAGTTTTGTTAACCAATTTATCCATTGTCAGGTGTCGTTAAAGGGACAGTTCACCATGAGATAATATTACGTCAACATGTAATGTTTATAACAGCAAACAAAAATTTCACAGTAATAATCACTAACTATACCAGATATAATAGATAAAAGGAAATAATCCAAATTACTGGAGGGCCGCCTTGCGACTGCATCGGATCCTAGTTTCGAAAGTGGAAAGGAGAACGGTCAAGTGATCTGACGTAACACCTGATCCAGGAGTACATTGGTACACAAAGTTTAAATAGACACCAGTTAGTGTTCCCCATTGACCTAAAAGAAAACTAGACCGAGCACTCAGTGGTGTTTGATTGGGCCGCCATGACCAAACAGCGCTGACTTCCGGTAGTTTTGAACCTATGAATACGGACAGTTATGGAGATGTGCGCATTATAATGTTGTGTGTACAGAGAATTTGTATTACTCCTGTCCTATTATATACCATAAAATATGTAAATGTCGTTTTATGTAAGTCCGTAGATCTAGTTTACTTAGGATTAAACGCCAGAAATAGGCCGGGGGTTGCCGAACAGGCTAAATATAATAATAGTTAAGTTTTATTTCCCGCCAAAACAAAAACGTTTTAAAAGCTATTTTAAATGTGTTCCTTATACTTGCTGATGAAAAGATATCCCATTTGTATTACTTCCACGCCCACGGCTTATGCAACCATCGACACAGCAATAATTCACCATGTTTATAAACCTGATTTTGCATTATGCGTTCCTTTTTTCCACGACCGGAAGTTGGGACCTGTTTGCAATCAAATCGGCGGCCGTGTTCCTTCTAGTTTTCTTTCAGGTCAATGGTGTTCCCGGTTCTCCGCGCGCTTTCTTCGATGATTCCGCTTTCTTTCAAACAACCGGAATCATCTTCATCTTGTAATTTGTTTCTTCTGACTCAAACTAATATTGCTGATGTCAGTCATGATGTAAATTTAGCGAGATTACTACTTTTTGTTGTGGAGTTATTCTTGGCTAAAACTTGTTTACATGCTTGTACAGATCTGTCAAATTGCTTGTTTCAAGTGAGGTCAGCATTCAGGAGCTTCCAGTCTGTCTCTGACATCAATTATGATATTTCTGAACACCTGTACGTATTAGTCCTGAAAATTTAAAAGGAAGGTGGACTGTTCCTTTAATATTTACAAGTAACAGGGATATTTACCACACAACAATAGCGTGTCTGTATGTGCACGCCTTTGTGTAACTGTTTATATAAACAGATCGGCTCCCGCAAACAAATCCGTAAAAGAAAATAACTCGCTTCTGGAGCTTCATTATATGCCACTTACAAATTGGTGTGATTTGTCGACGTAAATTTCGCTCATGATCGAATGAAGAGGTCTAACAATAACATTTTATTCAAAAGATTTTTAGTTCAATACTTCTTACACTGGATATAAACGAATCTAAAAAATGCCATAACCGAACTGAAAAATCAAATCAGCGAAAAAGTAAAAAATTCTTCTATTTGTGTCTGAATACAAGTGTCTGAAAATGATGCAGGTTGTTCTTGTTTGTTTATACATTAGATAGACAGACGGGCAAATATAAATATTAGGATAAGTTTTTGCAATGAATTTAAATTAAAGTAAGCCGAAGAGTATTTGAAAATTAATCAAAATTTAAGGCTGTAACACAAAACAGTGAATAACCCTGTTTATAAGCTGCGTTTTTAAGATATTAGACTTTGTAAAATATTAATTGCTATTTTAAACCATATCAATATGACAGACAACAGACACCATTCTCATACACTTATACACATATATTCCCCAAAAATTTAAATATAATAATTTATAATAGGCATGATATGTGCTAATAATTATTTTCATTGTAGTAGATATGTCAGTTTTAGGACACTTAACACATAATTAACCAGAAAATTTTATGTTTTCGTATTAGAAAAGTAGAATACTTTTCAAAACATTTATCCAACTTCAAGCTTCCAATAAATGTGCATTTCGTTCTTAATTATATATATTTTGGCACCATACATATTCTGAAAGTGAATCATGGGTCACCAGGCAGAATTCGGACACTTCCGGCAGAATTCGGACACTTGAGTATTTTTTATAATACACTGCAAATTCGAGAAAACAACCAGAGGAACTATGAATAAATGTCATATACTATTTAAATCAAATACAAGGACTCTACGTCCCCACAAGTAGAATAACAATAATCACAATCTGGTACTTGCTCATCTTTCTGAAAACTGAAAGGTACTTTTAATTCACGTTGCAGTATTCGGACACTTTCAAGGAATCATATTGCGTTTCAGATTATATTCAAAATGGCCGCATTTGAATAAATCGTACCTTAGTCAATATGTTTTGGTCAAAAACACACGAAATAAGACTAATAAGAGACTGTGTGGTGGTTTAAATGAAGCCTTGCTTGTTACTACTACTGCCTAAAAACAATAAACGTCTCTTACGCTGAACAAGTACAATAGAAGAGTAATTGAAATCGTTTTATACCTTAACGAAGTGTTACACGAAACAATTTAAAATTTTTGGGGCAAGAGAAAATTCGTGTGTGTTTAACGTCATTACTTTAAGTGAATATTTTATTGATTTGTGTGTGCCTCAAACGAATTTGTAACGAAGTGTCTGAAATCTGGCTGTGTCCGAAATTACCAATGTCTACTCGTCTAGAATAGCTTCCAATTAATTTGCCTGTTGAGGGAACTCTTACCGGTCGTTTTCACCCGATGTAGTCAATGGTCTTTTTAAAACACCAACAGTCGTATTATAAGCTGCATTTTTTGTGCTGACCGACTGCATTTCCTTATACATTTCTTCTATCATCAGCGTTTTTCTAAATATATCGAGTATCTGGCATATTTCGCTACCATGTGTCGTGTGCCAATTCATGATAATAATTTAGACGGGAAATTAATTTAATATTCACCAGGGGGCGGTCTTAGGAAGATCATTCGCTAACGTTTACGAACATTCGACTTTCAGTAACAGTGTTCACTGGGTTGTTACTGCAGCATGGTAGTCGTGTTAATCTATACATTGTTAATGTAATAGTTTGAAACTTCGATGAATTATGCTAAATATTACTGAGAAGTTGCATGATTATCTGATATAATAATATAGAATAGTATAAGTACCGGCAAAGACCCTATACGATCTTCGGTACGGGACATAAATTCATATATAAAATTGACTAAATCAATTAATCATGTTTAATGGATGTTATTTTTATACATTAACTTAGCTTAATGGGTATATTTATTTGTCCAAGATAACTCTAAATAAAGACAACTAACATTAATTACCAATTAAACTATATCAATATTAAGCGGTGTGTTTAGCGTGATATATATATATATATATATATATATAATTAGAGATGACAGTTACGTTAAATCTTCACGTGTCAAGTATTTTAATTAGTGGATGTGAATACTATTTTTGTATTTCTGAAAATATTTCCCTATAACATGATATAATGATGTTATATGATTCTAATTTGGAGAAAACATAACCTTGAAATAATTCAGTTCACATTGGAATTTTTTTACAGAATTTCCACCTCGATCACCAAATGGCTTCTTTATATTGATAACTTTATTTTCTTTGTGAATTTTTGGTAAAAGTATTCAATTTCTAACACATACTTGGAATTTTAGTTCCATTTTGTGTTCATAAAACTAACTAACTAACTATATATATATATATATATATATATGGTGATTTGAGCCAGTGCCATGAAACACACAAGTTATGTAACAAGCTATCACAACTTCATGAGCTAGTTATCATTAAGACGTAGTATTGTTGTTAACAGCTCAATAGAAAAAAAAGTTTAATGGCATTATCATCTGTACGAATAAGAAGAGATACATTTACAGATCTAACAATATCAAGATTCAGACATTATGTGGAACAAGTTTATCACAATGAGCTGTAAACAATTATGTGCATGTAAACACCCTGTCAAACTCCTTACAGTATTTGTGATGAGAGTATATCTGATTTGACATATTCTTTTATAATTTGTATACCGGTATGCCTTTTTTCACACGTATGTATGTTTTTGAAACATTACGTTACATAGGGTTTTTTTTGCATCTCTTGACCTCAGCCACTACCTTATATGATACAAAACTTATTAATCAGAAGCTTAAAATTTCAAGGAGCATTCCCGTTGTTAAAATCTCAAACTTGTTGAGCACACCCGGATAACTGTCTAGATCTGGGAAACAGTAGCTGGTTACCCATTTTAACATGTAAGCTATGACACTTCCCATCACCAGATGACCATATTTCAGGTTAACACGAAGTATGTTACAGAACATTTTCAAATGATTAATAACTCATTAAAGATTTACTAGTTTATTAACCTGTTCTCTCGAGTCTATATATACGTAAGGTTCTTTCTAAATATTCAAAACACATTTAAATACCGGTATGAACTAAGTAATGTAGAAACGTTATTTATAGCTAAAGATCAGATAGGATTTAACTTTAGAAAAATAATTTACTTTATTAATTTGTTGCACTTAAATGACCTACATATACAAACAGATTACGTGTATTAAATTTACCTCCATAGTCCTGAATCATTACTGTAAGGATGTGTCATGTTCTCTACACACACACAATATGAATGGTTCAAAAGAAAATCTTCCAATAAACTTAACTTGTATCAGGTGATCATAATTAGATCAGAAGTGCAGAACTTATTCATTCTTTGTTGAGCATCTGTCAAACTCATTCGTTACAAGTTTAATGTAGCTTATTTAGTGCATGCACGAGATACCTGGGAGATATGGCTGAATCATTAGGGAAACACAGGTTACTTAATTCTATTTCAACCCCATTTTAAAACGTTTAACTATTAATGGGGGTAGAAAATATGTACTTGTTTAAAGGGACAGCCCACCTTCATTTCAAATTTTTAGGACTAATAAAGCTATACTAACAAATATAATAAATAATATAAAAATGTGTAAATGATAACCCACATATTAAATAATCCTGTTCAAAGTGCTGATTAATCGACTTTTAATGGCCTGTGGGCGCCGCCATTTTGAAGCTAGACAGAGACCGGAAGCTCCTGAATACTGACGTCACTTCAGTGTATCCGGTTGACATGAAGTCTGTAGAGCCCATACAAAACATGTAAACAACAGTGAGCAAAGAATTATTCCAGAACTATACGTCATTATCTTAATAAAAATTACGTCATGAATGACGTACAACTATATCAGTTTGAGCCAGAAGGAACCTGACAAGAGGAAGATCATTCAAAACTGCTCGGATATAATCACTCAAAGAGAAACTATAAACCGGATCAGGCTAGATAGCACCCATGTGATGTCAGAGCATTTCAGTTTTCTCCTTCCCACCTTCCAATCTGACTTACAATGCAGCCATAATGGCATCCCTCCAGTAATTTGGATTCTTTCCCTATATCAGGTATATTTTGCAATTATTATTTTGGAATTTTTGGTTACTGTTCTAAGCATAACATATTTTAAAAATATTTTCTGAGGATGGAATGTCCCTTTAAGTCGCCAACAAAATTAGCCACTATTAGCCCAAATCTTTCAGTTTCAAGTCATTAAAATTTACTTGATTTACTCAAACATACACATTCTCACACAATCAACAACAAAAAGTATTGGTACAGGAAAGGTTAGCTTCTTTACTTTCAGCTGGTACCTGTTGTTTTCACATTAGAAGACAAGTCATTATTCAGCAAAGCCTTTAAGGCCTACACAACACATAATTACGTATCTAAGCAACCATAATAGTTCAATTCTGTGTACAAAACTGAAACTGATTAATATTCTATAGCTTGCTTTTTACAAACAAAAAAGATATCACATAATTCATTACATGTATGTTACTGTCTAAAACATGCTAAAGTCACTCGCTACTCTATTTAATAATTATGAAGTGACAGTGAAGGCTGGTTAAGATTTTAAAATGTAATCAACCGATGATAGATTTATACAGAAGAAAAAAATCTACGGAAAATAGTCTGCTCAGATTTCTGTATACATGGCAACAATACAGTGACGCTCAACCCTTATACACATAGCTGATTATAATCTAATTTCCAAGAGATATTAGAGCTACATCACACACAATACACTACTGACTGAATGATTGGATACAGGAAGCACCAAGAGACATGTAATTGCCACAAGGTACTTATTGTAACTACATCTAAAAGCAGTTATAATTCTAATCTTAAAATGCCATGGTGTCCTTAATGAAGAGGTACACCCTTATAAAATATAACATATAGTACACAAAACAAGGTTACAAGCAGCTGACAACTTTACTACGACTGTACATCAATGTACACATGCCATATACATTAGTACAAGAGTGCGTTCAATGCTATTACAGTAAATAATGCATTTGGACATGACATCTAATAAAAAATGTAAAATATATAAACTGATACTTTATAAAATGGCCATAAAAAGTGTTCTTCAAGTGAGAATTAACTATAGAGATACTCGCTGTTACTCCACATAAAAGGCCAAGTCATTGTGTGATAACAGATTTAAAGCAAGGCAAGTATTATCATCCTCTAAAACAATCAAACTAATACAATTTTAAACAATTATATACAACTCTATCATGATGTGTCATCATCCGTCAATTACCACCAGCTTTAATTACCAAAAGATGTTTATTGCTGGACAGTTCCAGATGTGATCAATTATAACCTAAAAGTCTATTGCTTCTCACTTTCACATTAGTTATGGACACTTCTACACAAACAGAGAACGCTGACCAAAGCAGAAGTCTTAAGGCAACCACGATATGAATAATAAATTTTCACCCACAACCGGTTCAAGCCAAACACAAACAAGCCACTCTCATCAAGCAAGCAGACAATACATAAAATATATCATAAAAACCATGTCTCAAGAAACATGTAGTACACAATGACAAATACACATATATGTCATACATACATAAACACAGAGGTCTTAAGCCAAATAGCAAAGAAACAAAACTGGATGAATCAGAAACACATCTGAAAACACTTAATTATACAAATATGACCCAGAGTTCACAAAATAGTTGACATGTTGTGGTGTTCAGAAATGAACTCCAATCTCCCAGAGATATCTGATTTACAGGATGTATAGGGTAAACATAGTCTACAGTGATGTTCCATTCCGAATAGACGATGGTGGTCAAAGTAGTGTTCTCTAGTCTCAGTGTGATCCAGATAACAAAGATGGCCAGTCTGAGTAACAATTCTGATATCCCCATCACTATACAGTGACAACAGTCTAGGAGCTTTCTTTGTAAGCAGAAGTGGAATCAAGTGAAATGATGACACACGGGGATAACTACAATCAACACATAAAAGTATGTTTGTTACTTGTTAATTAATATATAACAAACTAAAACTCTAGTTAAGCTGGTTCACAGTTCACTGATAAGAAATAACACATAACTAACCTTATGTACATGATCTAATCAACATCTGTCTCAGACTTTGTTTGAATTTCTATCTTCTCCACAGAAAGGTCAGGGTTCATATCTGTAACAGAGCGGATGGCAGCTGCCAGGGCCTAAAAGACAAACAAAACATCAAATTACACGACATTTATCTTCAATAAATATAGGGATCCTGAACAACAAATAATAGCAACCATAACACCAAAAACTAACCTCATCATGATCAATATCATCACCCTCAGACGAAATGATGATTTTGCGCTCAATCCTGGTTTCAACCACACCATCTTTTTCTGTTTTATACTGTAAAGTTGTAAAAAAAAAGAATGATCAGATTTGTGTCACTAATACTTACCCACTCACGCACTCACAAACATCTGCTCACAGGCAGTCACCAATACATATGCAACATACAACCCAAATTAACAGCCACCCATTGTTTCTTGAGGAAAAAAACAGCCTAGCACAACTTGCCTGAAGTAATCTACATACATACATACATACATACAATATATATATATAACAGACATTGATGGTGCCAATAACACCAATGACCGAAGACAGCTTAATTCTTGAAACTAAATTAGATGTAATATATCTGCCCCAACAACAAAGGTTTCATGCATCTGTGATTTGTTTTATAGATTTTAATTATTTCATAATTCAACATGAAAATATCAGACATCACAAGGCAGCTAGGGAGAAGAGTTAAAGCTTCTTACATGCAGATATCATGAATGTCAAGTATTCTAGTAAAAAGCCTATTATTTAAATAGGGCATCTCTAAGATAGTAAAAGATTGGGTTAAATATTTTGCTTTCTACCACATAATGGTACATTCACTCCATTTCCACCTAATTTCACAAATAGTCAAACAAGGTACAAGGACATTGACTCATCTGTGTAGGAACATTGCAGGTTATTTATGAGAAAGTCACATACAACTGAAACTGAAAAAAAAACTGGATAAAGAAAGTCATACAAAGCAACCATGGCAGAGAATCATAGCATGAATTACTGTGCTACTAATGAACAGCAACAGACAACAGCCACAGATTGACATAAGACACAATTCTTTATTACATGATCTCCACCTAACATAAATTTATGTTAACAAATATGTATAGCAGTAACAAAGATTTATTTCAGTCTCATCTTATTTTCTTGATTCCCGTCAATGAAGAAATTTTCATTTGGAGACCACTTCAGACTAGACAATGTGCACAAAATATCAACAGAACCTTAACCAATCTGCAGCAAACTACACAAAATATGACCACACCATCTCCCACAGTATCAAACTAATGATGAGCTATAATTCTCAGTTATTAGGCTATAGGTAGAGCTACAGACTGATTAGCCATTAAATCCTAGGTCAACTAATCCCAGTATTTTCTGTTGATGAAGCTCCCCCCTCCCCAAGCCCAGACTACCATTGGCTTACCGTTGTTGTTTCGACAGTCTGCGTGCGTGAGGAATGAGATTGGGAGGTAACTAGTTCTCCCGGATCCTCGACGCCTTCCTCAGCCACATTGTATGTTACTGTACGTGTCTCAGTTTTAACTAATGGAATGCTGGTTGTTGACTGCTGGCTGTCGTTGGTGTTTGGATCATACGTGATGCTTGCCGTCTCTACTGTTGGGGGCTATGGTGAGACACCAAAACCACAGACAGCCAAGATGAGCATTAAGTTGCTCAATAAATAAAGTGTATAGCTTTCTGCACTAATCTATCCCCTGTTACAGCTTTGCTAACTTGTCACTTAATCATCAGATTAAAAATTTGGGAATCTTTGTTACAAGTAAAAGCTTATGGGTGTTCACTAATCTAATATACAAGCTAACATGTAATTATCACAGCCCATAATAATTGATTATAGATGCCGTTATATATTTTGAAATAGATAATCTATTAATTAAGACCAAAGTAGAACCTTAATTACAGGCAGACTGGGACACCATTATACAACACCGACTAGAAAACCAGATACAACACAAAAATAACTAATCATGCAACAACAAACAATAATGTAATGAAACTAGGATATTACACAAAAATCTCCATGTATATCAAGTAAAAGGTGACAACAAGAATAAAATCTCATAAAACAGACATGATGGCACTGATGAAACAAAACTAAATCTACAACTATAAGGTAAAACTAGAAAGAGAAATAAACTCAAAGTAATTTTTTATATTTGGTAAAACATCCACTACAATTTTTATCATCAGCATCAGGAATGGACTATATCAGTGTGATTGATTGATTACTTACATATATTTGAATATTCTATTTAATGTAACAAGACTTGAACCCCAAATATTGGAGTTTTAAAATCACAGCCACCAAAACATGATATGAACATAGTCACAATCATGCTCACATGATACAGCAAAATATTCTGAGTAACTTAATCATAATTTTTTTATTTAATAATCAAAGCTGATTCATATGTTAAAGTGACAGTTCACACTCAGATAATATTTCTTAAATATGTAGTGCTTAAAACAGTAACAAAACATTCCACAATAGTAATCATGAAATAAACCTGATATCATATATCTAGGAAAATAATCCAAATTGCTGGAGGGCTGATTACGGCTGTGGTGTATGCCAGATTCAAAGGCGGCAAGGGGGAAAGTCAAGTCCTCTGATGTCAACTGGGCCAGAAGTACACAGAGTTCACATAGACACTAGTTAGTGTTTCCAGTTCTCCTTGCGCTTTCTTCAATGATTCCACTTTTTCCAATCAATCAGAATCATCTTCATCTTGTAATGGTTCTTCTGACTCAAATTTTAACAATATTATTGCATTTTGTTCTGACATTATTCCTGGCTCGTATGTTTTTACGGGCCCTATAGACTTCCTGTCAAACTGCTGGGTTCAAGCGACGTCAGCATTCAGGAGCTTCTGGTCTTCGTCTAGCTTCAAAATGGCAGCTCCCAAAGGCCATTAAAAGTCAATTAATCAGAACTTTAAACTGGATTATTTAATATGTGGGTGATGGGTTTCACATTTTGACATTACTTATGATATTTGTGCACATAGCTATATTAGCCCTGAAATGAAGGTGGACTGTTCCTTTAATAGTTGTTATATAACAAATTAATATAACATGTGTAAATCCACATGTAGTAAATAGGTTTCCTCATTTAAACTGGTATAATTACAGTATTAATGGTAGTGAAGTTCTCAAGCCATTCCAAACAACATTTATACTATGACTTCCAAGTAGAGATATTTTCATGCTAAAATATATTTTGAGTCTATAATATTTCATATAGATTTGATACATTTATATTATCTACAATGTTAAGTGATTTAGAGAAATCTTCTTACATATTATATAGCGCACTAAATGTTGTATATTATTATTTTATGATTTATAATGCTAATAACAGAAAATACATTTACCTGTCAGTATACAATATACATGACAAATTAAGTTTAAAAAAGGCTTGTTTTGACATAATAAAATATAGTTTTGTATCATCATGTGGTGTTGCTGTAAAGGCTTGTTTTGACATAATAAAATATAGTTTTGTATCATCACGTGGTGTTGCTGTAAAGGCTTGTTTTGACATAATAAAATATAGTTTTGTATCATCATGTGGTGTTGTTGCAAATCAGCTACACCCAACATCTTTTGAACCCCAAACAATACCAGGTAACTGCATACTCATACTGACAAATCAAAGACCATTCAAAGGCAAACAAAAACTAACAGGCAAAGCTGGACCTAAGATAATGTTACATCTAATTCAACAAAAATCATCAATGAAAAGCTACTGGCACCAAAATAATAATAATAATAATAATAATAGCTTGATAAAACCAATTAACTCAACAAAGAGCATATTAAAGTGTGTAACATGCACCATTCAAACTTAAAACAACACATATGAAGAATCTTACCTCAACAGTAGAAGTTTCACCATCAGGACCAATAATAGAACGTTTGACAGTAGTAGTAGTAGTGGTTGTTGTATGGCCCCATTTACCTTCATCACCAGCACCTATATTCTGACCTTGTTCTGCCAGTAGATCTTCTTGGCCATGACCACCTCCTCCAGGCTATAACAATATTTAGAATTAATCAATATGATAAACATCAATATCTACATCACAATTCATTAGTTAATATCTAACAATATCAATAAACTCTACAAGGGTTTTATTTTGCTGACTGGCAAAATGTTAAAACATTCAACAATAAAAATTTAAAAATAAATATAATTAATATTTTAAAGATTAAAGATTAACATTTTATATCATAAAAGATATTTAAACAAAATGAACAGGCATAGTAAATTATAAAAATAATGATAAATGCAAGACAATTAGTGTTGCCTCTAGGATCAGCCAATGTGGGGGGATTTTAAAGTAAAATGGGCACTTGGCATGAAAACCATTTAGGGGTATGAACGCATACCCCTAGGAATATTTGAACTAAAAATTATCACAGTTGCTTCCTATTTGAGATATTTATACAACTGTATAGTTTTACAGTGTAAGCATAATTAAATGTATACACATCACTTACTTAATTATATCTGTAACATGAAGAAAAAAGATGTTTTAATTGTTATTAACACATTGGGGTGGTTTTCTTTTAATTTATTATGGCGACTTGTCTTGATGGAGTTTTGGCAACATGCTCACATTCAGCAGTCTGATATGGCATTATTAAAGCTAATGTGATGGGGAGACTATTAATGTGCACAAAACTTACAGTATTGAGTTATGGGATTTTATTCTGCACATGGGATTATTTTATTTTGCACCATACATTAAAATATTATGGGAATCCTGCAAAAACACATCCTAGAAGCAATACTGCGATTATACAAGCAGAAATTGTAAGCTGATAACAAAATAATGCATGCAATAGGTTGCAAAATATTTTAAAAAATCACACTACCATAAATAACCAAACAGAAGACCAAAGAGAGTTGTTTAATTTTTTCCAAGTTATGAATCATAGCAGAAATACATTTCTTGCACACATTATATTAATATACTATAGAAACTTGCTGTACAATTTTTTTGGCACACAACACTAACATTCTATTTAAAGAGATATCAAAACAATAATCAGAAAGCTGATGACAATGTTGAAGCACCCTCAGAAGACTGTCATAAATTAAGTAAAACGTGCAAACAATTAAAGTATTGCATTTATTGTCAACTACAAAGCAAAGTGGAGGGAAAGGTAATGATATATTATGTTTCTCAAGCAGTGTATCTACTGTGAACTACAAAGCACCATTGATGAGCACCTTGTCTGATGCTGTGATGTATACATTCTTGACAATGACATTGGGACCCTTTGGACTACCGTCTTCACCAAGGCCACCACCAGGAGAACCAGACTGAGGAGCGCCATATTGTCTATCAGCTCTATCTTGATCAGTATCACCAGGCTAAGTAGAAGCCACAATTACATTATATATCTCAAACTCAATATCAGATAATTCTTCCAATTTAACAATTATTGAACCCTTAGATAATGTTACACATTACACTTCCCTATCTCTCTCACTCGTGTGTGTGTGCGTGTGTGTGATCCATCTTAACAAAATGAGTTGGATGTCGGTAAATGCCACTTTTGATTGTCTCTGAAATTAATTCTTTAGAATTCCTTTTATTTATTTCCAACCTTGTTATATCTAATTAACACTGTTTCATGTATCTTAAAGAGAGGTTTGTAGAGCTGTCCTAAGCATTCTAAGACAAAGCCAAAAATGCAACTAATTGTGTGCATTCTTTTTGATTAATTTTGAGACTATCCCTTACGAAGCAGATATCACTATGTGGGATAAGACATCATCATTTCATATGTGGTCATATTCAGCCTTTTCAACAGAAGTCAACATCTGATGATATATTGGTGTCTATTTTAAGTCATTCACTGCCTATTTTATCAGCAGAAAATCGGTCAGATACATTGTTTTTGGCGAAAAAGTGGTCTAGAATGCAACAAATACTCCATTTCCCCCAACGTTTTCAGGGGAGAGCCCCCAACCTCCCCCACCCCCTGTTCCAATGGAGAAGGGCCATTTTTTTGGTAGTGTGACTACCACTACCCCATGGCCAGCCTTTGACTACCTCTCATCCTGCGGCAATGGTGTCGCAGTGTTTTTACAGGCCACCAAAGGTGAGCTGCTGCCTACTTTTAGTAAGGGGTCTTCTACTTCTATTCCCTACTGAAAAGGGTGATATTTATTCTAATATATGAGATCTTAGGCCTCCAGAAAGCTTGGAATAACCCACCATACTATCTGTGTAAACAAATTGGGGTCATGTGGTAGCAACAGCACCAGAAGCCATTCTCATTGGTCCGTTGTGGTCATTTGGATAATTTTTCTGACTGAACGAATGCATGTTCACTGTGTACTTCCTACAGATCACTGCTGACCTAGTTAGCGAGCAAGACAAAGCGAAAAATTGGGTTAAACATGTCGAAGTTACTGAATTCGGATGAAATGAATTGGGCACACCTAGGCAGTTTGATTCATGACTACTTTTTGGAAAACCAGGATGTTACGTTACTGAAGACTTTGATTTTTGTCAGAACGACTACGACCCTGCAATGGAAGTGCTGACTGATCTATAGAGATAGTGTCAGATTACATAAAAGGTTATTTTCCAACCCGCCAAATGTCAGTAAGATCAGTCCTGGTAACTAAGGTAACTTTCATGAAATATTTTTCATCAACTTTGAAGGCCATTTTCTCATTATGGAGGTTTCAACAAGATTTGTCAAGCTATATCTTCAGCTACAGTCAAGATTTCTTTTTCTTTTATATACCATATAAAAGCAGAGATTCTGTCTCTTTCCAGTGATACTAATACCTAAATTTTGAAAATTACTGACATACAACTCATTTTGTTAAAATAGATTGTGTGTGTATATATATATATATATATATATATATATATATATTCCAGCTAATTAATCCTTAACATTCTTTATATATAAAACCTGATAACTGTTGGTGAAGAAGCCAGTTATAAGTATCATGTAAAATGGGTGTACTGTACATTATGGGCAAGATTCTCAATTATTTAGTCACAAATAGCCATAAGTTCACACAATTTTATTATAACACTTGAACCATGATAATAAAAATATGTTTATAAATATCTGTATAAAACCTTGAATACTCGTATGTAAGATCAGTGTGATGAACCTCTCATTATTCTTACCTGATGAAAGTTATATGGACCTGGACCTCGTCTGCCTTTAGAATAAGTGACAGCTGCATCAGGACCACCTGCTCCCATCTGAACCTGGGGACCACCCTCCTGAAATAGAATAATACTATATTGTTTGAACGTCTGTGTTAGACAGAGGTAAAAAATATCTAAATCATATAAACAAGGTAGCACACATTACAGAGTGAAGCAACATAAATAATAAAACTAAAGCAATTGGATAGTAATAAAGAAATCTAATATTGAACATATTGTAACATATAATAATTAAATTCAAAAAGCTTTTACACACAACTGTGAGGTACAACATTTATAAATTGCTATATTCTCAAAACGTATAGTTTAAACACGTGCTGTTGTCATGTTGTTATGTTAGTACATGAGCTATTATTACACAAGCCATAATGTGTGTATGTACACAGATGTATTACAGAGCAGTTTGTTAAAGGGAGAGTTCACCTTCATTTAAAATACAACTAACTTCACAAATATCATAAATGATGTCAAGATGTGAACATGATCAACCACATATTAAATAATCCAGACTCTATACTACACATTTAAAAGCATGTTAACAAATGTTAACCAAGAATAATGATAATAATCTTGTTAATGAATAACATACAGCTATCAGCTATCAGTTGGAATATTACAAGATGAAGATCATTGTATCAAAACACAATTGAATTATTGAAAGAAATGCAAAAAGAACCAGGAACACTAACTGATGTCTATGTGAACACTGACTGATGTCTATGTGAACACTGACTGATGTCTATGTGAACACTGACTGATGTCTATGTGATCACTGACTGATGTCTATGTGAACACTGACTGATGTCTATGTGAACACTGACTGATGTCTATGTGAACACTGACTGATGTCCATGTGAACACTGACTGATGTCCATGTGAACACTGACTGATGTCTATGTGAACACTGACTGATGTCTATGTGAACACTGACTGATGTCTATGTGAACACTGACTGATGTCTATGTGAACACTGACTCATGTCTATGTGAATTGTGTGTACCAATGGATTCCGAGGAATCTCTCTGCTGCAAATTTAGCTCAATCAGATGTTAAATGTGAACAACATCCTAATTTTTCTGCTGTGTTTTTAAAGTGGCATTTTACAAATGCTACCTGTAGCAGCGGCATATTTGTGGTAGCACACAATTCAAAACCAGTTGAAATGGGCATTATTTCCTCTATGCCACTGAGCTTGATTCTTTGAGGCTATTGGCACTAAAAGAAGTTTGTTTTGTTATTATTATTATTATTATCCTTATATCTATAATATCAGGTCTAGTTTGTTATTGTTATTGGGTAATTTTAGATTACTTTTATAAGCAGTACATTTTTAAGTCATTATCTGTGGGGTGAACTATTCCTTTAAAGCCATAGCTAGGTCACAGTTCTATTTATTGTTAATAGAGAATCAAGTAGGATGAGTTAATTTTGATTAATATTGCTACTGCTATAACTAATCATGCTGTGGTATAATCATGCTGTGGTATAATCAGGATTATAATAAATGAAAAGCTTTCAGAAACCTCCTATAAATACAGGAAAATTTAGTCAGTTACAATTACATCTCCATTCTGACAAGTATAATCAATTCTGAGTAACACAAAACACACAACAAATAAATGTATAGGAAGATACAGAAGCATGGACAAAGAAATTAACAAAGCATTATTGATTAGACTTTCCATCTCAGCTGAAGGTAATCTGATAAGAATAATATTAATCAGCTCAACCCAGAAGGTAGACACCACCATACAAAGAGACTTAGGCTATTTCCAACCTGTCCATGTGTCTTGTGATGGTCTTCCTGCACAGGACGACCTTCTGAGTCCCAACCATCACCAGGTTCAACTCCGTATGGGCCACCTGGAGCACCCATAGGTCTCTTGACATATCGTACCTTACCATCAGGGCCTGTTGTAGCCACAAGTTGTACACGGCCTGGTTCCTGAGTTAAGATGGATGTTAGGATACCAGCTTATAACTCAGTATAAACAAAATGTTTTATAAATAGAGGAACAGAAATCCTTTCTTATTTAGCTTGTGTCCTACATGGATGGAAGACTTTTGGATAGATGAAGGCTCAATTTTAAAATATACAGAACTACACAGAATTAAGAAACTGACTGCTACAAATTATTTCTATAGTACAACACAATACAACATTGACTGATATAAATACATTAACATATAAATGATCAACTCTGCAAACACAACTGTACCAAGCACCAATTCACACAACACTTATAATTTCAAATTATAATGAAAACAATAACTGAAATAGAACATAGAAATGAATGTGTTATTTCTAGACAATACCAGTTAGAAGCCAAACACTCATTGTGGTGTTTGTTAAATGGAACACACATAGATGTTACACTGGTGCTTCATTGTAAAGCTTCAGCCAGCAGTTATGAATAAGATGCTTTTGATCACTCCTTGAGAAACAAATAAAGCAAGTACAAGCCAAATGACCAGTAATGAAACAGTGGCTTGGTATACTTGTCACAACAGTGATTATAACAATCCCTGCAGCCAAGTGTTGTAACATAACAAGAAACTAGTGGTAGATGTTGATTTTCCACTGACAGCATGGGCATTATCTTCACTTCTAGGTCAAGTATTAATGGTATAATACACAGGAAGGTTACGGTGCTCATGCAGGTGTATTTTAACAGCTGAACTAGGTGGGTCAGGACACGATGCAGAACAGCAGCCAGATACTTGATAGGCACAGATTCCACACCTTGATCTGCCATTTAATATTCTCCTCCTGCATAGATCCAGTCTGAGGTGTCAATCCACCTCCTATTCCAATGCCACGTCCATCTTCACTTTTTGGTTCACCAGAACCTCTAGTCTGATGTCTTTTTGCTTCTGCAAGGTTTTCTCTACTTCGTGAAACAGGAAATTCTGTTTCTACTTTTCCTGAGGCTGTTGGCCGTGATATGGCCTCAAAATCAGCATCCTCTGGCCCTGTTTCCATGCTTTGTAAAAGTTCTTCTGGATCAGGGCCAAGTTTTGTGGTTGCTCCAGGTGATACAAGATTACCCTCAGCATCAAAACCACGGGCATCTGGCTTATTTCTAGATATGTTTCCACCCTTAGCCTTGGGCTGTGTATATGTTCAGATAAGCTGTTATAGACTTATATAAAGACTAAATATTTATACTGGTATAATAACAAAGATTTATTGGTCAGTTATCTGACATAGTCAAGTCAGAAACCAAATTAGATGACAAATAATCTGTAAATGGTATTAGACACAACATACCTCTTGTTTATCATATTGGTTAGGATCAACACCATATGGTCCACCTTCACCCTGTCTAGCAGGCTCATTTACAAGATATGGATCATCTTCAGTGTCAGCAAATGGGACAGAGCCTTTTCTACGACCTTTCATTTCTAGAGTTGCTGTACGTGAACCACCAATACGATACTGCTCACCACGTTCTACTGTGCCAAAGCCACCATGACCTGATAAGAAGACAAACCAATAATGTTACTGAATATAAATACATAATGACCCAAAGAAAATAATTAATAGCCATTCCTGAAAATAAATAATCTTCTCATTATTACAGCAGACAGAAAGAAACACTTCCTATTTCAGTAAAATATCCACCAGGAAATGTATGCATATTTATACACAATATATATTTATACATAACCACTGATCCTAATTCTGAAAAAGAGCTATACCACCTTAAATAAGATAGTCTGCAAGGCTCTGAACCATACAATTTATTCTAGATGATAAACAAATATTATTAACTATGTCAACAACCTAACCTCTCTTGCATAAAATCACAAATAGTGACACAAAACATAGAAATATTCATGCTTCCATCACAAATGAACTAAAGATTGTTTACTAAATTATAGAGATCAAGCAAAAGCCATCACCTTTCCACATGCTGAAAACTTCTTTTTTTAACAAATTAGTTACTTTTTTCTCTCATTATTTAACATTTACCAAACATTTTACAGATATACAACATGCAACATCATCAAAGGAACAAGAAAGACATGTAAAAAGCATGCATTGGATCTTTGATATAAAACAGCACATGTTGGAATGTTTGTTATAGGATTTACTGAATGTAATATAGTCTCTAATTTCTCCTCCTCCTCTGAACCATACAATTTATTCTAGATGATAAACATCATTTTAAACTTTTCAACAACCAATCTTTGCAAAAATACTGGACTTAAAAACTGAAATATTTTTATTAATTTGTTTACAAAAAAACAAAAAAGCCAAACCCCAATGCGAAAACTTCTTTTTTTAACAAATTAGTTACTTTTTTCTCTCATTATTTTACATTTACCAAAACTTTTACAGATATACAACATGCAACATCATCAAAGGAACAAGAAAGGCATGTAAAAAGCATGCATTGGATCTTTGATATAAAACAGCACATGTTGGAATGTTTGTTATAGGATTTACTGAATGTAATATAGTCTCTAATTTCTCCTCCTGCCCCCCCCCCACCCTCTGCACAAAACATATCTGTATTTATCTGTAATTAGAAGCATCATATAAAGTGCTTTTTTAAAGAAAAATCTTTGCAGATACTGGACTTCAACTGAAACTTTTTATTATTGTTTGACAAAAAAACAAAAAGACAAACAATAGAATAATCTTTGTGTCATTAATAGACACTTGAAAGATGTCAAATGTAAATTACTAAAATAATATCATGCATAACAAACATATAATGACTAAGTAGCTATCACAGTATGAAATTAGCAGAATCTTTTTTAAACGTTTTTCTTCGAATTTAGAAGTGGCTCGCTGTATACTCCTACGTGTAGTGAGGGATGAAACAAATGAGCCATTTGTGTTAATGTGTCATTAAACCCTACCCACTTACTCAAATATAATCTTGTTAAAATAATAATTTAAAAAATTTAATGTACATTATGTCAGGTGTGAAAAGACCTGCAGTCATAATCAGAAAGGTCAACACAAACTGGGACACTCACTTATGATGACACAAACTAAACCATGTTCATATTGTAAATAAATTTAAGTAAAAATCTAAGAAAAAAAAATTGTTAACCACTAAAGACAGACTAAAAACAATACACGATTAAGATAATGGTTTGTAGTGATTTGATCTTGTTACTTTGTGGGTAAACATTTTCAAATTATATCAAGCCATTGAGAAAATGACACAATCAGCTGTTCAGAACATCAACCAGGTTGCTTATTCATTTAATTATTGTTTCATTAATAGTAAACCAGTCAACATATCATCGAATGATATATAGTGCAATTCTCTGTGAACACTGACTAGTAACTGATAACAACTGTCTAACAGTCTAGCCAATCAAAAAAATGACTGACCACTAGTCTAAAGTAGCACAACAACTTGCACAAGGCAAAATAAAGCAAGCTGGAAAATAAAATCCTATAGATAAAATAAAATTTTAAATGAAATTGCTGCCAAAGTGAATCAGCATGCATCACCATGACAAAAGTCTAGAACATACTGCCTAAAGTTCCAGTTGATTCATTGAGGATTGGCTCAGACAGTGTTCCTACACCACCTAAAAAGATAATATAACAACATAATATACAGTTATGTATAAGCATCAGTACACCACAATGACCAAAGTTTTGTTTGTGTGTGTGCGTGTTCATTAACATAACTTAATCATTATACAAAATTATTAACTCTCAAGATGACACACCTCCATCCATACTCCTGCTTCCAGTGAAACGTCTACTCTGGGTGCGATCAAAGTCTGGTGCAGGTCGATCAATCATGGCTGCAGCCTGTCTCGTCTGATATTGTGTCCTTCCAGAATAGCGGAATTTGGAGCCAAATCTTGGGAAAAACTGTTTCTGAGGCTTTTCTGGTTCCTTAAGTCTGGAACACCAAAGCCAAAATTAATATTCAAATACTTTTCCAACTCACACTAGCCTTAAAAACACAAGCAGCAAAATAACAAACCACACGCTTATGTCAGACTGATATAGATTTGAAACACCTTTACCTGAAAAAGGCATGATGTTCTACAGCTGTCTTCCACAACCTTTTTGCCATACGATGATTAGCCAGTTTAAAGGCTATGGTGCTCTCAAACTGCTCAAACTATAACATAAAATCAAACTGACAATGGCTATTTAACAGCAATACCCAACTCTATCGTAAATATTACTGCTTGGAAATTAATAAGTCAAAACAATAACAAAAAGGTGAAGCTTCAGATCATTATACCTCTCCTGGTCTGATCTTGATGTAGAAGTTGTTCCTCTTATAGGAGATTTTAAGGATCTTAGGCCATGCAAATCTGTTGATTCGCAGTCTATCTCTATATACCAACAAACCACTAGCACAGACACCGAGCATGATATCCAAACCATCAGTATCCTAAAATATTACTATAACATATATTTTCTACAACATGAAGACATAGACCAGGCTACATTTATTTTTAAACCCAAAGCATCCAAGTTACTCAACATTTTAAAGCCTGTTATATAATAATAAACAATAATAACAATATATTTGTTACACATTTACAGTCACTAAATGCTTTTTATTAATAGAGTAAAGTATAATATATTACCTTAGCATGGTGTAAGTCTACTCCATACATAGACAACTTCTTTGCATTTTCCAAGAAGTGGAGCTCTGCCTCATCGGGTTTCTGACCTCTGAGAAATGATACAAACAATAGCTCATTATCTATATTTTGATGGATGGCTATCATTATCAATAATTAGAAAAATAATCCAATTTCATAGGCAAATTTGTTACTCTTAAAAATTAACCTGTGGGTCCTGTGGAGTTCCGCAATCTTCTCGAGTAGCTCCTCTGACTGATTTGGAGCGAATGACATATCCTTGATATAGTCGATACCAGGTCCATGTTCATTAGGATCATAATCACCCAATTCCGACTGAACAGTGTATGACCCTAACATGGCATGGGTGACGAAGGAACACGGCAGTCTAAAACATTATATATCAGCTAATTTATAGTGAGTGTTAAATATAATGTTAAAGTAACAAAACCCATATCTATAACATAATAACATATTCTGGGATTATAACTAATTGCATTAAAGCAAAATTAGGAGCAAGAAATTATGTGTACATATGTATGTATGCAATAATATTTCTAGGCACCTAACTTTAAATCACTTATGAATATGTGACCAGATGTTAACTTTGTGTATTATTACATGGCACAATGAAAAAGCAACAATAATCAAATTGGAAGTAACCTGAATGCAGACAAAATATTTCAATATGAATATGAATACATTATAATCTGACAAATGTCAATACAAATGCATGAGACCCATGAAATATTTGAATACGAATTCAAAAATATATAATATGACAGGGGACCGTTTTGTAATTGTATAATATTTATTTACTAAATGTCCCCCACCCCCCAACACACACAGAGAGAGAGAGAAAATAGCGAGAGAGTGATATAGTAAAACAATCTGACAAACTGCAATATTATATTAGTTGAGCATCACCTAAATGTTGTGAAATTCATTTATTTGTTTGGTTGTTCAGCATCTAACATGACTACAAAGTCATTTACTTCTTATTTCAGTAAATAAAAGATGGCCAGATCAGTGAATGAGAAGTGCAGGGTCAAAATATAGATTAAAGAGAAGTGCCTACCAGAGATTTGAGTGTTGTGTGCTGAAATACCGATTTCACAAAAATAGTTTTCCGTGTAAAGCATAGCACCCACTGGGACTCAGTGATACTCATTGTAGTGTATGAAGCTTTTCAGTATGACAAAATATCCCAAATCAGAGATAAAGTCTCATAACAAGCATACCAGTAAAGACAAAATTATACTAATCTAATTGGGAGCTTAATAATTTTGAATATAATCAGTTACTATATTTGTATTGTTATATTTGGCTATAAGTATTTGTATCAAATAGTCACCATGGAAAATGGAACATTAAATTTAAGACAATTTTATGTCTCATTTAGAAAAAAGGCATGAATGGTGAAAATTGACAGCTCCACAATTAATGCATTCTTTTGACAAAATAATATCACTTGATATCTTTGGTATAAGACAGAACATTGCCAATTCCAAAAGTATCAGTCAGATATTGTTGAAAAAGTTGTATAATACCAAAGAAGCTGATAGACCAAATATTGTTTGTGTGTATTACATAAAGGGCAGTTACCAATATAACAGACAATTATATACTCTTATTGACAGTCTATGTAGATGGATGAATGTTGGCCATTCAGTGTCTTAATCCTATTGACAGTCTATGTATTGTTGGAACTAGAAACAAAAGACTTAATTATACAGTCAGACCCCATTATAATACAGTCGTTGAGGTCCACAACCAGCCAACCGTTTTATAGCTGGACTGTGAAGCGAGACAGGGGCACTATTGGGGTGGGCATAATAGGGAGTCCATGTATTCACCTCGTTTTGCACCATCCTTTAAAATTATATACAACTATTTATTTCATAACTGTTTCCAGTAATTGTTTATTCATTTGTTGACTTAAAACATAACTGTTACCTCAGTGTTTGTGTGGTAAAGAAAATGTTTCTGCAAAATTGGGTGAAAAGTAGCAGCTATCTTAGTAGCAGATTAGTGATATTCATCCACCAAAAATAGTGCATGTCTTACAGGAGGTAGCAAGGTGGTGTGTAATTAAGTAGGTGCACATTAAATATACACATGGGTTCATTGTGGCCGTTGGCTATGTTTTAACGTGTAAATTACAAACGGTGAAAACATATTCAAAATATTTTGAAATATTTTATCGGGCAGTTGCGGATTTTAGGCAATATCACATTAAAATGCTCTGTTGTGGAATCCACAATCCAGGCTCCAAGGTTTGACTGTGTTATATCCAATTTCATGTTATAGCGGACTGCAGTATAACTGAGACCGAGTGTACAGGTATGAAATAAATGTAAAAAAAGGATGGATTTTGGTACAGCATATAGTTACACTGACAGTGATTCTGGGAAGTGTGCTTAAATAAAAATTACAAAACTTGATTAATCACAACAGTGATGATTTTTAATAGATGACACACTTCCTTTTCCAAGTTTCAAAGCAATAATTGTTTTCCATCTGAATCACATAGGAGTATGGTAACTGAATCACCAAAATCTACATTGAAAGTTTATGTCAGATGTACTGGCATGTGATCCCTCATGGTTGTATCATACATATCTCAATATGTTTTCAAATAAGAGATTTAATGAGGTTAGTATCAAATGTTTACTAGCCACTGTTAATTTACCAGTATGGTTTAAATAATTTCAAAGAAAAAAGGTATAATATCAAGGAAAAAATACTGGGAGATTGTGTAAAAGTTCCTGATACACAGTATGAAGATTGTGTAAAGGTTCCTGATACACGGTATGAAGATTGTGTAAAAGTTCCTGATACACGGTATGAAATAGCAAACAATTGTTTCACCAAGAAAATCCACTGGTACATTGGGTAAATACCTAACAAAAATATATTACTAGTATTAAATATTGTTAAGTTGACAAATTGAAAATTATGTTTTGATACTCAGATGATAATTCATATTTTACTAGACAGTAAAAATCTTTACTGGTGTATTAACTATTAGACTAATGCTAGTGAAGACGAGGAAAAGGTTCTAGACTTGATTGAACTATAGACAACTTGTTTGATAGAAAAGACCCAACTACAATATAATTACAATAGCTGATGGAATTTATAAGCAAACAGATACTGATCTTGAACAACAATAAAAGAATTTTTCATCAATGGCTGTCACCACAGTAACACACTATTCCACAGAACATCACTACCAGCACAATCTATGAAATTTGTATACAACAACAGTATATTTAAACAATTTCCACACAGACCAGTCACAGTTCATTCTATGCCTGGTTAGCACATCACATAACCATGAATTTTGGCTAGATAAAGTTTATCAGTTTAAGCAACAAAAATTGAATCATAACCAGGCAAGATATTGTTAATTTCTTCAGCCACTGATAACACCGAGAATGAATTATGATGGCTTTTAATATTATCAGTGGTCACATAGGCATAACTTTCTTAATAATAGTAATAACCTGGGGCAATAATTACTAAAAATTATTTAATAGTCAGTTGTTACTTCTCTTCATTTTTGATAAGAATGGGAATACTGTGCATGGAATAGAGGAAAATAGTTTGTTTGGAAAAGATTCTCCATAATAAATGATAATTGATTCTCTACACTAATATACAAATTTCATTTGAAGTGACCCTAAATATAATTTGCTTAATACAGATCATCCTATAGACCAGCATATATGAGTAGCAAGTGAAAAACACCTAAATAAGAAATTTATTGAAAAAAGTTTATCTTGAAAAATCTGATCACAGACACATCAAGGCTATCAGCAGGTGACCGTTCAAATACAGTCATCTATACAACTAATTCAATCTATGATGTGGATGATAATTACCCTATATACTCAATTATAGGCCGCACACGTGTATAGGATGCACCAGGTTTTTGGACCAATAACCCCCCCCCTAGAGTCGAACCTGTGTATAAGATGCACTAAAAAATCAGCAAATTTATTCGAAGCCCAAAAATTCATTATCGTCACTCTCTTCATTGAACATCTGTTGTATCTGTTCATGTGTGATCATACATGTTGTCACCTTCGTCAGTGTCAGATTTGTCATACTAGAAAATATGATCATATCACCCCAATTCTGCAAAAACTACATTGGCTACCTGTTAGACAGCGTATCCATTTTAAACTTATAACTTATAAATCTATTAATGATATGGCGCCAGGATACCTGTGTGAACTGGTGTCCATTAGAAAGTCATCCCGAAAACTCAGGTCATCCAGTCAGATACTATTGCAGGTGCCAGTGTCTCGGCTCAAGTCATATGGTGATTGTGTGGCTCAAGTCATATGGTGATTGTGTGGCTCAAGTCATATGGTGATTGTGTGGCTCAAGTCATATGGTGATTGTGTGGCTCAAGTCATATGGTGATTGTGTGGCTCAAGTCATATGGTGATTGTGTGGCTCAAGTCATATGGTGATTGTGCGTTTACTGTTACAGCCCCACTTTAAATCTCTTCTAAAAACACACCTGTTCAATGTTGCTTTCACAGATAAATAATAATTATATTTTAAATCTCTTTTTTTAGACTTGTTATTTGGGGTATTATTATATAACATATTATTTAGCAGTTCTCATGTGCCAGCTTTGGAAGTAATTAACACATTGTTTGCTGTAATCGTGGCCTCATTAGCCGTTCCCGTTCAATTACACACGCTCACACAATGACCAAAAATAAAATCTGCCTCAATAGTTTATGGAGCCGTATTGGTCATAGTGCGGCCGTTTTCATATCACAGCCGATTTGGACCTACACCTTTTGTAGGATCAGATTTTCATACTTTACTGGATTCCTGTGCTTTCTGGATCCCTGTGAATCAAATAGATTAATTGCGATCCGGATCATTTGAAACCTCTAGATAATAAATCATGTATGACTTTTATCTAAGAATTCTGTGATAAGATAATAATGAAATATAATCTAGTAATCAATCAATCTTTGATACTGTGATTGACATGACCTTGTATGACAATATGTGTGGCATATTTTGACAATCAAAAGACAAGGAATGGTCAGAACACACCGACTATGCTCATCATTCCCTGGTGTGGGAAGACGGGTGAGGGATTAGAGTTGGATAACCTCAGACTGAACCAAAGCCAAAACAGGCAAGGTAAATACCATTATTGGCAGCAGATGTATATGCAGCATATATACAAGTGATGCATATATCTAAATAGACAAGGTAACATGATGATCTGTGAACATCATATAATATCTGCCTGTAACAACTGTCAATTTATTATGTAGTCACAAAAACACTCAATATTTTAGTACATAAAACAATGGTTGCCTACAAACAGCCCACTCATAAATTGGACCTTTATTATAACACATCAGGTTGTGTAAATGATTCATTAAACTTTAATCCATACAAATCAATAACCTAAACATGACAAGAATAATATTTCACATTACTAGCTTAATAAATCAATAATGTGTTGTTGCATTTAATATTTGATGGATCTAGGTAATTACCATTAACATACTGCCAATACTCTCACTGTTCAACTAGAAAATGTCAGTGCATACGCAATCAACTTTAGAAAGAGGAAATTGTTGAATAATAATGTTTATTCGGCATTCTTTTTTCTGTTTTTACAAATACAGACACGTTCACCAATATACAGACATTCTATAAAAGCTGTTGATCTGGAGCTGTGTATTCTATATACTAGCTGAATCTTTGTCTAGATATGGTTTCAATATCTGGACTAGCAAGCCTATATTTAAAATATGGTAGTGGACAAAACAAGTTCTTAAATCACAGCAAATAAGACTGTTTCAGAAAAATTTATGCTGTTTTGCATCAATAGTAGTCACAATGGGCAATGTGTTTTATATAGTAGTCAGTGGGAGCATAACTGTCTAGACAGATTGTATACAATTGGACTTTTGAAACATTAACATAAAAGAGCAGATAGTCTCATTATTTACTATACAATCTGGCTAAAAGCTAAAAAAAATTAGCCAAATGAAAATTGGGTTACTGGTAGCCATTTTTTGGCATCCCATGAAAAATGTTAAAACTTAAGCTATAAATTTAGTGTTTATAACGATGACATGTACTATAATAATCCTTGCCGTTTTGGTAACTATATCAATGGTCTGCTGATACTTGGTGCTTAACAAAGTTATCTTTTCCACTGACAAAAATATTTGATGTCTTAGCACTTAAACTTATGTTGCATCTGAATAGTATATTTTTATGAATTAACCAAGAAAGGTCATGAACCAGTCAGCTTTTATAAGTGGTGGCTTTGTATGCTCACTATTTTCCTGTTTACAGTATATTTTAATGAAGATTTTCATGCCAAGAACATGGTTAATCAGTCCAAACTGCAGCTTTGTACAACTGATCCGTAGCATCATCCTGTTTTTATTGATGAAGTATCCCTCTCAGATATCATAGAAGAATAATCAGAGTTCTGTTAAGCAATCACACTAACAATTCAGATATGTTCCATCATTAACAACATCATGATAGTATATGGTGCGAGTCAGGTGAATACACACCCTTCAAGTCCAGTGGAGATGGATGAAGTACACATAACATTAACCCCCACAACAAAAAACTCCTGTACAACACCATACATTTATAATGAGATCATAGCTAAAATCTGTGGAATCAAAAAGCAAAGAAATCTTACTCAGGTGTTATATTATGGAGGAAAATTGTTGT
Source organism: Paralvinella palmiformis (assembly GCA_025642065.1). NCBI lineage: Eukaryota > Metazoa > Annelida > Polychaeta > Terebellida > Alvinellidae > Paralvinella > Paralvinella palmiformis. The sequence continues at coordinate 165,478 of JAODUP010000475.1, forward strand.
CTTTCATTGTGAACTACTGCCATATTGTTCAGGAAAAACTCGTCCTTGACTTCATATTCTGGATTCCACATCTGATTTGGTACTAAGTTGCCGCATGAATCGCTAAGTCAGCCACCTCATACGCAACTATTTGCAACTGCAGGACAAGACTTATGCTGCATCCAGACATATGGAAGTCCCTCATCTGTTTACTTTTCCATTTTTGCCGCATCCACATGGCACTAATTTGGAATCTTAAGCCAAGATTCCATATACATAGTTGGCGTTGTGACAAAAAGTGGAACACGTGTAAACATATGAGTGTGATTCCACATGTGTGACTGCAAATGCGATTGCGACAATACAAATCATTCTAGCACCATGTGGCGACTCATACGAATGCTAATCAGACGGTTGAATCCTGAATTTTATGACCCAGGTAGGCTTTCCCAAGGAAAATAAGTCAGAAGGTATCCGAAAACGCATGGATATTTATTTATATGGAAGCATACAAATCATATACCACAATGTTGCATACACATTCCCATTATGCATATATGGAATCTCAGCTTAATCTTTAATATGAAACTCTCTCCCTTTCCGATTTGTACCATAGAAAAGTCATGTCCAGTATTGGCGATGTTTGTATTTATGAATTCTGTTTGAATGAAAATGCTTTAAAGACAGTAAGTTGTTATTGTGTTTTGTCAGTTTGGCTAAGGGTCCATTTTTTCTTTCACCATTTAGAAATCAGTTTCACATATAGATGGTGCAAATGGGGATCAACCACACTATCATAGGTTTGTATAGCACACCAAAACCAGGTGATACTGTATAGACAGCTGGAGGACAGCCAAAAATACTGACTTTAACAGTATAAAAAATATTCACATTTTACTGGGCATTTGGCTTTTATTATCCTTCCAAAACCTAACCACTATTATTGTTGTAACCTAGATGCTCTCTCTCTCTCTCTCAGCATCCCATCAAACCTCATCATATAGCAAACAACACAGTTTCACATAAAACTCAACTAGCCAACAATTGGTTAGTGAAGCTCAGCCCATAGCAGCATTTGTACATAACATAATGCAAGAAATAGATCAGCCAAAGTAAATAATTATACAGTGACCATAGGTTTGTATCATATAGAATATATACAAGAACAGTCAAATACAATAACCCAACTGTGTGTGTGTGTGTGTGTGTGTGTGTGTGTGTGTGTGTGTGTGTGTGTGTGTGTGTGTGTGTGGTAGAGGGGAATATACATTATTTCCATATCAGCATTAATACCAAATGATGGTTACCATGTTAGAATATAACAAAGTACATTTATTATCTGTTTTTGTGTACGTTAAGAAGTACAGTTTAATATATATTTCTATTATTTGTTTTAGTTAAGATAAACTTACTTGTTTGTTAATATATCCCTTCTTATCTGTAAACAAAGCTGGTACCTGAAATATATGATAGAATTATTAATAATAATGACACTATATTTATGTATAACTTTACCAGATATTATTAATTATTTCCTTAGTTCTTAATACGTTGATGTTTTTATCATTTCCTTTGTACATGGCTTATTTAATATCCAAAATTTATGTTAATAATGAATCGCTAAAACTCTAGTAAATGGACAGATAGAAGTTTTTACCTGGTAAGATCCTCTTGTAGTTGAGCTGGGTCTGGGGGATAAAACTTTACTTCAAACTGGAATACCCAAGGCACACCTGTAAAACAATAGAATTTATAAAACATCACACAAATTAACTAAGACACAAAGTATTATTTTTGTCAATTAATCAAGAACATGACCAGACAGAAAATGAAATTCCACTTGGCTACCTACCAAAAACAGCATCATATGATAAGGAAATATAAGAAACCAGCATCAAAAATGTTATAATTTTACACCTTTCAGAAACTAAATAGTGTTTTAAAACATTCACTTTGTTATAAATAGTCAGAAAACTGGCCAACAGGTGGCAGCACCAGCTGACTGCTTTAAAAGGTTAACAGTACATAGGTCACAAAAATTCAATTTTATTTAAATGTACCAACTGAACCATCTGAATGCATAGAAATCTTATGATAATAGAAATGGCTAAAGAGATACTGTCATTTTAATGTATGTCTGTTTTATGTATAATTAATCACTGCAGTCCAGAAAATAAATCCTGGTAAATAGCAACATGACTTTACAAAACAGTGCACACAAACAACAATGCTTAATATTTAAGCCAGTATCTGGGACAGGAGAGTAGGACATCTGACAGGTAAATGACACACCTGACAGGTGAGCAGGACACCACACAGGTGAGTAGCACATCATACTGGTGGGTGGATTGTCAGATCGGAAAGTGGTATGCCATATACTACTGATTTACTCTACTAATACAAAAATAATATAACACTGTCACCAGTGTAGGCTGTTTAGTGACATTAATTACAACTACCACAGCCTATAATTTAACTAAATATCTCTACTGCTAGATGAAGTTCTGTATTTATCTAACAGTAACTACTAAAGCATCAACTGTTATTTGAGTTATCAATCTGTAACAGCTGGATGTCAGCTCAGATTATAACCCTATAATAGCTAGCAACTAGCCTATCTTATCAGCATTTAATTACTATTTTTGGCTAACATCTAAAGGCACCATCATAGGTTTTCATATTTTACACAGTAGCTTTAAATAATATCTTGCTAACCTAAGTTTCCATCCTAAAGTAGCTTGTCATTAACACAGCTTACACTACAGACAACAGCCCAGGTTATCATACTATAAAAACTGGTCACTAATTCTGATTATTAGTCACAACACAAGGTTATTATTCTGCACCAGCTATTGGATATATTTTGAGAATCTAACCTAATCATCTACATATGACAACACAAGAGTACCCAGTCTAAGGCTGGTTGACCAGTCATCAACACAAGAGTACCCAGTCTAAGGCTGGTTGACCAGTCATCAACACAAGAGTACCCAGTCTAAGGCTGGTTGACCAGTCATCAACACAAGAGTACCCATGCTAGTAGTGATAGAGTTAACAAAGTAATATTAAATAGTATACTGACTGATCTGGCTGATTATTTCAACTCCTACTAATAACTTCATTAGTCACAGACAGTAAATAGTTCATATGGGAGGCATAATGTGTGTGTTTTCACTTGTAATTCAGTTAGCTGCTCAATACCTCAGCAATCAGGTCATCATCATCATCATCATAATATGATTCATCCACTAACTAGTGTTTAGTATTGTTATAGCTGTGTGTAGCTTTGTTTCTAACAATATCCCATCTCCCAATCTACAGCCCTGGATATATGATCTCTCTCTCCTCCTCCTCCTCCCCCACCCCCCACAAGTAGTTTATTTTAGCAGTCCAGGCTTCCTTTTTGTTCTTTTACTTGCACACATAGTCTTAACCCATGGATCCGCTAACATGTATTATCTGGCAACAATCACTATCTATAAAACACTTTGATGGAGGAGATAAAATTACCACATTCAGCAGCACTACTAGGTATATTACTAGTTAATAGATGAAGTAGCCGAATAGATAACTGTTCTTTCTTTTCCTTGGCCCATCCTTGCTTAATATCACTAGCACCCTAACAAGTGAAAACAAGGCCGTAGTCAGGTTATATGGAAGGCATAAAATAAATTATGTTCAGAATAACTAAACTAAAAATTACAGTGAATGATGACATCAGCAACGATGGTCATTTTGTGCCAATCTAAAAAATAGAGCTATATAAATATATTTATTTTATTCTGTTTTAACAGATATTTCACCATACAATATTTACACTTTGTTTAAAGATAACCAATCTAGTTCAAACACTAAAAGTAACTCTACTTGATTCTCTACATGTTAATATATCACATTACTGCATAATTAGTCTTTACCTAGTTACGACCAAAAATATCAAGCTATGGTCAAATCAGTTATTGTTACCTAGTTTAATATTATATATATATATATATATATATATATATATATATATATATATATATATATAAAGTACAGGACTTTAGTTATGCTACTGGAGATCCATTTTGTAGCCCAAATAATCTGAATAAAAATCTATCCATGGAATGATTCAAAATGCTGCAAGGACTGAAATGAATAAGAAATTGCATGGGATGACTTTTGTTATTGTTGTTGAACTTCAAGTAGAGTTATTTAGCCTGACGCTGGTTAAACCTGAGATATATGGCTGAAGGGGTTCATTAAGGAGTTATTTATCTTAATTTAAAAATGGTGATGGTTTATTATTGTAAAAGTGATACTGATAGTGTTTTTAATGGAAGAGAAAAAATCACGTGTTTACTTCATTAATATTAAATGAAAGTCATGACTATTTAGATTTCTTTGGTTAGTAATTTGTAGCTCATCTAGTTTTAAAGAGCAATAGGTTCAGGAGGGATGAAATTGTGCAGAATGGATTATACTTGTGTAAAACGTGCTACAGCAATATGGAGCACTTGTACATGCTGAAATTCAGGTTCTAGGCTTCCAACACCCAGCTATAACAATAACATTATTTCTAGCCATCATTTACTGCTGTAAAACTATGTACAGTTTTGTTACGTTACTATGTTATTTTACTTCTGTCAAGTGTTATTATGGTGTGGCATACAGCTTTTCCTTTTAGTAAAACAATCAACTGACTACAGGAACTATCCTTATCACATCCATCCCAGAATAGAGATTGGTTCACATAATGATAATTGACTCAGACATACAAACCTGTATCAAATTTGTATTTGATGTGAAGTCAACTAGTTAATAATGATAGAGTGACAGCAATAGTCAACCTAATATTGTTAGATTATTATATAGAGATATTTCCAGAAATTATATAAAACCAATAGCTATTATCAAAAAAAAAAAAATAGTGCTTAAACAAACATATCAGAAATAACATGCTACATTTAGATATTCAAGTTACATAACACTCCCTTTAGATATTCAAGTTATATAACACTACCAGTTGACCATCATTAGCTGATAACAATAAACTTTATATATCATCATGATAACAATTAGATCTATTATGATGATATTATACAGTAATATAATAAACAACAGTAAACACGACAAACTTAATACAGACAATCTATCCCATGGAAGAATATTAGATCAGTTTTTGTGCAGTTTTACGGTAGAAGATTTGTATAATAATATCTACTCAGTTTTCTTTAGCCGTGACAACAATTAACATCTATTAACAATAAAACAATTATTAGACAAATACAGGTAGGAGTCAAACAGATAACCACATCCTGGAGGTGTGATAATAAGATGATGAAACACATCTGTATTGTATAGTGATAATAATCGTTTTTATTGTGGCTCTCTCTCTCTTCTGTATGTGTGTGTGCGCACGCATGCGTGCACACATGCAACTAAACTCAGATTTGTCTTGCTGGTCATGGGGACTGGACTGCAAACACTGTGATTTGGAAAGCAATCCCCACTACTGCACTAAATTTAAAACCTGATATGTAGCTAGATTGATATTTAGAGGACAAGATATCTCTGATATAATTAGGGTTATTCAGTTAAAAGGTAAATCAATAAACATTTGTCAATTCCAGCTGAATGATGTTGGTTTTATATAAGCTTCTGCCATATAACATAACAGCCAGCAAGAAATCACTCAAGCTCATATCTTGACCATTCAAGACACGTAGCTAGTGGGACTGATAAAACTCACCATAGATCTTTATAACTAACTCTCTCATCTACTTAACCCACAACACACAATACCAGTAGTTCCTATAATTGGTTAACATGTCTACCTCCTAATTATTTATATGAGATTCCATGATTAAGGGTGAGTGAGCAATATAAGACAAATGGTGATATACATGGTATATCATATAACTTTAATATAATTATCCCCCCCCTCCACACACACACACACACACACACACACACACAAACACACACATGCTGTTGTCTAATAATAGTAATATGTCTAAAGTCTTGTGTTTCCATGCTTTATAAGAATTATTCAGGACAATAAACCATATTCACAACAACAATCCCAGAACTGGGATTAACCCTCACAGATCTGAATATAAACTAGCATCATACTTCATATGTACAAGTATTACTGTCTATGATAGAAGCTGAACATAGTCAATACACAGTGAAGCTATAAGCAATGTATATCCATATAACAAGACCAGACAGTGAGAGCCATATTGAAAGAGACTTGGGCAAGACAAGAGTAACATTAGACAGAAGCTAGCCTCTAGACTAACTGGAATTGATATCACATAAACATGACCTACCACCAACACATCAACTGATGAGCCAATGTTTACTCTACAAGCTTTATTTTCAGATACTATTATCTCAGTAGACAACATAACAGATCTCTACAAATTGTACAGGTTAACATAAATCCACCAACTAACATCTACAACAAGCTATTAACAGACCCACATCAATAAATATAGCTTAAATCATTTATCTCTCAAGCATGGTGATACTGTGAGATAAGTAGTCATTGATAAAATGGCTAATGATTAACGTTTTTAGTATATTTGAGGAAAAAATCTATTTTCACACATTCTCTTGTCCCAGACTGCAGACAAGACCACACTAAAATGCCATCTTAATATTAAAATTGATTTTTATAATAATTCAAATACAACCACGTTATATCTAGCAAATGATATCAGATAAGTGGGTGAGTGGTTTGTTAAGCAGGGTGACTCTCAAAGCAAACATTCCCGAAACAGAGGTGACTGGGTTCGAGTCTAACTCTGGCCTGGAGGGTTACAGCACAATACTTTATCCACTTTACATGTAATAAATTAAATAACCAAGCTTGACTGAGTAATCACCCACTAAACTTAATCTATATAACTATATTAAACAATGATATTAACCAGATTTCTCCAGATATTGGACATAACACACTCACAATTGAGACATCCTAGTATAGCTATTAAGATCATATCAAAAACTACACTTACCCTTAACTTGTTTACTGATCTTCTTCTCAGTGTTTAACCAATACTGGAAAGATAAGAACAAAAATTACTAACAATGACAAATAAACAATTACATATTAGTAAAATATTTGTCGATCATTTCATTAATTAACATTATATCAGTGATACTAATACAGCCTGTTAACATAACTATTACTTGAACTGATACATTAAGTGAATAACATGTTAATTAACTTGCCAACACCTATCAATATTGACACCTATCACCACAACTGCCATTTATAATTAAACTTGTCAACAGACCTGTTACCCATTTTAATATTTCGACAGGTAATAACGTACAACTTCAAGAATGTCAGTTGTGTCAATTAAATGCTAATCACTGTCACATGAAATATAAGTTTGCCTCCAGCTCCCTTTTATCACACTATGGTAGATTATGTGATAAAATCTTAGTGACTAAATTATTTCAGCCATTGATGGCATTATGAATGTATGATGGCAACATCATCAATAAGCTGACTAACCACTGTATTGAGTCAGGAGCATTGTGAACAGACTGACCACCCTTTAAAACACTAATCAAATTACAGGAGCAATTTTCTCTTTGGTTTTATAAAAAATAATGACTACTTTCAAAATATGAAATACATATTTTCGATGAATACTAATACAAACCAGCTCTCTTCTCGGTCATGCTTTAACAAACTACATTTTTATAAGAAACAATAAACTGAAATACTGTGTAAAATTATGACTATTACCAGTAAATAACAAATCATTTCAGAAAATAATGTTCCATGATTTGCAAGGGCAATTACAAAATTCAAGGAATTCTTAAGGGTATTTTCATTCTAAGGTTATTTAATGTGGGCAAATCCTGTAAAATTACAGATTTCAACAAAGAAAGTTAAGTTTGTTTCTTCTACAAGTATATCATTAGTTAACAGCCTTAAAACAGTACCCATATGTATAATTATATGTATGCATACAAATATGGGATACAGTGCATAAAAATGTGTGTGTGTGTGTGTGAACTAAACTTTAAAAATTGACAGCTCAAAGTAAATAAATTTCCCTCAGCCACAAAAAGGGTGCACAGACAGCCAGCAGTGATTGAGCTAGGCCATGTTTTAGTAACACTGCCACACTGATTAATGTCACATTAAAAAAGATGCCACACAACAACTGTGTCACAACAAATATGATGTCTCTTGTTTTTATGACTAGTAGCACTCTATATATTTTGGTTTAAGACACTTGTTTTAGCAAGTTTTGGTGACTTCAACCCAGTATTATGCAAGGTGATGATATATAACTGTTGATAAAAGCCCACTTTTAAACCAAATGATAAACTTTTCCTTGGGTGCACTGATATACCACATATATAATATAATTGTGCACAGACCTCAAGGTGATCTCCTGTATAAGATGAGGTCAGTATATTGGTCAATTTCAAAGAAAACTACTTAACTTAAATACAAGAGGCAGAACTGAAATCCTTCAGTAATGGTGTTCTGGTCAATGACACAATGATGTTGGAATGAAGTGCAGTTTTGGGCTTAGTTTGGTGTACACACACAAAGAGGTCCTGGCATCTCATAAAGTTAGTACACCAGCCAGCTGATGCTTTGAACCAAGAGTTGTATAACATTCATTGTGCCTGAACCTGTATCATCAAGTGAGTTACAATATAACCACTATGCCTGATTGTGAGCACCCAGTCATGAAGGATGTTCTCATCAGGAGCATAAAGGGACAGAGTAACCACAAAAGCCTTCTTTATATTGGGCAATTCTTCTAATTCAGCAGAGTTAGAATCGACCATCATATGAATAGCTTTTTCCTTTTTGACCAAAACATCAATTATCAGACAGCAGGCAGACCTGACGGATAGTCCCCAAAGAGATTATCCAGTTCTTATTTGAACACAGTTCCTGTATCAAGCTTGAGTTTCCACACTGGAATTATTTTAATTAAGTTGCATCTCTGCAAAAGCCAGAAGTTTTCAAACTTTCTTATTAAAGTTGTCCCTGCTCATCACAATTACATATATTTACCTGATTAATAAGTCATATGTATGTTTATCTATGGAATTACTCACCAAAGTCTGGATTAGTTATGATAGATGAATAAAACTTGTGTAAACATAAAATGATAATTATGAGAGCTGAGCTTTGTGGCTGTAAAAAGGCATCCTTCAAATGCCACAATTTGGCATCTAATTTTTTTTAAACATTCTGGAAAGGCATATTCTAATAATATTAGGTAACAGAATACTACTACAACTACATTACAAACTTACCAACTCAAATCTGATCCAAAATTTAATAAAACTTGTTTCATATCGTAACAAAAGGTCTTCCACCTCATAATAATAACTTGATGTTAGGAAATATAAACATTTTGAAGGTGATCTCTTTTTTACCAATAATCCACCATCCAATAAACAGAGACCAGTTGATATTAACAAATTAACTTACTCTGATATCCTCCTTGTCACGGTAAGATAAGGCAAAGTAATCCTTTTCAACAAGGTTCAGTTCCTCACAAATCTTGTCAAACAATCCTTGACCAATGGCCTTTTTCTGAAAATAGCAATAACATTAGTAAGTATTAGTATCCACTGTTTGTTGCCATTTTCTTACCCAAAGATCAACACTGATATGTATCTCATCTATTATCATCTAAAGTTAGTGATAATCCCAGGTGTACAATATCACAACAGCAATAATTAACTTATCACTGATAATTACTACTTTTTAAGATTTCTGTAATTTATTAAATATGGTATTGATTTAAAAAGTATTTCCTCTGATAAGCCAAAGCCTGGTTAAAACAAATTATAGGCCACATAACATACAGTGAGGTATGCAAGATTTAGATTTATAGTTTTAAAAATATAACTGCTAAAACAGATCAAAACTAATTTTTCTTAGCACACAGCTTTAGTCTGCTGACTAACATAATACAAATCATGATGTATAGGCGCTGAATGTTTGTGATATATGTTAAATGATAGTTGACCAGAATCCTTGTTCACTGCTCACACATACAGACAACCACATGTCTAATACTTAGTATGATTTCATACTTAATATAGAAGTGCTATTTTCAAACAAAATCTATTACAAAAAAAGAGACCAGCCAAAACAACAGACAGGAGAGGAGGTACATGTATGTTATTTCTTGTGGCAATTTGCTATGAAGCTAAAATCTAGCTGGTATCAGCAAGGCTCTCTTACCATAACATGTTACCATGGCAACCACTGGGAAGGATGGGAAATTTATTACTAGATGAAGTAGTAAAGACAACCCTAGGTGTTGTAGTAGTAACAATAACACCCTAGGTGTTGTAGTAGTAGCAATAACACCCTAGTTGTTGTTGTAGTAGTAACAATAACAGTGTTTTGAGGTGTTTATACTGACATCATAATTATTGTCTATTATAATTATATTTGAGAAGTTTTCAAATAAATGATTCTAGGGAAAGAGTTAACAGTGGAAGTCCTAAAGAGTTAACAGTGGAAGTCCTAAAGAGTTAACAGTGGAAGTCCTAAAGAGTTAACAGTGGAAGTCCTAAAGAGTTAACAGTGGAAGTCCTAAAGAGTTAACAGTGGAAGTCCTAAAGAGTTAACAGTGGAAGTCCTAAAGAGTTAACAGTGGAAGTCCTAAAGAGTTAACAGTGGAAGTCCTAAAGAGTTAACAGTGGAAGTCCTAAAGAGTTAACAGTGGAAGTCCTAAAGAGTTAACAGTGGAAGTCCTAAAGAGTTAACAGTGGAAGTCCTAAAGAGTTAACAGTGGAAGTCCTAAAGAGTTAACAGTGGAAGTCCTAAAGAGTTAACAGTGGAAGTCCTAAAGAGTTAACAGTGGAAGTCCTAAAGAGTTAACAGTGGAAGTCCTAAAGAGTTAACAGTGGAAGTCCTAAAGAGTTAACAGTGGAAGTCCTAAAGAGTTAACAGTGGAAGTCCTAAAGAGTTAACAGTGGAAGTCCTCAAGATATCGATGAAGCTAGGCATTATTTACCAATATAAAACATATTACTCCTCTCCCCCCCCCACTATAAAATCTACTCGTCTTTGATAAGTGACAAAATGACATCTAACAAATAACCATAATATCTTGTACTAAAGTACACTGCCACATTAGTAAAAATGTCAACAATTACCTAACAATAATTGACATACTTATACTGGTTCTGTACTTCCCCTCTCTATTATCATTAAAGTGTAAACAAAAGTCAAAACTTTATCACTGAGAGTAATATATATATATATATTAAACATATTGAAACATATTGGATTAATATAGTACTGATGATTTGTAAGATCATAGGATTATTAAAGTTTACTAATTCATTTGGATAGTTATCACAAGCCGCATTTAATTAAATAAATAATCATCATACTGGATAGAACACACTGTTATATAAAAGGATGTCAAATTCAAGTTATAAATGAGGTCTTCCTGTAAAGTCTGTTTGGTGTTATAGTAAACATTATGGAAACATCCATTGTTATTTATATGGGAAATGGATTCAATCTAAATACTACACAGCAATTGCACACAAATATCCTAAAATTTAATAAATTCTTGGCAAATGATTTCTTTACTAGATTTGGTAGTTGTTATCTAATGCTTAGTTAGGTATCTGTTTTACCCAAATGATGTAGGAATATTACATTAAACACTGTGTGTGTGTGTGTGTGGTCAGGTCTAAAAAATTAAATGTATGTTATCCTAAAACAAGGAGAAGGTCAACTTTAGTTTACTGATATATGTAAAAACGGCAGTTTAATCAGACTGGATTCAATTCAAGCTATAAATAATGAGATCAAACTGGATAAAAATATTTTAATTCATTCAACCGTGAACAGACCCATTCTAACACAGAACAGGATTTATTTAAACCAACTATGTTAATATTTGGTATTTCCCTATAAACTGTCTCTCTATCAGTATCACATTACGGAGCACCATTTTAATCATCAAATCATCAGTGAGTACTATGATTCTGTGCATGATGTGAATGTCAAACACAGATTGCTAAACCACACCAAATACCATTTTATAGAAATGTATACTCTGCTTTAACACACTCAGGCTTATCTAAACTATTATGACAATTAATTGTTTGGCTATTATATAAATCCCTTCTAAGTTTTTACTGCATCCAATCATTTGCCCATGAATTTTACATTGTACCTCGATTATGAGATTGCCCAACCCCTGAACTAGGTGTCACACTGACGTCGATTTTTTAGGGTAATAATGCTTTGGCAGTTTGTAATTATTAGTATTGTATTATATATATATATATATATATATATATATATATATATATATATATTAAATGTGTGGAATGTGTATTAAAATAGTCTTTAAAACCAGAAAACTATGGTAATAATACAAGTATAAAAATATGTTAGGATAATAATAAAGTATATTTAATAAAGTGCCCTTACTAGCAGGAGCCATTAAAGGTGCTGTACAAAAAATATATAATATAATAATATGGGTATTGGGGTATAGTTATTCAAAATACCCAAAAGTAAAGTCATATACGATAATCAAAGCCAAAAGTAATTTGTTCATTTTCTGCAAAAAGTGGATTATTTTCCTCCTAGTTTAACCAAACTGGCAATTTCAACTTAGAATAATGACTAAAAGAAAACTCTTTTTTGGTTCGTTTATAATCTTGCCAGGACGTACTCCTGGGGTAGCAGTTTTTTTCTGTTGTACAGGTGGTGGTGGTGCCTTCTGTGATAAAATGTGGGTTGGTGAGGAGTCTGACTGCTTCAATTGTTCTCTGATGAGTATTAAAATGGGTAACAATACAAACTAGATGATGGTCAGCTAAACAGACAGATCTAAAGCTAATTTTCAGATTAATTTTCTATTATATATTGTCCTTCTAAACAATTTTCTTTAATACTTAGATAACATATGATATCATAATAACTGGTGATTTAAACTTCCATATGGACATTCATATTGATTGACTCAACATATCAACAGTACATCTCTAGAGAATTGAGTCCTATCATAGTAGGAACTCCTTCTGTATTTGGCCCTTGTCTCAGTAGTAACAAAGGTAAATCCTTAATATGGATAAGCCTGATTGCATACAAAGAAAGATCAGATACAGAAAATATCCTGGCATAAATATTAAAGAATTTATTGAGGATCTACAGTCATCTTAACACCTAAGTAATTGTGAGGGATCAGTTGACGAGCTATAACAAAGGTGTCCAGAGTATCATAAATCACCATGTTCCTTAGTGTTAAAAAATTATCACATTGACACCAGAAACTCTTTGGTATTGTAATAAACTCAGATCTGCTAAGAAAATTCGGAAGAAAGGAGAGAGAACCTGGCGCCGAACTTCCTTAATGGTGCACTTTGAAATATACAGGGACTTTGAAGTCATGTGATAAATGGGATGATATTTCATCTCCAATTGAAGCTTGTATTGTAGACATAAGTACTTGAATGAACAGCAACATGCTGAAATTGAATAAAGACAAGACAGAATTCATTGTTTTCTCATCCAAGTAACATTTAAAGAAAACTGAGAATCTTTACATTAAGGTAGGATCCAGTTATATAAATTCTTCCATGTCTGTAAGAAATCTAGAGCTTATATTAGATAATACCCTAGGAATGGAGAAGCGGGTGAATTCTCTATATAAGTCCTGTTATTATCAAATAAGAAATATAGGACTTATTTGTAAGTACATAAATGATGAGACATGCAAGACTTTAGTCCAAGCCCGTATTATTTCTCGCCTGGACTATGGCAATGCATTACTGTATAATATCCCCCTCTCTCTGACCAACTGCCTACAGCGAGGGCAGAACTGTGCTGCATGTCTGGTGACACAAACTCGCAAAAAGGAACATATAACACCAATTTTGTTCCAGCTGCACTGGTTTCCTGTACGTTTCAGATCATTGTACAAGAACCTGTTTATTACATTCAATGTATTGAGTGGAACAGCACCAGTGTATCTAAGCGATCTGATTGGAAAATATATACCAGTAAGAATGCTCCGATCTGAGTCCTATTCACTTTTGAGGGTACCAAGAAGCCATACAGCAATATATGGAGAGAGATCCTTCCAAGTATCAACTCCCTGGCTATGGAATGAGTTGCCAAACCACACAAACCTTGCACCAAATAGAGACATATTTTAAAACCCATTTATTTAAATTGGCATATTTATAATATTAAACCAGTTTACTATGTATGAAATGTATTTGATCTATATGAGCTGAGAATATGTTTTAATTGTGTTTTAAATGTTAAGTGCCTTAGAGCAATTTCGGTTGAATACGGCACTGTATAAAATACTACTATTATTATTATATTAATAAAATATGAGTGTTTTTTTATTCACTGAAGCCAATAGGCCATGGTTTAGTCTAATAGGTTGGGGTCTGGGGTGCAACTTGGCTACACGAGTCATATAATCTTTAGTGCTTTTGGGGTACTGATGCATCTTAAGCTATTTTCACAGATTAAAAACATTTCATTTATTTGGTCATATATGTCATACACTTAATCTCTAAACCAAAGCTCATTATGCCAAAATTTGTACCCAAAAAATTGTACCCAAAAAATACAGTGACACACACATATACACACATATGAACCCAATTCGCTATGGGTTAAAAAAAACTGTTCCTGGCATTTGACTAACATCGCTGTCATACCCACAATTGTATATTTCGCACTGATCACTGGATCTTGTACAATTGAGAATTGCTCATCCTACTGTTCACACAATTAAAGCATATCCTTATCTCCTAAATAACAATTTATGATACCAAGTAAAATTCAATGGCTACTCATTTATTCAATATTCACAAGATTATTATAATTTGGAAATCTTAGCAGTACTTACATCTATGTCCACCTCATAATCTCTGTCCTCAAGAAGATAAACTTTAGTACGGACCATCTTGCCAGGACGTACTCCTGGGGTAGCAGTTTTCTTCTGTTGTACAGGTGGCGGTGCCTTCTGTGGTGAAACGTGGGTTGGTGAGGAATCTGACTGTTTCGACTGTTCTTTGATGAGTCTTTCCTCCTCCTTCTTGCGGCGCTTTGCCTCCTCCTTTTCACGTTTCTCCTGCTCTTTGCGCTCCTTCTCTAGCCTCTTTTTTTCTTCTTTTTCACGTTTTTTATCCTCCTTTGATGGCGAACTAGGGACAGTCTCTCCCCCAGATTGCTGCAACTCGTTCACTTCTGCTGGAGGTTCCTATAACATTAAAAAAAATTCAGTAAAAACTCCAATACCTAAGTATATGATAACATTGTCAGTGTGAACTCATGACAATATATCACTTTCTAAAATAAGTATATAAATCAATTAAATCTAGGCTACAAACTAGTAAAGTGTTACCAGTAATATACTGTCAACACCAAGTTCATATACCAAATGAATCACTTTCCAATACAATCTCCCAGGGTATTAACTAGGATATAGATAGGCTGGGACATATAATGGGTATGTTTGTAAGCATGTGATGTGTGCAATGTGAGAGAATTTCATGTTTCAGTAAATTGATGTTCTAGCCCCCCCCCATTATTTATCCCCCATGGTGCTATCCACAAACAACTGGAGAAGTTGAAAACATAGAAAATATAAAAGAAAATTAAGCTTTTTAAAACATTTTACAAAACTGTTCTTCACAATGTAAAACCAACTAATATGTCTAAATGTTTAGGAGAGAGCTTTCTTTAACCATAACTCTCTTCCAATTAACATCTAAAATATTTTAAATATCAAGACAACATAAAACATTACTTAATTAGATTGTCAGATACAAGATAAGTTAACGTAGATAGTAATATACACCCCAACATTATCTAATGTTTTAGTCTCTTAAATAAAGAGATAGTGTGTAATAAAATTGGTAACAATACAAACTAGATGATGGTCAGCTAATAGGCCATGGTTTAGTCTAATAGGTTGTGGTCTGGGGTGCAACTTGGCTACACGAGTCATATAATCTTTAGTGCTTTTGGGGTACTGATGCATCTTAAGCTATTTTCATGTATTAAAAACATTTCATTTATTTGGTCTGAACCCAAGATCCATGTCACTAAATGTCATACACTTAATCTCTAAACCAAAGAAGCTCATTGTCTTCTTCTATCAAAATTTGCAACTTCATAACATTATTTATATATTGTGCGTAAGTTTTATAGGCACAGCAGATTGCAAGCATTATAACAGTGAACCCCAAAAATACAGTGACACACACATATATTGATGTTAAGCACCAAACTTGAACCCAGTTCGCTGGTGGATAAAAAATAAACTGTTCCTGGCATTTCACTAACATTGCTGTCATACCCACAATTGAATATTTCGCACTGATCACTGTATTGTATGATCTTGTATTTTAGGATGTATTTACCAAGCTGAGGTGTTACAAAATGATCTATGGGGTTATTATTTATTAGACGAGACAAACAAGAAACATATATAGAAATTTTAAATGAATTATTTAATCACTCAAGTATTTCAACTGGCTTTTACCGAATTTAGTTTATATTGCTTTGAAGCTATCTGGGAAATATCTCACTTAGAGCCAGGATTTTCACTCCCTATTTAGGTGGAGATATATTCAGTGCGCTGTTACATAAAGCTACTTTGGGTGGTATTGTTTAGTGTGATCATCACTGTAGTTAAATAATGACAGAGACATTACATTCTGCTCTATATCACCTAAACATGTTGTTCTAACTGTACTCGTGGTTTATATCTTGAAAAGATATAAAAGAAAAATGAACACCAGCTCGCTCTCTCCACACACACACACAATTCCCTTTGTCAAGGGTGGTTCTCATAAATATTTTACCTGTAAAGACATGACAACTAAGTTACATAATGTTTGTTATAACATGACAGGTCTGAAATTGGATGTTGATAGTTTTAAAACAAAATTCACACTAATGATACTAAAGTCTGTTAATATTAACTATAACAAATGGATCATAAAAATTATCTTCTGATAATCAATTATTGAGTGGTAGTACATGCCAGGATCTTATAACTGATTACTAATTTGGGGTGATTTACAAAAATCATTACTTTATGTGTGTGTGCACGCGTACAGACATATCATTGTTGTTTCAAGGTTTGAAATATAGAAACATGGTAATTTCTCTCCTTATTACTATTAACCAGATATGTCATCAAAGACACTAATAAAATAACCAATCATAGAATGTATAATGTATGTGTAAATATCAAATAGGTCCTAAAAGTTGACCTATATTTGTAACAACTTATTCTATTATATATGTACATTTTAATATAAATACACACTCAGGGTGTGTGTGTGTGAGGATGCACATATACACTTAATAAATAACTGTTACACATATGAGTACCTTGTCACACATACTGATAACTCTCTCTCACAAACAATCTATAATCAAAATTTTAACACCATCTTAGATAGTCAACATAAAATTATTACATTATAACAACATTACAAAACAGTTGACATAATGCTAGCAGAATCACTTTTATCTTCTCAAGAAACATAAGAAGATAATTAAGAAAATATAGTAATTATACTAACAAAGATCTGTAAACTGATGAAACAAATTTGGTGAAGTAGTGGAAATCTATTGACACCAAAACTGAGTGCCACTTCAGTTATTATATATATATATATATATATATATATATATATATATATAATAACTGGAGACTACATCAACTGGAAAGACAGTAACAACAGATGTAGCAGCTACCATGACATCTGCACTAAGACAGTTTTTACAGGTAAAACCATGACCTGCTACAGGTGTGATAAACTCTCACCTGACTTGCTGCTGCATTCAGGTCAGGTGAGAAATGGAAGATGAATTGTGAATAACTGAAATAGTTTCACCATTAAGTGTATATCACCTCTTCATCCAATAGCTTTGTGGTGCTTGACAAATTCTTTGCAGGTTTCATCTTCTACCTATTCTAACTCTCCACTAAACTCTACAAGCCATGTCTTCAATAAACTGGCGCCATGGTTTTAAGCCATGGTTATTTCAACCCTCCAGTCAGAGCACACAATAACAGACACACATACTAGCTAGGCACATTATATTGAGCCGGTAGACAATAGAAGCAGCTACTGTTGCTGCTGGGATAGTCAATGATGCGGGTATAGCCCACACTAGCCGTAACTAGGCACAGTCGTTTAGAGGCTCTTTCTTAGGTTTATAAATGGCTTCAATAAGGAGACATATATAGATGTATACAACTCCTGAAACACAGAATGACTGAGGTGTACGCATTACAAATGAACAGTCTGTTAAGCTTCACAATACATTGTGTTTATATAATGAAAGTTCAGGTGTGCAGTAACAGGTTGGCAGATGTTATCTGAGACAGATAATATTAAGGGGGAATAGGAATTATGCTGGCATTCAACAAGTTACAGTCAACAACAATAGTGAAACTATTATAATCTGCATTACTGACAATACAATTAATATAATCAGTGGAACAGTGGTTTGTTGACTGTCTGTGCTAGAGATTACAGTACTATTGTTAGTCACCAAGTAACATAATAAATTAATATCACATTAATATTATCATAATGATAACAATTCTAGCACACACAGCAGCTAACATCACGTATACAATATGGACAACAGTAATCTCTACATAAAATGAGGTACAAGCTGTTACACAAATAAAAACAATAAAGCTGTAGCTGGTAACACACACACACACACACACACCAATATACCCAAGATGGTGATGTTGGCGAGCAAAATTCACGAAACAGCTCAAACTCTCTAATGGACGAAGATGCCTGTGTACTATTTGACTCAATGGAATCTTCTCTGCTTTTTTCCCGGCGCCATGGCCTATTTCTCATGCTGCCAAACATGAGCTGAGCTTAGACCTATCGGAGCATGCCAGCCCCACTTGTCCCATGACTCCAACCATATCCCACAGATGGGGTCTTGTAAGTTATACAAAACTCTGTTACATCATCTCAATCCAAGTGATATTCTGAAGGAACTACATTCAAGAAAAATATCACCAACAAAACCAGATATGTTTGATTGCTACTAGCCACGATCCTAGATCAGTTGCTATCAACAGGCCAATTTTAACACTATTATATTTTATTTATCCAACACATCAATAAATGATCCATGTTTTGATGTAGATTAATAAATTCTGTTTAGGTGTGTCCATCAACCGAACATAGTACAGTGAGAGAGCCAGAGAAGCCGAGCAGTTCATAGTAACGCAACACATGGATGATACTGGCGGCTTCTGGCACTATGCAACCATGGATAATAGTTACCAGCAGTAATGACAACCCGAAAAATGTTCTAGAACAACAGTATCACCAATATTATGTTTTATGTCTATGTTGCTCATCACAATATCCACTCATGTCCACTGACTGAACTAAAATACCAAGCCCTAGCTAGTCAAGGCTAGAGCGCTCCAGCACAGCCCTGAACCCATGTCATCATTTAGTAGTCTGTCACTGTTACGAAGATAGTAGTACCGCGTGTGTGCTTGTGTGAGTGTGCGCGCGTGTGTATATACAAGTAGCCAGTCAGCACCAATGTCTCATCCACAGCCAACCCAAAGATGGCAGCCTCCAGGCTCATTATGCATGAGCACCAGGGCGCCGGTACCAGTACTGTTACTAGATTTAGCAGTCAGTAGGTGATAGCTATGATCAAGCGACCTACAGTCAGGTAAATAATCCTCTATGTGTGCTAACATCAGTCATGGCCTTCACATTACTGAGGCAGCTGCTAAGCCAACAGGATTATCACTAGTATTGTGGCAACAAAATATACAATTACAAATGTACATGATAAAACACAGAGAGAGAGATATTAAGACCCATTAGCAACAATGACAATAGCACAAATTGCTCATTACTACCAATAATAAAAACATTATAAAAAATTCTTTACCATATTCCCATCTAAATACATGAATGATAAATAAATCTAATACACGTTAGAGCTTTATTTACCAAATATACATAGCTGATGTCCTTTTATACAGACTCCTGGAAGAGATTATGTGTCTTCATTAATTGAACAACAACAACTACGCTGATTTAAAAATAAACCAAAATTAGTTTTTTCTACACTATTTTATATAATACATACTGGAGTATTTATCCCATTGGATAGTCTGATTATTTTATCATCAACAGCACTAGACACTAAATAAAATACTTGTACCACTAAAGTTGTAGATGGATATGGATATAGATATTATATTATAATTAATGCATGTATTAAATTAAACTGTAATTCCTGGATATTTGTATGTATTTTACAATTTGAACAACTTTTTCTATTGACCTTTTTATGTATTTATTTCAGTCAGACATCCCAAAATATGGCTAAACTAATAAAAGCAATACACCATTTTAGTGTCATTCCAAACAACTCATCCATAAGAGATATTTCCTAACCCAAGAAGTTCTGAGATAACTGTAGCATGGAAGTTGGCAGAGTTGATCATTTAAAAACTTATCATTCTCATGTTATTAAAGCAGGCAAAATATAAAAAGGAATCACTTCATGACAAAGGAAAATTATTAATTAACTGGTTATTTTAGAATTAACATTGGTGTTGATTTTGTTACAATTATAAAGTTCATTTGACATTGTTAACAAATATTTTCAGGCCCTTGAGTGGCTGTTGATATAGTCAGTGGTGACCAGCTAATGGCATCTTTATCTCAGCCAATTTATTTAGGTCACCAAGATGCTCACTGCTCATGTGAAAAGTTACCTTTATGCACGGAGCCAAAGCATCCTACTGCCACCAGTAATAATAATACTAGCTAATACCATTTACAAGTGATGTATAGTGATATCTCAATGAGATCTATATATAAAAAAGCAATTCTGAACAGGTAAGTTTTTAGAATATATTTAAACATTTCATGAGATGACACACTTCTTAGGCTGTTCCACTAAATATACACTTCCCATGAAACCTGACATAAGATACAGATACCTGAAATATTATAGTACTAAAAGTTTTCAGGATGAGTTTCTAATTGACACCAACCAGTTTATACAGGTAGTTAAGTGATAGACTTACAAAGTTTTAAATAAAATCTTGAAACGGACACTGTCTAACAGTTTTTCAATGTAGTTTTTTAATTAGTGATAGCATAATCTTTTGGATTTTTTATCACTATGTGAGATGCACCATTCTGAATTTGCTGAAAGTAACTGACTTTATAATCAGGTACGTCATATAATAGGGAGTTACAATATTCTATATGAGATGTCACAAAAGAATAAACCAGTTTAGCATCCTAACTTGACATGTTCATTCAAATTAATACATTTATCAAAAATAACCCCAATATTGTGTACTGACCTAGTCAGAGTTATAGAAGATTCACCCATACCTGGGTGTATCATACTAAAATGTCTAGACAGGCTTTATTTTAAAACTATGATGGTTACACGATAAACAGCTATTTGTTAAAATTAGTATTCACAAACATGCGAAAAATCTGTATGCATTATTACAAATTAGAGACATTCAAAATTAACAAATCTTGCAAAAACTAAGAGTAATCTTTTGGAGTTTCAACCCTACAATTACAGCTTGGTACACATCACTGGACTGTAACATCCAAATGATTCCACAGATGGCAGCACTGCTATTCCATTATGCCACCAAAGACATCAAATCAGACATTAAAGTGAAACAGTGCAGTATGATATTCACTTTACACCCAATACGAAGACGTGACCTCAAAATATCACTGGATACAAATCTTAACATCATACAATCGTATTATAATACCTTTAAAGTAGTATCCATGACACATACACACACCCACACACAATAACATACCAATCAAAATAACCAATATCAGCTTTAATATTAACTTATTAGTGGCCATCCGGTCTACACAATAGACACTATAATAATGACTGGATATTGGGCTACATGGAGATTTTATTATGGTGACCTACTAAGACAGTATCTGTCTATTAGATATCAATAATTCTGATGATTTACAAAGGGATGGCCTAGCTGAGCAATATTAATATTGTAAACATATTTATAGGAGCACACAATCCCTGGATCAGACACAGCATTAATCATCACATAATCATAAATACTACATAATGAACAATACTGTTCATGGCCTAAAGCCATTCTCACTCTGTAGAGGTTATTGATTTTACCAGCCAAATTCCCATAAAAATACAGAGTATTAGTCTGCACTGGCTCCATTGCTGAAGGATAGATGTACACAATTTTTATGCAGAAAAACATAGACTGACTGTGTGTTGTACACAGACACAGCAAGCTGTACACAAAAAGGACTATATGTTCTTTGTTGAAGTAGGTTACTAACTGACAAATAGAACATTACGAGTCAACCAACAAAAATCTTTCGCTGTACATTAAACTAACGAGAAAAACCACTACACTTTCCTGTTTTTACTGAACAAGCTTCATAAAGATGACTCATTTCTACACAGAAAGTGACAGCTCACTTTATGTAGTGGTCCATATTAGATGGGTATAATGTTCTCCTCTTAACAACTAATTAGCTTTATTGATGTTCTATTCAAATGTGAACTGATGAATTTCTGCTACCAAGGTACATATATAATGTACTGCTAACTCACCTGTAAAATATATGCATAGATCAATAAGACTGATGACAAATGGATATTGCTGTACAACTGAGAATCGAATCCACATAATATATCCAGATCAGAGATTCCTGTCAAGAAATATATCCATTTTCATTCTACAGAAGGTAGAAGCTATTGTGCTCCTTTGCTAACTATCCTACATCTGTAGTATGGAGTGTTTAATCTTTGTTAGGTGATGGTAGTATAGCACATAGAGAAGCTTACTGAGACAGCCATGTGTTGCCACCAATCAGCCAACTAGACTCCCTATGGAAAGCAGCAATACAGTATTGACCAGAGAGCCACAAACATTGATCTCCCAGTGCCGAGGCTGGCCTAATTCAGCTACTAGTCATTGGCTGTTCTTCTACTGATGATGATGATGATGATAGTAGTGGTGATGGTGATAAAACAGATCATCCACTGAAGCATATCGTACTCATTAAAGGCCCAGTAAACAATATAGTATATATTGTGAATAGTGTACTAAATATATAGCACTAATTAACACAGTAAGAATAATATACAGAAAATTGGTTAGTGTACAAATGAGTAGAGTACTGAACTGTGTAGTCCCTGTAATTGAGCTAACAATCAGTTAGACAAGAGAACTAACCATAAATTACGCCAGACCAAAGAAATAACAAATCCACTGTGAAGTAGTTTATTCTGTTCCAGCCACTTGTACACCAATATCACTCTGTACAATGTTCCCGCCCACAGATCAACATTCTGCTTCACTCACTCAACCATAACCTCGTCCACTTTTATCAGTAAGGTTCCTGGTTAACCAATATAATTTGTCTACTAAATGGACACTCCGGGGTCTGGACATGTAAACAGAATGAGATTTACTTACCGAAAGTAGTTCATCTCACGTGTAAAGGGGACTGTTAAACCGTGCCCAGTTCCACCCAAATCGTGCCTAGTTCAACAGCCTTCTCTCGCTGTTAACTGTTTTCTAGACACTGAGCTGTGTACTACACACACACACACACACATTGCCAGTACTATTTTTAGCACCTTACACTGACTGTACAGGCCTCCACATCCACGAAAAAATCAACCACACATTTGCCCAGACGCGGCTCTTCCGTGTACCCAACCACGGGTACAAGATGACATCACTGCCGTGACATAGCTGGGTCATCTTCCAGCGGGAAGACTCCCAATGCGCAGAAGCGGAGTGCCACATCAGATGAGGAAGGAGATTTGTTGTGTTCCATGAACAAAATGGAGGAAACATGTTCTGGCTTGTGCCATATAAGAAAATGAAATATACTGTTATATGGCCGGGTGCATGTTTATCAGTATAGTAGATTAATGGCTGTAAAGGAACATATGATATATCAGACAGGTGAGTTATGTATGTGTGCGTGCGCGTTAATGAACGTGCATGCACGCACATACACACGTACACAAACACAAAGTATTTACCCAACGTTCCCTATTTTATTTGACCTAAGCTAACCTAGTACTGTCATCTATATGAAGTCAGTACTTTTATAATAATACTTCTAGCTTATGACACATCAATACCACACATCTCTGTGTGTGGGGGGGGAATACATGACTAACAGTATTCAGACAAGTGTAATAGTCAACCTTATTCTTGACATATGGTTATAATCTAACTTTGTTTTATGTTATCCATGTCTTTGGGGGCGTGATGACACATAGACGAGAAACTCCTCCGACAGAGAGGGGGGGGGTGTACTGAAATACCACTCTCTACAGCCTTTGAGTAAATGAATCATTGGACACCATTGATTCAGATATAAACAACATGTCAACTGGATTACAGTCTACCAAACCTACTCTCCGCTACATAAATCTGGATTACATTCCCACAACTAATATAATATATATTTATACATATTTGTATTATATTTACCAGTTAAAATATAACAAACAGTAAACCTCATATATATATATATATATATATATATATATATAGCTTTTGCACTACTGAGATCAGTTTTTCAAATATTGAAAAATTCTATTATCATCAGATAAAAACAAGAGACATCTTACAAATGATACATAATCACTTTTTTGATGTTATAATAATAATGTATATTTAATAAAGCGCCCTTACTAGCAGGAGCCATTCAAAGGCGCTGTACAAATAATATGTAATATAATAATACCCCAAATAATATGTCTATAAAAAACCCTGTAATGATTTAAAATACAATAATTATTTATCTGTGAAAGCGACCTTAAATAGGTGTGTTTTTAAAAGAGATTTAAAATTTTCAAGAGACGACGTATTTCTAATATTTGCCGGCAACTTATTCCACAAAGTGGGGCTGCAACACTAAACGCACAATCACCATATGACTTGAGCCGAGACACTGACACCTGCAATAGTATCTGACTGGATGACCTGAGTTTTCGGGATGACTTTCTAATGGACACCAGTTCACACAGGTATTCTGGCGCTATATCATTAATAGATATACAAGTTATTAACAAAATCTTAAAATTGATACGCTGTCTAACAGGTAGCCAATGTAGTTTTTGAAGAATTCGGGTGATATGATCATATTTTCTAGTCTTTGTTACATTGACTTCCATAATTGTAAATAAGCTGAGATGCAAGCATACAGCAGAAATAAAACAAACAATATTATTAGTATTCAATTTAGGTCAATATATGTTTTTATTTACAATATTTTTAAATTATTAAGTGCAGTCTGTAAATTTCTAGCCTATTAATAAACTATCATATAATTTATTGAGCTAAGTTGGCATGAATCTATGCTTTCACATAGCATACTGAAACCAAGTAAATTGACACAGACAGTTCTAACTTTAAAACATTCAACGTAGACTTTCAAGGATTTCCTCCCCCACATAACAATTCATTTTACGACAGTTTCCCCTCTTTAATATATATATATATCTCTTGCAAGTTACTTTGGTCATTTAGCAAATTATATACAACAGTTCGCTTAGCTACATAAGGAACAAATTCCACAAACAAAAGAATGAAACAGATTAGAATTCAAACCAAGGTTTACAATTTTAAAAGCTCTAACCAATTGTGCCAATCAGAATACTCTCAATCAGTGTAAAACATCTTAATTTAGGTTCTTGATTAAGTTTATGGGAACCTAGAATAATTTATACATGAAGTTTTAGACGACAAAATATCGAGGAAGTCAAAATTATAAAAAAACTTTATCAATCTTATAACATAATGGTTTTTAGATTAATTTAATTGATAACCTTAAATGATAACTTATTTTTTAAGAAGAAATTTAAAAGTTTGTGGCTGTACCAACCACCTAAAAAAGTAACACCCTCACACAAAAAATAGAAGTTTTGGGGAAGGAATTAAAATGTGATAAGATGTTATATCATTCATTAGAGGATACACACATCATTGTACTAAATGACCAATGGAAATATAATGTCATATGACACCAGATGAAACCAGTAATGTGAACAATTTATTGTTTCTGGGTGTTAACAATCAACCATTAATGTTAACAATTTATTGTTTCTGGGTGTTAACAATCAACCATTAATGTTAACAATTTATTGTTTCTGGGTGTTAACAATCAACCATTAATGTTAACAATTTATTGTTTCTGGGTGTTAACAATCAACCATTAATGTTAACAATTTATTGTTTCTGGTTGTTAACAATCAACCATTAATGTTAACAATTTATTGTTTCTGGGTGTTAACAATCAACCATTAATGTTAACAATTTATTGTTTCTGGGTGTTAACAATCAACCATTAATGTTAACAATTTATTGTTTCTGGGTGTTAACAATCAACCATTAATGTTAACAATTTATTGTTTCTGGGTGTTAACAATCAACCAGTAATGTGAACATAGAAAGGAGTGACTAAAATCTGAACACAAGATGAGCAGTCTATTATCATAGATTCAAACCCAGTTATCAGTGGGTGACTCTTCATCAACATCCAATACTCAAAAAATTAAAGCCAGACACAATGCAATATATCTCTTGATTTAATGGCTTATAATAGCTTTAGAGACTGAATCTTCACTGAGAGGCAGGCAATAAAATGTAAATATCGTTAAAAATCTGATTTATTTCTCTAAAAATAGCTAAATTTGAATTCAGCAAAAAATAGCAGCTAACATGCAAAATGATTTGTTTCTATCAATACACTACAATTGTAACAAGTCTAAACAACCAATCATACATCATTCTTACAATAAAAATATTCTGTGATGTGATATACCAAGACAAGAAATAAAGATTTAAAAACTGTATACACTGTTGTACAGCAGCATACATTCTGATGGTTTTTATGCTTTGAATGAACACTCATTTATAATCTGCATCTTTGAATTAGGAATTGAAAATTATTGATCTTGCTAACCCGTACTCTCAAAAAGGCAGATGAAATAGCAATTGGTAGCATTCTGAACTTATATTTTGACATGTATAGATGAAACAGTCCTTCAAGTTACATTTCCATGTTAATAAATTTTCACAAACTGTGATACTAGTAATAATGAAAAATCAACCAATAATATCATATGCATTAGCAAGGGTAATTAAAGTATATACACAGGCATGATTATATTCAAGTTAGAACTCTGAACCACTTTAAATCATAGAAAAAATAGCAAGAGCTACGTTGGTCCTGTAACATGTCTGATTAATGTTGAATTATAGAATAATTTAATTAAAAATGGCAAGTGGTTATCCAAATAATGGAAATAAAATATATTTAATTATATCACTAAACAAAAACTAGCCAACCGAATCAACCCAGATTACATAACATTTTGATTGTT
Organism: Paralvinella palmiformis; assembly: GCA_025642065.1. Taxonomy (NCBI): domain Eukaryota; kingdom Metazoa; phylum Annelida; class Polychaeta; order Terebellida; family Alvinellidae; genus Paralvinella; species Paralvinella palmiformis. The sequence goes on from JAODUP010000475.1 coordinate 192,923, forward strand.
ACTTTATAACTGTAACTGCCACCAAGTGGATAATGTTTGATTACAACTATGAATACTATTTATATGTATGAGATCATCGTTCTAAATATTATCATATTATATTTTGTTGGAGCATTTACAGAATACACAGATTTTTATATTGCTGAGTAATATAAAATATAAATAGATGCACTCTTAAGAATCGGGCAGAAATGAAGAATATGATTACAAAACAAAACAATGGGGCATCTAAAATTAGAGACTATGGAATAGGCTATTAGCAACAATCTTGGGGGGGGGGGAGGAGCAGCCATACAAAGGAATGACTGGCTAAAATAGTGAAAATTTGCCATCAAGCCTCCCAAAAGGGATCTCTCTACTTCAGAGAAATATATCTATTTTAATCCTGGTGTTAATTAGTTAACTTTAAAAAGTTATCTCTCTGTGATGAAACTGCTATATAATTAGTTGTATACATTTGATTCCTTGAATATCCTGATTGTAAAATATTTTCTGGAAGCTGACAAAAATGTATTCTTTGAAAGATAGAATATATTAATGTTATTTACTTATTACCACTCCAAATAATGAACCTATTCAGAGTATGATATACAATTAAAATCAATTCCAATTAACTTTCAGCAGCCCAAAAATATACAAAATCAATATTGCCTCATGTGGCATACCTACACTGATAGAGTAGAAATCACACTAAACAGTAGCAGGGTAGCTAGCTGATTTTTCAAAACTGACAGAAGTTAGTTTTTGTTAGCCTCCGTGAGTTTTATGTAATTGTCAGCACTAAATATACCTCCTCTAAATAGGGAGGGAGCTTCAGCACCCCAATAAAAATATAATGGTACAAAAATACCCAGTAGGAATACTTTTGGAAAGCTGATGCCAGATAGAATAACAAGATCAATGAGTGATTAAATGTTTCTTGTCTCAGCTAACAAGTAATATCACCTATACACACCGAGGCTAATTATATTGTCATTGTGGAGAGACCTTTGCATTTACCAAAAAATATTACTCATATTGCAGATTATTGAGTATTATTAAAAACAAAACTTCCAAAATGAATATAATAGCTCCATAGAGATCTAGTATTACAATGGATATCTACCAATTATCACTGATTTGCTGATTATAAAGTCAGTAACAATTACTGAATCAGTTATAAAATTGCTTGCCATCGATTGCCAATAATTATAACTTTTTAATTATTAAAAGCAACTGGTGCATGCCACTAACTTTCATACAGTACATGTATATGCCTTATGTTATATAGCAATTTCTTGACAATCCCTGTCTAACCTTGCCACATAATTCAGCTAACTGTTTGGAAGGGATTAGCTCACTAGCTGCATCGATAAACATTGAAGTAGGGACATTTCTTTGGCAAACAATCCAGCTTATTCTTTTTCCACCTAGCTAAAATTCAAGCTTCAAAGTTCCCTCACATCAGTTCAAGTTAATAAGCTCATTTTTGGCAGTGTTTAATGTTGTCACTACTGTATTTAATTAAATATTTTTGGCAAATGGATTATTATATCAGTATTCCAATTATTGCTTTCATAAATAATTCCTTTGAGTAATATATAATTTTAATTATAGAATAATGCATCTAACTAACAATAATATTAACTTATTATTATATTATTAATACAAACAGTATGATCCAAATACTAGGATCAGTTAGCCAACCATTCATAGGAAGTTTCAAAAATTACAATTATCTAAAACAACTTTATTGAAAATAGCAACATAAACACTGCAGAAGTAATACTAAACAAAACATAATGCAGTGCTAATGAATGATTTGGTCTAATAATTAATTGTCATGAACATAATATATTAAAAAGCTCTCATTTTAACCAATGGCTTCCACTTCTAGGCATGTATTTTGTGAGAAACGACCATTAGTGCTTTCTTGTGAAAGTACCATTACAACCAATAAGCTACAAACTCTTATTGACATCAAATGTGATAAATATATTGTAAACTAATTTATAAAAAGGATCATTTACATTACTACTCATATATATATATATATATATATATATAATATCAATCAGTTATAGTACAACCATTAAAGGTAATTCATAATACTTTTATTACACATTAAGACATGCACTAGTCTATGGTTTCAATACACCACAAGATAATGTTAATGCTGTACCCCATTATCCACAATTTATATATAATCATGTCAGTGAAGTCTACCCTATATAAATAAATATAACACACACACACACACACACACACACACAATCATTATGTATAGCCACAAAAATATAATCTACAGAATAATGTAATCTATCACCAGATAATAGGATAAGATCACATTTGGAAAAACAAACAAAAGCTGCCCCATCATGACACAAATGGAAACAATTTATATTAGATACTACAAAAAGAATATACATACCTCTCCATTCTGAGGAGAATCCCCCTGATCCTGATCTGTGACCATTGCCAGATCCAACTCAGACCACTTACTCTATGTTAAGTCTGAAAATTAAAAGATAAGTTATTTATTGATAATCTAAATATAGTATGTAAAGTGATCTGCAATTTGTATTTATACTCTAATACAAGACACACAAGCTGGTAGCTTATGCTAATCTGAAAGACAAACTACACCATTCAGAGAATATAACAGAAGATAACCCTACCCTATTATTTTGGTGTGTGTGTTTGTTTGTCAATGCACATACATTTATTATAACAAAAAATATCCCTTACCAAATGCTACAAACTGTTCAAATGTTCATACTTAAAAGTTCACATTTTGCTGATAGCCTATACATGTTCATGCCACATATAGTCACTACTGTAATGTTTACCATAAGTGAGCTACTAAAATACTTGTATAAAACAGTCAAAAGTTACCACAATCATATACCAAACAATAGACTACAATAACATCAAGCAGCTATACTACAACACAATATCCGGGAAAATCTCTATATAATGTTTCACATATTTCAACCCAACTGCTGAGAGTAGCTTGACAACGTGAATCATACCATTCAATAGATGATGAACAGAATGTGTTAAATACTGTTAACCCTTGTTGGCCTGTACTCAGCATATAGACATGATTGGATTGTCTGATATAACAGGAACCATTTGCTTAAATGATTTTAGAAAAATAAAAACAAAGCAATACTGCAAGCATTTATGTAGCCACGGATTTATTCTTTATTTATCAGTTGTGTATCTGTCAATGTTTGTTTTCACATAGCAATAAATTAAATTAGTGTTTACTTCTATTTAGGCAGATAAAGCACAAACTTAACATCTAAAATTACATTTTCATTTCTGAATGAAAACAGTAACAATGATAGAAACAACTAGTGAAGAAATGAAATGTTAGGTTTAATATCATCATATATTGTAACAGTGTAAACAACATACCATAATATACTACAACATACAATTACAAATGTAATTGTGTTCCCCGAAATCACAAAAAGATGACATCTTCAAACATATTTTCATTTTTTACAGTATAATGTAGCTATTGTATCTAAACTGCACTGTTGGTATCAGTCTATGCTTTGTTTTTGATTGCACTAAATGTAATGGCTATTAATATTAGAATACCTTGAGCTATAACTTACAATATGGAGGCTAAGTTTTAGAGTGATGAACTGGCCACCAAATAAATAAAATATTCCCCATTCAATCTTACATGTAATTTTTTTTCTTTCCATTACCTATAATGCTTTATAATGTACAGGAGAAGAGCACCTAAAGCATTCAAAGCACAAAAAGATTGAGCTTCACTGGTAACAAATATGTATCCCTCTCTCACCCAAAAGGTTCAAATAACCATTCAGACAACGTTTGGGTGATCTTGTCCTAAAGCTTAATATGTCTTATATAAATACATAATCTACTCGTCTTAACTCGTGTATCCAAGTGGATGTCATTTTACAGAACTTGCATCATTTAAGCATACAACATCTTTCAGACTTGATTATCTAAATCTGATAAAAAATAAGACATATTTTAATGATAAATATGATATTAATTAAAAAGTTATATTTTTGAGACCCAATAACATCCTAAACAATACTATATTCAGTGTACATGTGTATTTGTGGGGTGTTAATTCTAACTCAGTAAAATATTTTATTTCTTGTCATCCATTCACCAATTACAGGGAGTTTACTCAAACGTTTGTTTGGATTGAAATATAGCAAATTAAAGGACATTAAATATTTCTGTGTCAGATATGAACAGCGCTGAATCTAAACAATCAGTGAATTCCATGATAATGATACATTTCAAGATAGTTTATTGAGGTCATGCTCAGCTATACCTTAACACTAAAGAGAAATTAAACTTTCCCAAAAAGATTTATCTTAAATAGTCAGACATCAAAGTTTTATTATCTAACGATTCTAAGTCAATCAGTGCCATCATTTTGTTACATTGGACACAAAATATTAAAAGCCCAATTACAAATAGAGTTAATAAATCCTTATCTCTGGGTGAGCTGCCCTTCTAAAATCATTAATAAAAAAAACACAGTATGGGCTGTAATATTCTAAATAATTACAGACCTGTTTCAAATCTTATATTTATCTAAAATTATAGAAAGGGCAGTTGCTTTCCATCCAAACAAATATTTAATCATTGAATAATAACCTTAATGAATCACTACAGTCTGTCTATAAAAGTGGTCACAGCACTGAAACAGCCTTGGTTCGAGTGAAAAAATTATATTATGATGTCAATTGATCAAAGTAATACTTGTTCTTCTAGACCTCTCTGCTGCATTTGATACAATTGACCATAAGTTACTTTTCTCTAGGTTAAAAGACCTGTTTGTAAAGTACTTGAATAGTTTTGATCCCTTCTGGAACAATGCTCCCAGAGAATGTCTGTTCATGGTATTTTATCTGAGGTTCAGTTTTTGGTCCTCTGGTTTTCACAATGTATACCGTTAGCTATCCATCTCAAGATTGTATTAATAACTTAAAATTTATTAATGATATGGTGCCAGAATACCTGTGTGACCAGGGTGACATTAACGAGCTAACCACGATCAACTTTACACTGGCTAAACAACTGCAGACATTGATAACGCATGTTGTGATTGGCCCACGCATTCGACTTCCATACGGTGATCTGGGGAAAATGACACGTACATTGAAATGTCAAGAAATGACGAATAAACAGTCGTTTTCTATATGCTCCAGTTTACTTGTCAGGCAAGGACTTGGGATGATCTACTTGTCCTGCATACAAAACCACTTGTCCCAGACAAGCATTAATGTCCTACCCTGTAAATAAATTTTTCCATCTACCAAAAAGCTAATTTATCTAATTCTAGAAAGATATCTAGCACCCTAGATTCCGAAAACATCATTCCCACAGCCAACAAAATATTATTTTCCAGGACAAAACTACCATTTTCCAGGACAAAGTATACGATCGAAGTTTTCTTCTACAGGCATAATATTTATCCACAAGTTTTTTTGTTTTAAATGGATTTTTTCCAGAACATTTCCTGATTCTACCTAACTCAAGGAAATTTCTAGGACCTGGAAAAGGAATTTGTTATTTTCCAGAACATGTGGGAGCCCTGCATAAATAATATTAATTATATCTTTATCATCTAGTCACATAATCAAACTATCCCAAAAGTCAATTTTTAATATATTTTATGATTGGTAGTCACCCCTATAAAAACACAGGGGAGATATTAGTCAGTAGTCAGGAACAAGTAATGAAAGACAACAAAGGGTACTAACAATTAAAATGAGATAGAACATTTGCTGAATCTAGAAACAAAACATATAAGAAATAGGAACATTAACCAAAATTAAGATAAAAACTAAATAACAGTGGTTGAATTGGGAGTGCAAACACAACTACCAATACAAATCAGACACCAGGTAGGAGCATGAGCATTGTATACAATGTTTTATGTATGTAAGCCACAGCAGGTTACAACCAACCTTGTAACAGTGTAATTTATAAATATCTACTAAATAACAGTCAATGTAGAAATATGTATTTTTACATGTATCTTAGTGTTGGTGATTTGTTTTTCAAGCTAATTTGAGTATGAAATTGATGTATCCATGTATTTTTCAGGGCCATGTCTAAGGAAACAGCATTACATTACTCTATTACAGTCCATATGTATAATTATATACTGACCCAGGTTGGGTTGTTAGCTGTTCAAAAGTTGGTGCTGACATTATCTGCCTCAAAAAAATGTAGACAAAATCAAGCTCTTTAAACCGACATTTATATAGAAGTAATTACAAACTTTTATGACAGAGATAATTATATGATGGCCAACAGAAGACCAAAGCCCCAAAATAATACCTCCTGCTAACAATTGGAAAAGCTTATCAAGCCTTCAAACTAGTATATATCAGAGCACGAAGATAGAAAAGTTTAAATTTAGCAAAAAATCACCACCACTATGAACTTTGCCACCATTAATACACCTTAATCAGACAAGTCCAGGTATTTTGCCCCTCCAATCTTTAGCCCTTCATTAATTGCTCATCTGGTCTGTTTGATTTCTATAATTTATATTTTGATCAATATACAATAAAAAATATTTTTTATTTGATATGGTTCATAAAAAATTTAAGATAAATAAATATGTATATGATTATTTAAAAATAATAATACATAAATTGGTAAATGTCTTTTACAAGAAAATTATAATGCAATATAAACAAAGTGTCATTGTACATATATATACATATATCACTGGAACTGAGAATCTTCCCTTATGTTATTAAACTCAAGTCTATTCCCTTCATCTTTCTGATCAAGGGATCATCATAATTGTTGATGACAGACAATGAATAAAGAGAATAGTTACAAAAGAAATAATGATTATAGATTTAAAAGACAATGATTAAAGCCATAGTATATACATGTAGATAGATATTTCTTTGTGCTCCTCACATCTCACTGGCACCAGATCATTGTCAGGTGCCATAAAGGCCATTGGATGCACAATCCAGTTTAAACAAATTCCTTTTCTCAATCATGTGCAGTTAATTCAGCAAAGTATTTCTGCAATCATTAGAAACAATAAGATGTGCCATTAAAGTGTGTGATTTAATTTATACTCATAATCACCAAAGTCACACTAATGTCGCAAAGTAACTAAGGGGATGGTGACCAAATGGGCAAACAACCCGAACCCATTCAGACACAGGAAACAGTGAGGTCATCATGTTCACGACAGTAACTTACTGCCACAGGGAAAATTGGCAGAAAATACTAGTACCAGATGTGTTTATTTTAAGGTGTGACAGAATTACAATATAACCCTGAGTATCCCCCCCCCCTGAATACATTTGCATGGAGATACATTTAATTATTAATTTATTCACCTGTTTAACAAAACAGTTTAAAGAAAAATAACAAATATTCATGATTTAATTGGTTTATTTATATCACATTTGGCACATAGCACTGTATCAAAATTGTGATAATAGAATAGAACATGTTTACATTACGTAGATGTGAAACAAAACAATGTAAAGATATGATTTAATTTTCATACCATTAATAGTCAATTTCCACATCTCTCCTCAATAGACCAGCTTTGAAAAACCACCCCTCCCCTGCTAAGAAGATAACCCTCCCAGATAAGGGTCACATTAATCTAGTCAATATGAAGGCTATTTACCCACATTATAATTAAGCAAGGCAGATACTTCCCTATACTATGGTATAATAACAATAAGATCACACACCACTCAAACAGTAGTGATCCATAGCTAATACTACATGATGTTGACAGGAGTATTCAAACATGACTAGACACAACATACTCCTCCTCATAAGTTGATTGGGTATTTGAGAGTTGAATTGCCTTGAAAGTGTTGCACAACATGGTAGTCATTATCAAATCAAAGGTATTCAGGATTATAATGTATATCAGTTATCACTGAACAGAAACCAATAATTAAATAATGTTAAATGTGATCAATTATAGACATACACTTTCAATAAGTATGTGGCATGTGCAACAGGTTTTTATTGACAAGATTCATAATTAAATAACTTATTTATATCTATACTGCCATATTACTGGTTGTAAACTGTCTCTATTAATTGAGTAATTTCACAGCAATTTTCTATACATTTAGTTTCTTCTCTTTGGGAGAAAATGGGTACCGGGTAATGACTGTGGTTTTTACTACATAGGGAAGAAACCTACCAACTCTGTAACTTCTATTAGGAAAAAGGCCATGAGAGCACCAGTGTAAAGCAAGGTGATTCAACCACACTGTTTATTACCCATGAAAGGTGTGCAGTCACTGAATGTTACATTAGAATGTTGGTTTGTAAAGAGCAGAATGATCAATATCATGTATAGTGCCTGTAAATAACATATTATAGTAACTGTTAATAGTACAAGCACAATGCCATTTATTACGAAGGATCAACCATAGATCTTGTGTCAAAACTATCAACTCATCTGAATCAATGTGGGATATACTAAATGTAAATAGTTTGTAGTTGTAGAAATAGTTTATAAATTTCCCTTTCATCAATGAAATTTATCAAAACATGACAATAATTCATCCCTTAAGTCACATTTTAACCCATTCTTAGTGCTATGGTAGCAAAAGGATTTGCATCATGCTTTAATAGTAATTCATGACATTTGTTTTAAGTTTAGTGTAAACTACATGTACTTTAGTGAGTCATTCAGTTTAACTCATAGTATTTCCCACCTTGTATTTTAGACAAGATGTCAATATACAGACATTTCAAGAAAAAATGTTAACAAAAATTGTTACTCATGCAGAATTCTGTCAGACACTCTCACTTCTTGTCAAAGTTACCAGCTAGAATTGTATTTTACTCACCAAGGAAATTATTATTTTACACACATCCTGTTTATATATTATTATTAGACAGTACAGACTACTTGGTTCATCTCTTTACTAGTGCATGGACTTGCAAATAGTTCAATTCCTGACATCATGAACCCCCCCAAGAATAAAAACACATGAAATAAAACTAAACATACCCACATATTAGCTTTCACAATAAATATACTAATTTACACACAAGCACACATCCTTAAACAAAAATCTATCACCAGTGAAATATAAGGCTAACAGAAAACTAGACTGTGATCAACTAAAAACGAATTCCTAGAGTAAGCAATTCCTCATGCTAAGTAGAGCATGAAATGACAATGCGTACATCATTTTCTGACATTACAGAAACAGTTCTCTTAGTATCCACATAATGATTATAACATTGTTATCAAAATGGTGACTACGTTTAACCAACAAACAGCTCACCCCCCCCCCCCAAAAGTAATCAGTTATAAATGATCACGACCTTTCCAGAAACATAGGGAATATGATAAATATAAATAATTAAATACTCAGACTGAGTATGATCAATCTAGAACAAACTCACCTATTTGGATAAATGAATCTATTCTGAATGTAGATAGCATGTTTTGATATACAGGTATAAACAGTGTCCTAAATTACGATATCATTGAAGGTGTTAAAACAACAAATCAGATCCCACCTTCGTTTTAGTCAATGATGTAACAGATACACTATTTTTCATGAATTAAGCCACGAATCCAATATTTATTTAGGCACGACACAAATAATGTAAACTTGAGATTTGGTTATTTTATATTTCTTTCACACCTGTCAAAAGAATAGTGTATTTTATTCTTAAATTTGTGTCTATGAAAAAGGTAAACAATCCTGCTGAAGAAACAATGCTGTCACATGATCACTGCTGCTGCACACATCGATTCACTGGGCGAAATGAGATGGGAGCACAGCTTAACAAGTTCAGCCTTTATATGGCTATATGTAAATGAGCTGGATAATATGTTACATGTGTTTAATACTGAATGTAAACATGGGGGAAATATAACACTTTTCTTACCTTTGTGAGGCAACAAATAAATACAGTTAGGTCTAGGAAATATCCTCATAAGCAGTCCTAGTTTTCTAACCTAACATCGAGCTTTGGTTAATTTCCACTTGGTGTCGCAGTCGTAGCAGGATTGGTTTATTATGACAGATTACGGTGATTTTTCCCCTATACAATTATTTCTATAAAACTAAAGCCAATTCTGTAACCACTAAAACTACTTGTAAAATAAAGCAAACAAACTAGGATATGCTTGTATATATGAAACTCAACAAAGTCTACAAGTGTGTGCGTTGTAATAAGAAGCTAGGTTCCTAGTGTTGTTCAAGTGCAAGCTATCCAAGAAATAGATTTTCAATTTTGTATAATTTCATGTAAAATAAAAAAGGAAACTGATATCACCTGAATTTTATATTATTTTTTGGATCTTTTGATACTAAAACTAAAAGACAATAGTTACGTCTGCTTGGTCTCAATCTCACAAAACGGTTTTTGCATTGGATATCACTGGTGCAAAATATGACTAGGTGGATTTTTAAAACAATGTTGTTACTCACCAGAAACATTCAAAAGCATTATACACTAACAACCAAATATGATTTCATCCAAAACCCAATAAGTAAATAACACATAGAAGCAATTAAGTGAAACCAATTTTAGCAGTGTTTTTAATTGAAGATATATATCAAAAGATTATATTTTTTTAACCTCTGTCTTCAACCTATTACAGTAAAGACTGCTATGCTAAATATACAGCTGCTTCATGATCTGAGACACGGGTACCTGCAATAATATCTAGCTGTTTCAGGATGACTTTCTAAAGTACAAGATTACACACAGATATTCAAGTGCACTTCCATCAAAAGATTACTAATTTATTAGTAACAATTAACCACTATGTAAAGCTGGTGTTTTAGGGATTTAATATAGTGTGGTGAAGGCAAACAGATATATTAAATATAACTTGTTATATCTGTATAAAATTTTAGAATATTAGCCATGGAATAAAGAAAAAAATGTCTTAAAGGAAGAGGAATTTTTTTAATTCCCTATCAGGATCCAACAACATAGAACTAGAAACCTATTTGTCAGTGATACACAAGTGATATTTAATACTATATTACTGTGCAATGATCCAGCAGGGAAGAGAATGTGGATGAATTTTCCCCAAAGGCCTGGAAAATAAATATCCTGACCAATTATAGTCTCAGCTTAGATCATTATGTAAACACCTGCATGTCTCCAAGTAAAAACAAGCATGTAAATAAGACTTACTGTTATATTAACTTTATAGTTTTAGCTGTAAATGATATCTCATAGTAACAGAACCATGATAATTCTATTACATATCCAACTTCTAAGGCCAGTCTTAAAAATAATCTTGTTAGGGGTTACCTGACTGTATGACTCCAAAACTGTTGTATGGCTGTATGGAATTGGGAAGAAAAACACTTCTTTATGCTTAAATTCTGCTTGTATTTGTCGTTTGATTGGTGTTTTGCTTCGATGCCTTGCACAATGCATCGGTACTCTCTAAATATCAGTAATATCAAGTCCTTTTCGGAGATATCGGCATACTTGCGATTTCTTCACAGTGTGCGTATATTGGCTTGCTTGTGCGGGACGATTATGCATGGTGACATATTATCGAATGATGTTTAAACTACATGCAGATATGATTCTCTCAGGGAGCCTCTGTGGTCTACCAGTAGCGTGTTGGACCATAGATTACCACCCATGTTCGAATATCGGCGTGGGCATATCTGAAGGTTGTTTCGTCTTTGACTTCGCCTCATTACCTTTGGAGGTTGCTCAGCCCTTTGATGTTTTACGGCCACTTTTGTGAACGTAAAACATCATCAGATATGAATGTCTGCGGACTGCTGCCATGTTACTTCAATAATTATAAAGCTAATAATTCAATAATTATTATTGTCATATAAAGTGCATTGTTGTAAACCATAAAATTCTCTTGGTCAAAATAAATAATTTGCATCACACAATTATGCAATTTCTGAAACCATTGCTTCAGTGTAGCAAAAGAACATACATTAGCAGCTACAGATAGCCTGTAATTAGTTAACTCCTGATGCCAAACACTACAACATGTGTCATGCTGCAAAGTTAACTTGTATAGAAAGAATCAAATCATAAAGAATTGTCCCACCCACATATTGATTCAATGTTTAACAACCAGCTCTGAACTAATGCACAGTACAGTGATCATGTTATTAACAACATAAATGACATGATTACATGAGAACCAGGATATGACGAGCTATTTTTCAAAACAGCGTAAAAACATCAAGCAGCCTACCAGCTAACAGCACCAATTACCAAGCCATACAGTAGACTGGTATCCAAACACTGACCAGTCTCAGTCACCTTATAGTTATACTGAATGCCTATATTCTGACTAACACTAACACATATACCATTTACAAGTTATTCTATTCACACCATTTGGTTATTGAAATAAACGCTTCATTCCAACTGAATTACAGCCCATTTGCTGAACAATAAGCCAAGTCAAACATTTAGAAAATGGGTAACAGCACCAGGCCAGAACATTCGGGTTAGGCAAAGGTAATGGTATATATACTCAAAAACAACATGTGCAATGCTGATGACAGATACAGTATGTATTTTAGTTGTTTTATTGTCATTTTACTGCATATGTTTGCCTACAGATCTACAAGACAAGGGATCACCTACACAGGTTAACAAGACAACATGAAATACACTATTTAAAATTCCACAACATATAATTCAAACCTCCTGTTCTAAAGATGTATGCCCAATTCATGCAACTGCACTATATCTACCAATTAGATTATGTCCTAACCAAGAAGGGAAACATTCTCATTTTTCATCACCTACTCAGATACTGACATAGTTTAGTTATGATTGTATCATAGAGATTAGAGTATATATTCATAATCATATATCCTGTAGATCAGGATGTATTTTGAAGGTTGAATTAAACAAGCATTTGTAAACTACAAATCAATAATAAAACACGTGTAGTGTGAATTTAAAGAACTTTTAAACTAGATCAAGAGTCTACAACACTTACACTGTTAGTCTACACTTTAACATTGTAAACTATATACAGACAGGCGACACCAGCACCGCCCGTGTCACCAAACTATATCATGCAAAACAACAACCAGGACCAACGCATACTTTCATAATAGAGTTATATTCATAATACAATTTTGCTTTGTTTAAGAAGTTTAGTATATTAATTTTGTGTTTTAAAATGTAGAAAATTACTTATACAAGAAGCACAACTAAATAATATACGGTCAACATGAGTCGTGACATGGCGGGTAATCCAAGTTTTCGAGTTCTTACCAAGTGTTATTAAACGACAAATTAGTAAGAAACTAGGTATTAGTATCAATATGTGCTATATGATATTATAGCAATTAATAATTTTCCCTGCTTACTTTCAGAGTACATATACGTCCCGCAAATGGTAAAAAAGAAATCTCACCTGAATGTTGTACCTCCCTAACTTGCGAAAACTGGGTCAAAGAGAGACCACCGTGTAATGACGCTTACTGTTTGCGCCTCTAGTTAATATCAATACGCGATTTTCAATCCAACACATAAAACTAAATATACTCCCCCCATCGTTACACAATCAATTATCTAATAGCATTAGTATATTACCGTAAGGGACATACAACATATTAAATACAGTATTTAATATTAAAATGTAACTATCAATAAATATCGAACTATTTTGGCGCAGGAACGAAATGACGTCACTCGAAAAGTTCATGAGTACCGGCTGTTTGTAAACATGAGTGTTAGATGTATTTCAGTTATTTTATTAAAATATTGGTTGAATTTATTAAGAATTCAACGATATGTATATGATGTTCAATAATTAAAATGACTTAATATTATTATGTCGAAAATAGGATTCTGGAGATAACACAAAAAGTTAAAATTTTAACCTGATCTAAATAAAAAGTGACAAAAGTCTTGTCAAGTAAAAATTGAGTCTGATCTAAACTAGTTTTTAGTCTTGTAGACTTGCGTCGATCGAATATCATAAGCATGTGTATTAGCGCAGTTTTGGTCGGCTCTTAAAAAATCATTTAAACATTGCACCATTATTATGATATATCTACAAGCATATAAACACATTTCAGAACAATACAAAAGAGGCAAAATACATTAAACTGGACACTACAAACACCAGAGGCCACAAAGTATGTGACAAATACAAACTAAAGAAGGAAAGAGAAGCCAGAAGCATTGGAACTGTTTCAAGTATAACCAACTCTATGAGAAGACAGTTATTTAGCTACATAGCTCCCCCAATTTGCACAAATGAATAATTGTTAATGTATAAAATATAAATTGTAAGTGTAAATTGGAAAATAAAGTCATTGTCATTGGTCCAGGACAATTTCAATTTTGCAAAACCATGCAGTGTACTATAGGTCTGAACCTGATAAAGGTTCATAGCCTAGAAATCAGTAGCTGATGAGTATGACAATTATGATATCAAAGGCATTATTATGCAACATAAGAAAGTATAAAAACGTACATCTCTATTCAATACTGACAAAGGAGGATCATAGACTTTATAATGTCTATCACACAAACACACACACGTCTGTGTGTGTGTGTGTGTGTTTCTGTGTGTGTTTATGTATACATATAGGATTTTATATATATATATATATATATATATAATATTATATATAATAATACTAATCAATATGCCACTTAATCAATTATTGTTATCTTATAGTATGTGATTATATATTATATATATATATATATATATATATATATATACCACTTACAGGTGTGTAATATACATTATATAATCCTCCTTTGTCAGTATTATTTTCAACAAAATCTATAAGATATAGCAGACATGTGTATGGTTACATAAGGTAAAATTGAGTTAAGATAATATATTTAATATTAGACTTAAGTTAATTCATCTCATTTCCCTGAGACTTATATTTGTTATTCGTGTGTCCAAATTAAGATGTACTAGCCTCAGCCAAAACAACATTGTACTAGGCTAAACAATATATCTCTATATAGATCAGATTGTAGATATAACTATTTGTTTACATAGATTCAGTGATTAACTATAATTATCAAACAAAATGTGTGTCTAGTCAAAGTTGGGTTTTTTACTTTAAATAAAAACTATTTTTACTTTACTTTGTAAAAAAACCCTGTTAATAACCATAACATATTTTAAATTACTGTAAAAAAACATGTAAAAATGTAAAAAAACCTCATTCGCGCTAAGTTAATCATATTGCATGTCATTTAATATACTTATACAATAATGTCTTTACTCAAGAGTTTCAAACACATTTCACATACATTAATTTTTATTATCACACTACTCAATTAATATTTGACGCAGGAAATTTGTACATGAATACTGGGAATATAGCTAAATAAGGTCATTTATTATTCTTCTGCACACAAATTTAATATTGTCCATCTGACATTAATAGTCTAATTCAACAATGCCTCTGAGAATCCTAATGGGGATTAGGATTATCATAATGGGGATTAGTTTGTTAACTCAATTGTTGTTCATGTATTACAGTCATGCTGTAGTAGATATTTTTAATAACGTCTGTGTAAAAAAAAACTTGCCAACCCTGAGTCTATTGGACATCTATTTATCTGCCAAAATAAAAAATTGATATATTCGCAAACATGGTAATGACTGGGATTTACTGATAAAAGGGGTTAATGTTCCACATCATAAATGGAATCTGGTAATGTTGGAAGTCAATCCGGCACCCCATATTGTGATCTGTTGGAACAAGGATCTAGCTGAAAGCTTACATCATGACTGCTATCTTTCAACTAAAGAAACCAATAGTTTGCTGCTCCATATTTCATTTGTATACTAACCATTTTTAAAACATTATAAACAATGTTTAAAAAACATTTTAAAATCAATTTTCCAGGTTATCAAAAGGTTATTAAAATATTTTTTAAACCATATAACTTTTTGCATCATAAAACATTGAGTTGATGTTAGAGATTTGTTGGGATGTGAATTACTTTATTTTATCTAGATATAATGTATTTTGACATGAGTACATTACATTTTAGTAATCATTCTCCAGTTGTACTACATGAGAATACTATTGAACCTATTTACTTACCAGTAAATGGGCCACTAATAATAACATAATGAATGGCCTAAATTGTGCCAATGTATCTCATTAAACAACATTCATCCATCCAATAATATTGAATTGTATTGATCCACTGGTATCTTATAATACAATTTTATAGTATCAGTCATACTTATTGGTTTACCATTGACTAATTCAGTAGTGATCACATGAATGGTATTCAATGATATATCCAAGATTTTTGTAAGGATGGCGAGTTCCTTTGGCCTAATAATGGTTTGGATGACGTACACACACATAAACACACACACATGAACTCTTCTTCATTAGAAAGTCGTCCAAAAATCTCAAGTCATCCAATCAGATATTGTAGATGCTTGAGTCCCACCTTAAGCCATATTTTAATTATGCATTTTGTTATAGCAGTCCTCCCCCCACCTTTGCAGCATATTGCCTAAAGATAAATTGCCACAATCCCAAAAGTCATCCCTATCATCAATAATCAGCTGGGGTATAGAAATATGATCTAGCACTATAGCTGCAGATTTCTTCATGGAATTTATGGGATTTGTTCACTCTCTCGCTACATGTAGTGACTATTTGTTGATCTTAGGTGATTTCAATATACACTGGAATCGTCACAGAAATGTAGTTATACCAAACAACTGGCTGACATTCTTAGATCTGCCAAGATCAGGCAGCATGTTCAAGAAAGAATACATAGACATGGTCACATCTTAGATCTTGTCATCTCCTGTGATGATGATAATTTGATCAATGCGTTTTGCATCCTCTCTGATCATATCTTTATTAACATTGATGTATCTTTACAGAAACAATTTGTTTCAGCTAAAGTTATTACATACAGGAAATATAAGTCGATTTACAAAGGATGCATTTCTTATTGATCTGCGGGTCTCCTTTCTGGCATTGGATCCATTAGATCCAGTCAGGGGTCGACAACCTACGGCCCGCGGTTCGGATACGGCCCGCGACATAATTCTGGAGTTTAGAGTATTTTAGAGTAGGATAATTTAATCAAATCCTTGCCATTTTATTTTGTTTCAAACAGTACCCAATAACTCATTATTCAAGATAGCTAATTCAATTTTTCTCACCAAGAAAATTAAGTTAATGAAAACCTGGCCATCAGGTGTAAGTGTTATTTCACCGCTATGATCATGTGTTATATGAGTTTGAAACCAAATCTAGGATTTCACCATATCCTGGCCACATTTTACCTAATCCAGACCAGTGTATACATACTTTTCACCTAACCCTGGCCATCATTTCCTTAATGTGATCACATTTCAATAAAGAGTCGTTTGTTCACTCAACAATCATACTATAAATGCAACCCATCTGTTATTTAAAGCTTAATATGAGGAAGTAAGCAGAAACAGGTGACTAGGACAACGAGATTTGGTATGTGGTGGTTGCTCGGCAGCCAGATGAAACACCAAACATTAAAGATCTACCACTGTAAATATGTAAATACCTGATCTAAGTCAATTTGTTAAATACTCATTTGGAACCTAAGATACCGAAACTTTACTGAAAGTCTAAAAAATGGCCTCTAAATCTAAGGTGTTTAGACCATTGTACATCAAAGACTGGAGAACAAACCCCTCGAAAAGGTATAGGAGGTCAGATATATGCAGAACCCAGTTCCACCCCACACGTACCTGTATGCTGAATTGGGATATGTACTAAGCCCATGGTCAGGTTTAGAGAATCATTTTCAATTTGAATCTGAATAATGAAATGATTGCTCCACAAAGATGGGTTCGTCTTAACTACTGACTAAAGAACATACACATCAGTCAAAAGTTAGGTTATAAAAGTACAATCTTTTACCATCTTATTCCAAAAACAGTTAAAATGGTTTGTGTCACATGTTAAGTAGCAAATGAAAAGCATTAATCAGGATGTCCATAAGCATAACACCTAACAAAATCTCAACCATATCTATTAAAGACACCCATCCATCAGCGTTAACGGCTGCATTAAATGTTGTCACTTCCTTGCCTCCACTTGACCTACTGTACAGAGATTTTGTACCAGACCTAGCCAGTACCTTCATTAGCTCGTGATCAAGAACAATTCCAGTTTCATCCATGTTCCAAATTTTGGCGCCAAATTTATCAAATATATAGTGCTTAATGAAGGTGAGACCAATTACTTCTAAGTATGACTTCACAACTTCCCGCTCCATACTCTGATGACGAATAGCTGCTGTTGGTTCTTGTTTTCTCAACTTCAGATCAGGGTGTCATTGCATAATTGCACACCAACACGTATTTCATGGCTTTCCACCTTTGAAATTCTTACCATACTTTTTCGCATACTGCCCAGCATCTATTAAAAACTGTTTCTTGCTGAATCGTACACCAATTTCTATCCGGTTACACGCATAGTCAACCAGTTTTTTTTTTCTTGTTGATAAGTGAACCTGGACATCCTCCCCATATTTGCATCAAGTGTTACATTCTCATTGAGGTGGGTTTGAAGTGTTTCCCGTGGTAAATTAAATGTGGTTTGGACTGCTGGCTGGGCATGTAAGTTTCATTCGAAAGTCTATAGTGTGTATGGATTTGAGTGTGTGTGTGTATAGGAGCTGTTGTCCAGTTAACACCCCTAATATGTGACTTACATTCAGCCCACGAAACATGTATCACACAGACATACATGATATATGAGCTTACTATTAATCTTTCACAAGGCATAATTTTTAATTATCAAAAACAGATCCACATTCCCAAATATTTGACATTAACCCAAACCTAGCCATGGCTAGATTTAGGAATATACGATGACCAGGTTTAGGTGAAATTGATTACAAACAAATTCTAGCATAGAGGGACATGAAGGGCTCGTTTTCACACACAAAAAACGTATTGAAAAATATATTTTCTAAACATGATGAAGCCTATAATTGGCTTACTTGTGCTGAAAAATAATTGGTGGCCCGACTTAGGTAAAATTACCCTATTTGTAAAGTATCGTCATTCCCTTACACATTCTTTTCGGCTGTCACTGATCGCGTAATTTTCAAAACAGCCAGATGACTAATAACCCCTGTTAAATAGTCCTTTGGTGCAGAGAGGGCAATAGGCTAATAAAGATCGACAATCCTTGGCAAATTGTCCGACCAATCAGGAGCTGGCTAGCTTTTTAATCCTCTTTCGTAATAACTGTCATTGTGAGCAGAGATTTATAGTGTTTTAATCTATCAAAGTCCTCATTGGATGCCATACTGATATAATATTCGATAAAAACCAAATACTATTTTCTGTGTTTTTTGACATTTTAGAAGCGAACTATGGTTAGTTGTGACTAAAACATAAATCAAGAATGAAGTGCACCATGAGAAAATAATTAAAATAAGCAGCCATCGTCTGTCCAGAAAAGAAAAGTCTGCTTGAAAACATAAGATCACAGACGTAAACAATACTACGAAACTTGCGATATTCGTGAAAGGCATCAACAAGGAATTCCACATTACAGTGGAGTTAGTGTTTTTCTTGTTGTTTATCTAGTAGGTTTTCCCAGTCAGTTTTCTGTTTCCAGCAGGGTTCTAGTTGTTTTCACACTGAACCACTTACGGTATATAGCCCCTCTTAACTTCACAGCTACGAGATTTACTTTCCAACATTTGTTCATTTTTATCACTTGTATCCACATTGCATACAACTAGTCACTTTCCCCACCACTACACAAATCTTTTATCATTACACACATAAATGTACCTTTACCTTATCTTGATGTCAAACTCGTCCTAAATAAAACCTATATCTTAGCGTATTATATGTCTGATTCCATCTGAGAAACTTTCTCTGAGTTAAAGACTAATAGTTCCAGCCGAGTGATTTTTACACATATAACTAAATCTCATTATATGTTTCCTACTATTTGTATATTACTAGCAGGTGACACCCATATCCTCTCTGATTGATATGGCATATCAGGGACAACACTTACCTGGATCCGCTCATTCTTAATAAAAAGGTTTTCAATCAATAAAAATAATAAAATGTTTTTCAAAGCCAGTGTTCTCCAAGGCTCTGTTCCTGGACATCCATTGTTTACTCTCTATACCACACAACTGAACTCAGCCACAAAGTAAAGCATTATTTATATGCAGATGACACCCAAGTATACATATCTTTATCTACAGCAGACCCAGATCTTTCCCTTAAACAACTTGGTGACTGTCTCAGTGATATCTCTGGCTGGATGACAAACAATAAACTTAAGTTCAGTGCCAGCAAAACAGATTTCATCATTATACGGACACCCAGACAACGCAACAAACTTACTCATGTCTTCCCTACGAACATCCTTAATGATAGAATCAAACCATCAGAAACTGTACGTAATTTTGATATTACATTTGATAGCGATTTTAATTTCAGAAAAATATGTCGCTGCTGCTTCTATCATATTCGTGACTTTTGCTGTATTCGTCGCTATATTTCTCTTTCAGTCGCCAAAACCATTGCTACAGCACTCATTACTAGTAGGCTTGATTAGTGCAATTCGCTTCTTTATAACATCGCATCCGAGGATATTCTAAAACTTCAGTTTTTTCAGAACTGCTTAGCTATAGAGTTATCACATGGTCTTCTCTGTTTTCCCATTCTGTCCCACTTCTCAAATCTCTTCACTGGCTCCCTGTTCAATCTCGCATAATTTTCAAACTCTGTACTATTGACTATTAAACTCTTCTAGAGAACCTCCATATCTATTTTCCATGCTTTCTTTAGCATCCAAATATAGATAACTCAGTTCATCTGGTTTTCACTTGTTTTCTGATCCCAGGGTTAAAACTCATGCTGGGACTCGTGCTTTTCCAGTTGCTGTCCCTACTCTTTGGAATTCACTGCTTGAACATTTTAAGTCATCAAGTAGCATAGTTTATTTCCGTCACCATTTGAAAGCTCACCTTTTCAAATTCACTCAGCCTTCCTAAATTTCCACTCCATCTGATCATTCGTTGGTTAACTTTTCGGACTATGATAAACGACGTCATCGCATGGAGAAGGTGCGATCAAACGGAGGCATCACAAACACACTAATAAAAACACATTGTATCATCCACCAGGAGTCGCTGTGGGCAAAATTGCTGAAAAATTAGAATGTAATGCACGTTGTCGTTAAAACCATAAACTATGTGCGAAAGCAGAGCTTGAATCACCGACAGTTTCAACAACTTCCACCAGTGCATTGTTTAAGAAATTACATACATTGTATTTTGAAACTACATGATATATATATATATATATATATATATATATATATATATATTCTTCAAGTTGCTAAAGACATGTACAATTTCTGAAATCTGATACTCAATCCCGGAAGAATAAATCCCTCAATAAATATCTGAAGAAGCAACTTATCAAAAACTATTATTAATGTTATTGCCATCACACTGACCACGGTGTTCGTCATAATGGGCCATGATTCTCATCAACTACCTTATACATGATGTAGTATATCCAGATTCTAATGGAAGCCTTGTGACTGTTACCTACACAGGTCATTTTATTTGTCATATATAATTTTCTGTTTGTATCTATTGAGTGTATTTTGGTTCTTGTTGAATAAAATATCGTACCGTATCGCAAACAAACACAGAAGGTATTAGTTCGTTTGCCATTTTTTGAACCTATGAATTTTCTATAGTATAAGGTTTTATGGTGGATTTGTCATCGCATGTCGTCACTGATGAAATCCAGTTTGGTTGTCATTCCGACAACCTTGGGGAAATGTTTTTATTATATCTCCATTGTTGAAAAATCTACTGTCACCAAAACATGAATGGTGTTCATATCTAGATTTTCAATGTCAATGATTAGGATAAATTAACACCATTAGGAACTATATTAGCATATATATTTATTCCGAATATGCAAATTAGCCACCGCCATTATCGCAAAATCTAGTTTCTTCAATATCTCTGACAGTATTCATGATAATGAGATAAAAGTTGTGACTACAACCACATTTTCATTGTTACGGATTATGATAAAGACAGCTTAAAAGTTATAAAATGCATTTTTGTTTAATTTTATGCCAAGCATGTTACCAAAAAATGTATTTGCTTCAAAATATTTACGATTTGCATGATAAAGTCACAGAAATGGTGTACATAGACACATATTCAGTCAGGGATAACAATCATCAAATGCATTATGATTAATATTTTGTCAAATAAATATTGTTAATTCTAACAGTTAGTATTTCTCCAAAGTTAATTTACCTTTTTCAAAAGAACATCGACATTCTACTGTATTGAAACCAGGTAAAAATATCATGGCATGTCACTGAATGGATTGATTCGTTCCCAGTCCCTGTCTACCTCACTGATGCTATGGACAACTCATCAGCACAGACCAAACACAAAGAGGAAGGTGAAAAGAGGCGGAAACTAGTCTCTGATGATCGAAGCAGATTGGTGCCGAGCTGGAAAATCTTCCCATCCACCATCAATCAACATTGATGTACTTTATAATATTGTCAATGATCAGATAGCTCCAAATGAGGTCAATGTCAGGAAGGAAGTACTTACTGATGAGAAAATGGCAAATTCATTCTAAAACTCCCTTTCGTCCCGATTCCATACCAACATTTCCAGTCAAGTGAAGACTATGGAGCAGCTTAAACTAAGCATGAAAGTTTATGACAAGACAATGTTTGACTTAGATATTCATTCGTATGCTTATGGTTGGACTAAAGCGACAGTTCTAGCTGGTACCCACATTCCAACATGAATTGTGCACCATACCTCGCTCACTCATCGATGAGTTTATGACTGCACACCGAAGGGGAATAAATATATCCTAGCCAAAATGCAATTGTCCGGTAGTGTCCAGATGGAGTGCTGGAATGGGGTGGCTGTGGACATCAGCGAGACTTGTACCGAGCTGGGTCCTAAGTGTTTCCAGCTAATGGGTATGCAATACTATACATGTGCTTAGTGGATGCAACACCCTCCTACCCGTTTAATAAGGTAAAATTAGTGCACTGAATACTCTTTAGGCAGGTGATTTTCCTGGGTTGTACCAGGTGCTGGGTGAAAGCTAAATGAATATACAATTTGAATGCTATTGGCTAATTGGCATAAAATAAAATAAATATTCATTTTATAACTATTAAGTTGTCTTTATCATAATTCTTGACCATGAAAATGTTGTTGTAGACAAAACTTTTATCGCGATAATGTCGGTGGCTAATTTGCATATTCGGAATAAATTAATATGCTAATAGTTCCTAATAGTGTTTATCCTAATCATTGACATTGAAAACATAGGTATGGACATCATTTCTGTGACAGTATCGTGCATACTTTTCACAATATTTAATAATATAGATTCTTCGTTAATAGATGCACTAATCTGCATATAAATCAATTTCCCCAAAGTTGTCGGAATGACAACCAAACTGGATTTCATAAGTGACCTGACTACCTCATGTGATGATAAATCCACAAAAAAAACTTATATTATAGAAAATTCATAGGTTCACCATTATCGGCAAATTGACTATATTGTGAGCAGCTATGGATCAGATCCGGTTTGTGTGTTCATTATGAAATATTCAAGGTCAGTAAAATTAGAATTAAGAACACCCTTGCTTCTGCCAAATCTGAATATTAGAATAAAAATATCAAAACATTCAAAAGAAATCAAAGGATTGTTTTGTGGATGTTCTGATAATCCCGAGTATAAAGATAATTAATTAATCATTATCTCTCGGTGTTTCCAGGTGGTCACACTACTACTCTACTCTACTTGAGTAGATTTTTCAAGCAACTGCATGGAAGTAACGAAGTAAGATCCCACCTAATTACTTTTACTTGTAACGAAGCAGTTTTATTTATCGATAACGCTACTTTTTACTTCGTTATTTTCATTTACTTAGCCAAAGTTTCGTTGTTCATTTAGTCATAACAGAGCCTATGTTTTAAGAGACAATTGATATAGTTGCTACAAATTAGCATTACAATTCGTGTATCATTGATGAATTTAAGGCAAACAAATATATTTTAATATGATGTGGTATTGAAATGTGTTTTGTAAGAATGCTAAAATTTGGTATACATGATTCTGATGAAGCTTACTGATATTCAAGACTCGTCATAATTATGCCAACCAATTTTTTAAGGCTCACTTTTTTATACAATGTTTCAGGTGAAGCCAACTGTTTTTTTAAATATTCATTGTAACAAGATTTTTAATACTGGTAAAAACTGGGTTTATCAATATTGTACAGCTTTGTTATTTGTGATTGAAATTAGTGTCTGATTGCAAACCTCAGGTTCATCAAGTGGCGATTGATTGCCATCAAGGAGGCAACATCAGACAGTGGCAGTCGTGGCATGAACTTGTGGATGAAGTGAAATGTTATCACTCTTGTGCATTGCGTATTTGATTCTCATATTTTGTGTTATGATCAATTTTATTTTCTACTTTTACTTCAGTTACTTTTAGAAAGTAGTGGGTTTTTACAAGTTTACTTTTACTCAAATATTTTTAAGAGGCTTACCTTCACTTTTACTCAAGTACAAAATGAAAGTAGTTCAGTGACCCCTGGGTATTTTCCCAAGATCCATGAAAGCTAACCTTGTAAAACCATTAATAAAAAAAGATTAGATTATAATACTTGAAACAATTACAGACCTTTTCAAATCTTAAATTTCTATCTACAGTTATATAAAGGGCGGTTCTTTCGACCTAAACAAATATTTAGTCAATAATAACTTTAATAAGTTTGGCTTCAAAACTAAACATAGTACAGACATATGTATATATATATATATATATATATATATATACCCTCAAAGAGCCTGTACTAAAATATAGAAGTTTGAATAGTAATGTATGATCAGGTTTTTGGATGCATCCAAAGCTTTTGATCGTGTATATCAATATGTTCTATTTGAGAAACTTATAAAGCGGGGCATACTTTTGTATATAGTTAGGATTTTAATATTTTGATTTACTACTCAAAAATGTGTATACTCTGGATAAATATCATGTCTTACAATTTTCTGTTAGTAACGCGGTGCATCAAGGAGGAATTATTTCGTCTTGTCTTTTTGTGTTTAAATGGATGATCTCAATAACAAATTAAATGAGGTAAATAAATAGTAGATGTATAATAGGTTGAACGTTAATTAACCATTTGATGTATGCTGACGACTTAGTGCTCATGGCTCCTTAATCTGTGGGTTTATTAATGTTATTATCTGTGTGTTAAAAATATGAGTTAGAACATGATATTAAATACAATAGTGCCAAAAGTAAAGTTATGATATTTTGTTGTAAAAGGTTCAAAGATATACATATTCCGAAATTTGTGCTAAATGGTGAAACATTTCCAAAGGTTAATAAGTGTAATTATCTTGGGCATAGAATATATCAGTGACAATGATGACATGTCTAGGCAATACAAGGGAATTTATGCTCAGGGTAGTGCCTATAAATTTATCCCAAAGTTTTACATGTTTATAGAATATGTAAAATATACTTTATTTAAATCCTACTGTACTTCATTAGATACCATAGAGCATAGTCAATTAGAAAACTATGTGTAGCCTACAATAATAATCTGATTAGATTGTTAGGCAATGAACCTGGAGATTGTATTGTTTGTGTCAAGACTCACATGTAAATGTGTATAATTTGTTATGTGCATAGCCAGATCGGACGATGCAATATTACACAGTATTAGGAGTAGTGATATTCTGTATACTTCACTATTGTGACGTCATTGGCGTAAAATGCTTTATGTATATAGTTATTAGTCATAGTTTAGTTTACCTTTTTTCTATTGATGTAATGTTCCGGAATAAAGTTATTGAATTGAATTAATGAATCATTATATATACACTCTGTATATAAAAGTGGTCATGCACAGCACTAAAATAGCTTTGATTTGGTTGAAAAGTTATATGTCAATTGATTGACCTGTCTGCTGCATTTGATAGAGTTGACCATAATGTACTTTTCTCTAGGTTGAAAGGTAGGTTCGGTTGTTCAGGTAAAGTACTTGATTGGCTTCAATCCTTTCTGGTGGTGGGACACAGGTGGCTAGCCAGCGCTGGCACACCTCTTGTTAGGTAGTAGCATCCAGTGGCAAGAACCAGATCTAGTCCAATAAATAATCCAGCTCTTCGAGTCGGCTATCCCGGGTAGTAAAATTCTGGATTCAATCGTCCGAGCCAGTCAGGCCGTTGTGAATATCAACCGCTTCAGTTAGATAGACTACCCCTGTGTCAGTGTGTGTAGTAGGCCTATCATTGTGCAGGTTATGTGTGCCCTGATGCTGCCCTGACCTAGATCTGTATAGACTATACAGTATACTACAGAATAGAGCGGTTTTTTAGAATTATTTTTCGTTGAATATAGAAGTGTCTTATCCAGTTTGGACCTAATATTGGTAATATATATATATAGGCTGTGATTGAAGTGAGTATACTCTATCACATTAATTAATATAAAGAAATGTATTATAACACGCGTGAGCGTACAATAAATAACACGTCGTGCTGCAGCAAAACAATCATAAATTGATAATATTGGATAATTTATACTTATAGCTATACGGTAAAATTATACATTGTATTCTTCTTCATTATAGTATTGTATGATAATCTCATTAAAATGCTGAAACATTACTTTATCTTTATTTTCAGTGATGCTGGAGACGCAACATCTTGTAGATGAGTTACAGAGTGACATTGACATCCCTGAAAAGTTGTAGAACAATTAGAGAACAGTTATAGCGAAATTAAATATTTGGATATGAATGTATTATTAATTCAAATTTGTTTTGATTTGTGTGCTTTGCGATAGAATTTGATAAATCTTGCCAAAATTTAACCACCGGTAGTACACCAGTGACTTGCCACCAGACCAGTGGTTAATTAGTGGCTTGCCACCAGTGGGCCACTGGTGGATTTCTTGGACAAAACGCAAGCGGACCAGTCAGCCACCGGTGGGCCATTCAGTTATATTTATCTGATGTATCACAGGGTTCAGTTCTTGGTCATCTGGATTTTGTAATTTATACAAGTCCTCCTGTGATCATTATGCAGCAGCAACATTGCATTAAATATCACTTGGATGCTGATGACACACAGCTTATAGAGTTCTCGTACCGCCGGGTGCAGGTGCTCGTACGTAAAAGCGATATTTCGGACGGCAGCATATTTCCACGTTCTTTCATACACTGTAGAAAGACGACTCGGGGTGTTTTGTGGCTAAGTCTAGCAGAGTTTATTTCACATAGAGTCTATTCACACGATATATCTCTATATTAAAACGCGTCAGTATAGAGCTGCGAAAGGCACTGCTTACAGGTGTTGTTTGTTGTGTTGTTCGGGGAGAAACCCCAGGCTGTCGCTTAATCAGCACAACCTCTATGTTGGAGTGATTGAGGAAACTCTTCCCCCACCACTCACAGGGGAGCAGTAGGGAAAGATGGAGCCGAAATACCCTGAGGGTGGTCACTGCCAGAGAGTTTTACGTCCTCAGGGTTTTTTTTAACGTCTCCCTTTATTTTAAATAATTCAGTGGAGACGGCAGCGCCATTTAACGTGGTCAGCCACCCACAATGTTGTGAGCCGAGAAATTAATTCCTGGAAAAGTTTCGACCTCTTACGGGGTTCGAACCTGTGACCGTTGGCTTAACCGCTAGGCCACCGGAGCTCACGCTTACGGGTTGGTTAGTTTTGTTGTTCGGGGAGAAACCTCAGGCTGTCGCTTAATCAGCACAGCCTACGGGTGTCCATCGCTACTGGTTTATATAACAATTTCTGTACCAGATGCCCAGCGAAGGCTGTGCCAAATAAGCGACAGCCTGGGGATACTCCCCGAACTACAAGCAAGCAATGCCCAGCGTGATACTTTTCGCCAGGCATCGGTTATCTGACCGTGTCAGTACTTTATTGATAACTCTAAAGACAATTTGTTTCTAGCTAATCTAGTATTATCTTTTCATATCGGCCACGTATATAAATCTAATCCTATCCCATCTGGATTTCATATCACCGTTTTACCGTTTATTAATTATTTCTAGCAGTCTGACACTATCTTTTCATGTTAATATTTATTAGTTACTTCTAAATAATATGATCCCTGCCATTTGTTGTACCCCTTTGGGTGTGTTTCGGCGAAATGTGTGAAGCCTATTTATTACCGGTTCACTGAATACTAATGGCTTGGTAATATCCGAGGTTTAGTCACCCAGGCAAATCGGTATAATGTACAAGCTATAACTGTATATATATCACTGGATCCTGATATTGAGTTAAATTTCTCCTCTTCCTGGAAAATTTAGAACATTGTATTGCTGATATTCGGCTATGGATGACTCAAAATCTTATAAGATTAGATGATAAAAAATAATATAATATAATACCAGCATTAGAGGTGGGTGCATCTTTGACTTACCTCTAATGGGCCAGTAAAAAATCTAGGGGTTATTTTTGACAAATGTATTAGCATGTCTGACTATGTCACATCAGTATGCCGAGCTGCCTACTATCATTTTAAAAGTGACGGGAATTTTTTTTTCACATTTCGAAGTAATTATAACGTAACTAACAATTGTTTTATTCCCTATCAGATGCATTACTACCACACTCAAAACAATAGACCGATAGCTTTTAGTTGAGACTATGTCTCAACTCACAATCACAAGAATAAAGTCATGAAATTAAATCGTTGACTTTCAGTGTCCTGTTTCAGTGTTCCGTACGACCATTGCTCTACGGATGGACTGCACAAACAGGCGGCGACTCTCCCTCTATTAGCGTACCCCCATTTGTCGAACACTAACCAGAATATTTCCGGATCACGCCAGCGCACTAACTTTCACGTCGTCTGGACCGTCCACTGATCCCCAACTTCCGGTCACATGTTCACACAGACTTCCCACGTTATTCATTTTCGACCAATCGACGCCTATTCCCGAATCGAACGTCGTATTCCTATTGGCCGACTCTACGGCGACGTCAGCGTTGTGCATTTTCCCGTGATCTACGCTGATGTCGTCGTATTTTCGGTCGGCGGCGATATCGCTGTCCGAGCCGTCTTCCGGTGTACGTACTTTCGATTCTCGTGTACCTGAAATCGATTCAAGAGATCCGTGGACACCACGTCGCTGTCATAAACGGTCACGGACTTCCCTTTCATCCGGGCTTCCAGTTCCAGGCCCACCCGTTCTATCCGAACAGCCTCCTATCGGCTATCCGGCAACCGGAACAAAAAATATATACAATTGACATTATATTACGTATCTTTAAGGAACAATTTTGTAGAATTAAATTAATAAAAATGGATAAAGTTTGTGAATGCATATTTTGTTTTCATTACTGTTAAGAACCACCATTGAACGAACGTTGTTTACATTGTAGGACCAATAATGGGCTAACGTTGGACCAATGATAACTTGCGAACATTGGCCTGGCAGTCAAAACTATGCTGGCCATCCATGGACCAGTGTAGCATACAACATTGGACCATGGTTGGTCCAACATTGTTGTACTATCTGGGTTGATAGTGTAGTTCATGCCTATAATTGTTACATATTATATAGACTACTGTATGTCCTTGTTGTATAGCATATCTGACTATTACAATAATCACCGTCAGCAATTTCAGTACAGTGCAGCTAGCATATGGAAAAATAGTCAAATATATTATACTATGATGAAGGATCAAAAGTGCTGAACCAACTGCTGAATAGGTGATGATGATGATGATGATGATGATGGGTGTTTAACGGCCACGTTTGTGCACATGGTAGGCTAAATGGGCCGAGCGACCTCCAAAGGTAATGAAGCGAAATCAAAGATGAAATAACTTTCAGAAATGCCCATGCCGAGATTCAAACATGGGTGGTAGTGATCTGTGGTCCAACATGCTACTGCTAAATAATCTAAAATTCTAAATAATCCAGATCTGTTCTTCATTCTAGCTACGGGATTAAATACCAAAAGACATTAACAGATGCCAATTACTTGTACTTCTTTGTATCATCCAGAATATACAATCATTCCAGAAAGTTGTAAATCTCAGGTCATATAGTCACTATTAGAAAATATTGAACAACACTCATTTTAAAGCAATGAGTATTAGTAATATTGTACATTTAGTTAGTCTGTGATATTTGAAATGATACAATCAAATTTTATCTCAAATTCCTAAACTAATATAAATATACATTATGAAGTACATTTATTGCACTGTATCTACTAATTAAACAGGAATATTTTGTTAAGAACAAAATCTCTCTGATTATTATTGATCTGATAAGTTGATTCATGTAAAATGTTCTGTTGTAAATTACACAAAAGTTGACAAAGTACACCTGATGAACCCTGTTACAAAATATTGTCACACACTTCTTACTTTTAAAGGAGAGGGCAATTTACTATAATCTATAACAAAATTATATTGTTTATTAACCATCTCTGTAGTCTGAGTGATGTGATTTCTTTTTCATAGCACTATAGTGTACATGATACTATAGTGTACATGATATTATAGTAGTATGAGTATTCTCATCAGCCATGCAACTAACAAGATTACTGATTTTGAATATGCCATTTAAAATTTTTTTTTAATCAGTTCTGTGGAGAAATATTAAATTACAGATGATCTGTATATCTTGCTGAATAATATTGATAACCACTTTACATTGATATCATCATTGTGTCTCATGTCAATAAGATATTAAATATTAGCAGATACTAATGTGAATATAATCAAACAACAAATGTTTTTCATTCCTTATGTTTCACAGTGTAACATAGCACCTAATTCTTGATATATTCTGTCTTAAATAATTCTATTAACAGTTTACATAAATTCTTTGTCATTGTTGGATGCCAATTTAGACACAGAATGATTATTGTGATAAATACAATATACAGAAACATAAGACATAATACACCAAAACAGTTTTAAATCATACATATTTATACAGAATTATAGTTGAACATACATGTGCATACCAAATATTTGAGGTGATATTTCTGAATTATAAATAATCCAGATAATTAATCATTATGAATTATTTGGGATACATTATTACATACAAATAACAATACACAAATCTAAAGCATCTATTATTTAACAACTTGTCCTGAATTTGAGTTCCCTTTGACAGACTTTCGCTTGGATTCAACTTTCTCTTTTTCACTCTCAATGTGTTGTTTGTATGCTTCTCGTATAATCATAAATGATTTGGGGTTAGCATATGGTGTTTGTGTCACTGGGTCAAAGTATTTGGCAGGCATCCTGGTCACAGGACAGTATTGCGTTATAGGTGTCTTGAGTCGTTTCTGTGGAAAGTGTTCTTTAAAGTTTTTCTCATCCGTAAATGTAATGAAAGTCCTTGAACACTTCTCTGTGGCCTTTAACACTGGCTTCACATTATTATCTCTGAAAATAATGTAGTTATTTCTAAAATACAGACCAAAGTATAACTGATAATAATAATATTTTCAGTAAACAATGCATTAACTATAATTATTAATTAACTAAAAATATATGTTAATCATAAAAAGGGGTAAAGATATATCAAGGTTCTAAACAATTTTAATTAAAAATTACAACTGAAATTTAAGAAAGTTTTTGCTTTTTTGCTCAAGGAATGTGAAACAATACAACAACAGCTTAAATGATAAATAAATTAAATGCAAAACATCATATCAAATAATCATATTGAATTAATAAGGAAAAATAAAACCAAACAAATAAAATTATTGCATATTTTAGTTGAAAGCTAATGACTAAATTATGATATGATTTATGATACTGTCCTGTGACCAGGATACCTGTCAAATAATTTAGAATTTCATAACTGTCTGATAGATTAAATAACTGCTAATATTTATACCCTTCTGGTGTGATGTCACCATCAACATTGATTTCGGATTCTCCAGGTAGCTCTTGTATCAATGGCATTGTTACAGATTGGAATCTAATGATGGCACCTTTATAGACATTCTTCTGAACACGAGACTTTTTCTTTTCCAGCTCTAGACGTCTATAATTCTCTATAACATGTAATTAAGAAAAAATATATTGATAGGGGTGATAAAATATAAGCATCTTATTACTGTCCAGTCAAATAAATATTTCATTATCTTAATGCATCCTCAAGTTTTTTTAACAAAATGTACAGCTCATGTAGTACACAAGTAATAGCTTCATAGAAAAATACAAGTTTTGCTATACTAAACAATAAGGTATTTATCTTATACAGATAACCACATAGATGAACAGCTAATTCTACATAATCTTAGGTAATCATTTTTTTTTTTAAATATTTCAAGAAAATCATATTATAATATTATATTTTTGGAGAAAAGATAATTTAGGCAAGTCAATAAGCGGACATTGTTGAAAGGTTTTTTTTATCAGCCAGGTACTGCTATATTATATATATTTTTTTACATTTCTAACAATCACCTAAAGACTGTAAATTAAGTTGTTCAGTAAGTTTGGCTTCTTCCAATAGTTCTTCTTGGGTTAATTATTATATCTATTTTTTTACATTTCTAACAATCACCTAAAGACTGTAAATTAAGTTGTTCAGTAAGTTTGGCTTCTTCCAATAGTTCTTCTTGGGTTAATTATTATATCTATTTTTTTACATTTCTAACAATCACCTAAAGACTGTAAATTAAGTTGTTAGAGAAAAGTTTTGGCTTCGGACCAAAAGGTTTTTTTTTTTTGGGTTAATTATTATATCTATTTTTTTACATTTCTAACAATCACCTAAAGACTGTAAATTAAGTTGTTCAGTAAGTTTGGCTTCTTCCAATAGTTCTTCTTGGGTTAATTATTATATCTATTTTTTTACATTTCTAACAATCACCTAAAGACTGTAAATTAAGTTGTTCAGTAAGTTTGGCTTCTTCCAATAGTTCTTCTTGGGTTAATTATTATATCTATTTTTTACATTTCTAACAATCACCTAAAGACTGTAAATTAAGTTGTTCAGTAAGTTTGGCTTCTTCCAATAGTTCTTCTTGGGTTAATTATTATATCTATTTTTTTACATTTCTAACAATCACCTAAAGACTGTAAATTAAGTTGTTCAGTAAGTTTGGCTTCTTCCAATAGTTCTTCTTGGGTTAATCTTCTCACATTAGGTACATTTTTTTTGGCTGCTATTTCTTTCATCATTTTCATTTTTGCTTGTCTTTCTTTCTCTCGATCAATTACTGCTTTTCTCTTATCAGTTGTAGATTGGCGTAATGACTTCTTCTCTGTAATAAAGACAACAATACTCAGTTTTAACAAAATGCGTAATAATTATAGTTTTTGGTTTCATAATAAAATGATCATTGTGCCATAACAAGAAGTAACTTTGACACATTAACATTTTACTATGAAATAATCTATTTATATCATGATCTGATCTTGTGGAAAGAATTTGTCTTACACAAGTAATAAAAATATCATTTTATTATTGTTATTATTATTGAAATAAATACCCAGATAAATTCCACTGCCAGAAGTAACTTATACTAATAATCATCTTACCTGAAGGAGAATGGTATATTTGTACCATAGATCTATCCAATTTTGGCTTAATCTTCTTGGTTCTCGGCGTTGATTTTGCATCATCTGTAGAGTTTTTTGGTTCCTAAAACAATCCAATTCACACATGATTGATGATGATTGAAGTTTAATAGCCACTTTTGTGCACGTGTTAGGCTAAACGGACCAAGTGACCTCCAAAGGTAATAAAGCGAAGTCAAAGATGAAACACCCTTCAGATATGCCTATGCCAAGATTTGAACTCAGGTGGGAGTGATCTGTGGTCTAATGCGCTTACAACTATATCACAGAGGTGCCCATCCAATTCACACATGATACAGTTATGTATATAGCTACGTGTGTATTAATCAATCAGTTAACACACAAAAATTATCAGTCAAATTACAGAATGTAATACACAATCTTACTTAATTCTGTTTTAAATCTACTTTATTTCAAGCACATCCATTAACTTACATAGAGCAGAGTAAATCACCTGCTACTGGGTTACAGATTTTCTCCCAAAGTATCATCAATAGAGAACCAACAGCTAATTTGCATGTTGTGTGCACTTTTGATAAAAGAATCGCAGATAATAATTTTGATTGTAACTTATGAGTGGTGATTTCACAGCGACTTCATCATAATGTAGTGTTATTTATCACATTGTCTAATGGTGTCTTAGTTTATTAGCAATTGCTTTCTTGGGCTTCAAAGAAATTCTTTGGATTGTTATACAGAATGGCAAACCTAATCCCTAGGACTTGATACATTTTTATTGAGGTTGAGTCTCAAGTTGTTTTTCTTTTAATAGGCAGCCTATTTGAGACATATATATATATTAATTCTATCCATTTGAAAGTATATGTTTATATATTGAGTTTGCAAACTATCAATGTAGGCCACCTCAGTATGAAGGATAAGCTCACCATCCAACTGATCTTACTTTATAAGCTTTTGTGCTAATGGCTCTTTTTTTGTGCTTTGGTTCATCAGCATCGTCTACATCGCTGCGTAATTCATCATTCTCATCAATACTAAAATCAGAGTCAACCATATCTGATTCTTCATTCTCTGATATATACTCTCTGTCATCTTCTTCCTAAACAAGCCAAAACAAAACAAAAACAACAATTAAGTGTCTTCAATACAAATCATCATAATAGAATACAAATATGACATATTAACAAATTATGTCAACAGATAATATCTTTTGGTAATGATATGATAGACATAATAAATGAATAAAAAAGAGTTTGTATTACTTCATCAAAACCTCCATAAGTTGTCTTATAGAATTCATCTTCATCTTCAGCATCCAACAGCTTGGCCATCCGATTTCCAGCAGTGGCCCGTTTTTCTCGTGTCTTTGACAGTGACATGGTCTATAAGATATAATCACTATATATAAGAATATAGGTGTATGTAAACAGAAATAGAGAAAAAGAACAGATACACATACCATATCAAATCAGTAAATTTCTGTGAGGGAAGGTTAAATAATATTACATATTTGTATCACCTCTTGAACAAATGTTAACACTGAAAGTATTTTTTTTACAAAATGTGATAGCAGGATCCTAAGATATAGAAATATGGCTGGCACAGGAAACATCAACTTCATTAACGGGACAGATAAAAACAACCAAAAACTTTTTTTTAATCCAAAGAAACATTGCCAGAATCGAAACTTGCTACATATATCAGTTTCCATATATAAGCCCATTTTTTGAATTATGTGTAAAGTTTGCAGACTTAGAACATGTACAACTCGCATCTTCTGTATGCCAATAATAATAAAAATGAAGATTTCAAAAAGTATAACATCATTAAAGTCACAGTACAATGACACTCCAGTTATTATGTACCTGAAAGCCATTTTAGAAATTTAAATAAAGCAACTTTGGACAAATAAGGTTTGGAATGAACAAGTTACTTCTTTAACCTCAGCACTGGCTGTACCTGATACATATAGCTGAGAGGCAAGGGAAATGTTACATAAACACAGCTATGATGTGCATGTGAATCCTAAATTTAGACATGCAAGCCATTGCTCTTACCACTGTACTACTAAAAGTGTGATTTAGAATAGAATTAAACTTTTAAAGACATGATACACTACTTATTTGAAATAGTAACCTGTTTCATAATATGGGGGCTAGTATGCTAAATGCATAATCACCATATGACAGACTAACCTGGGTTTTCTGAATGATGGACACAAAGATTCAGGTGCACTCTCACTAATAGAATTATAAGTTATTGGTAAAATCATTAAATGAATATGCTGTCTCATCAGCAGCAGGTATGGGGTAAAATACATTTGTATAAAGAAAAGTATTTGTATTTAAATACTTCCACAAAGTATTTGATTTTTAAAATACATCTTCAAATACATTAAAAAACTTTTCTAAAATGATGTCACGTTTTGTCACCAACACGATTTGTTTCAGGAAATAATCTGATCATTGAATTGCACACACACACAACAATCAAGGAACTGTATTCTCTCTGTGATCATAAGGAATTGCAATTAATGATATCTTTGATGTAATGATTTCTCATGGCTTCCTTGTCAATCGAAGTTGATGCTGTAATGTTATGTAATATGTGTATCAGAGTAAAAAGTAAAGGAAAAACAATGAATTTGTTCTTTTCATTTGAAAAGTATTTGTATTTGAAATACATCCAAACGTCTTTGTATTTAAATACATTCACAACTGAATGTATTTGACCAAAAGAAAAGTATTTGTATCTAAATACTTTTCAATGTATTTGACCCCATACCTGATCAACAGCCAATGAATGTTTTTAATTTAAGTAATATGATTATATTTTTGGTTATTTATCATTAGATGATGAACATTATTATAAACAGATATTTCATATAATAGAGGTTAAAATAATCTATATAAGATGTAAAAAAATATATGGACTAGAGTAACAAGGGCTTCTTGTGTCAAAATGATTTAGACAGTGGATGCTCTTAAGATAGTCATAGACAGCTTTGTATATTAATGTGATATAGTTATTCATATTAATACATTTGTCATATCTACCAATGTACAAAATTAGTATTTTTAGAGATTTCATATAATGAAGTGAAGACAAATATACAATACACTCTAGCCCCGCCATCCGCGCACCCCTACCTCCAACTTTTGATAAGAACCCGATTTCCTGCCTTGATAATGCCCCCTTTTTATCTACCCCCCCATTATTCAGCCACAGCCAATGCTTATGCAATATGAATACCATACATTGCCATATACATACCCCACTATTACAGCCACACATGGCAATCTGTCAAAATCATGTCATAATATATCAAATAGATCCACCAAGCCTTTCAGTCAGTAGTGTATAGTGTGTGCTCATTGGTCAATACTTTGTTATATAATGAGAATCCACCACCCCAAGGCTGTCCTCCTAATACCCCCCCCCCCCACAATGCCAACTTTCAGCCAAATCCCAAAGTTGGCATAAAAGTGAAGTCAGACTGTTCTTATTTCAACATTTCACAAGACTCCAGAATTACCCCAAATAGGCAAACCAATAAACTTTTGAAAACAGTTTCAAAAGATAATTATTTGACACATTCACACTATAATCTTTATAATTCTGTACAAAAAGCTAATTCTGATATAATAAAAAATAACTAATTTGTTAACAAATCCTGAGTCTCTTTTGTGATATTTATTCAATGACTTCTGCTTTTTTTTGTAATTTAAAAAAAAGAAGTGCATCAGTTTAAACTTGTAGTCTGGCTCCACTACTGCCTGGTTCAATATACCATGTGTAGAAGACAAATCTTACTCTCTATGGTCCATGATCTACCATCTCTAGATGCCATGTTATAGCATCTCCATAATATATGTTATTAACCAGTTACATAAAGGCTATCATCATTATCAACTGAAATTGTTCTGCGAATATATAAATTATAAAGTAAGTAATTAATGCAATAATATATCAAACATCAAAATATATGACTGTAATGTATTCAATAAACCACATTTATAAAATATGTATGAAGTGGTTACAGCTCTGAACCTATAAGCACATTACCTGAGCTATTGGTCTGACTATTTATCATATGTGTGTGCAGTTAACTTATGTCCAAATATTTAGCATAACATAATAAGTACTTAGAGGGTGTCAATCTATCAAAGTTATAAATGATGACACATGTTGTAAATGTACTCATGTTTTAAATATAGTTGTACATTTGAAGAAATGCTAAAATAATGTGCAACTGATGCTAGGAGATGTGTAAATTTGTATATGTACTGGAAAACAACTTGGATGTAATCCTTTATTGCTATATATCTCTACCTGGACAGATCCTTAATTTGGTTAATTTAGCATATTTTGAAATGATTTTTGTCATCAATAAAGATACCAGGCAACAAAATTTGTTGTTGTTGAAATAATGGACATACAAATCTTCTTGCAATACTAACATTCACAGGACAAACACCGAGCCTTAACCAACAGCCCTTAAACACTAACATAGGGAGGTTTTTTCCTTGAGACAACAAACATAAACATATCTGCTCAACTGAATAAAATAATCTAATAATTTAAACAAATCCCAGTAATAATTATGGATCAGCACTAAAACTGCTTTGTGATAATCATTAGTATAACATTCAGTTTTATTGAACAATCAAAGTGATGAAGAATGTCAGTTACAATTGTAAAGTTAGCAATTCAGTTACACAGTATATAATTACAGTTCTATTTTGTGTTCAATAAACCACATTCATAATACTGCTAGAGATAAAGCTGATTATCACAGTCTGGTAATCAGTGCTGGATTTCTAGTAAATTAATACCTTCTCCATCAGTATGCCAAACTTTGTTCTCATTTTGCACAGGCAAAGGAATAGGTGAAAATTTAGCTTCTGCAGGGTGAACCTTTGTCTGAACCAGTAGCAACAGTCAACCAGTATATTGTATTCTATCACTAATGGTGCAGTTTTACCAACCAAAAATCTACATCTTAAGATTTTATATTCAGCAATGATAAAATCCAATAGCATATTATCAAGTGGTTCATGTCTAATATGATACTGTGACATAAATATTATCCACAATTTGCTATATAATACCAATATTAACAATAAATAGGTACTTTGACCCTTTAAAAAAAATTAGTTTAAACACTTGAGAATGACTTAGAAAGACTGTCATTGTGATACATTTTATAAGTACCGGTATTCCTCATTTTCTAATATAACTTACCGGTAATTAAAACCAGAGATGTAAACAAATCTAATACAAATAATTATTTGTCTCAAGCCTAATAATAATTACCTTAAAGCATAAAACTTAACTGTGTCCATATATCCATGGACAAAATTTCAAAGTTGTACATTTCACCTAATATTAATAGTCTCTGTTTACAATTTAAAGTCAAATTACTTGAATATGTAGTGTGACCATGATTACAATGAGATCATATTTTTTTCTTCATTTAATGGAAACCAGAAGACTAGTATAGATTTGATATTTAACATTCACCATTGATAGAAAAAATAGTGGACATCTTGGGTGAAATACAATTACAATGGTTAAAAACAAACCCCCAAAAAGCTATGAACCTGACATGTCATGTATGAAAGTAGTGATGATTGTAGAAGCCCTAATAACACAATTATGATATCAAAATATGACATTAGTGAGTGTTGCATGTACATTTCAATGGCCACAACAATTGATAATTCTAATATCATGTATCCTCCTTTTAATCTTTGACATCCAGATTTGAACTATGTGATTTACTCATATAGTTGAGAGTTTTATTGTAAGCAACATATAAAGTAGATTATTTTAGCACTTGTTGTTAAGATTTCTTTAAAGCTTCCTAAAATTTGCCACAGAGTACCAGAGACAATACTGGGATGTGTTAATGAAGTTACAAACAATATTTAAAAAAAAGATTATTAAATAAAATTATTGTCAGTGTTGCCTCTAGTATCAGCCAATGTGGGGGAGCTCGCCTTTAGGTTTTATAAATGTGGGGGATTTTAATCCAACATGGGCACTTGGCATTAAAATCATTTAGTGGTACAAATGCATACCTCCAGGGATATTTGAACTGAAAATTATGATATTTGCATCCTATTTGAGGTATTTATACACATGTATAGTTTTACAGTGTAAGCATAATTAAATGTATGCATATCACTTACTTAGTTATATCTGTAACATAAAAAAAGACTACAGAAATGCTTCAAAATTTTATTGACGAGACTCTTTATGTATTTTATGGGCTTTCTTCTCTGTCCACATAATTATAGCTAACTCATAGTCAGCCACAAAAACATTTGATGTTTTAATTGTCATCAACGGATTGAGGTGTTTTTCTTTTAATTTAATACAATAAATTGTGAAGTTGTCTTGATGGAGTTTTGGCAACTAAACCCATGCTCCCAAGTCTGGTATGGTATTCAATGTTAAAGCTAATGTGGCCAAGGTAAGTAGATTGGGAAAGTTGGCTGTATAATATTGATGAAGCAGCTACCACAATATTTAGAGATTATTATCCATAAGATAATGTTCAGCAATGTTCCAAATTTTTTATTTTGCGCCATACATTAAATATCATGGGAAATCCACAAAAAACACTCTAAAAGCAACACTGTATTATTAGTTGTTAGTACTACACAAACTATGCTTTTGATACCTTCTTTTTAATGTTTGAAGTTAAGAATATATATATAATTTAATTATACATATCATTAATACAATATTAATCCATATGAAATTTAAACCCTGTTAAGATTAAATAACAAACAAACCAGATCACACACAGTTTATAAAAAATAATATAAAGTGTTGTTATATTATTATTACAAATCACCCACATAATATATAATTATGTAGAGCCAAAGGTTCTTTATAACATATAAACTTAATTTAAGCTGCTTGTTATAATAACAAGCTGTTAGTTCTTTTTTTTGGACATTTAATGGGGGGGAGGCTCTCAAACAGTACAAAATGACCATAATATTTTGCTAATGGCAGACTGTTAATGGTTATTCATTCTATTATCCCACCACTCAAACCTAAAAGAACAAATATCTTAGCATTATATCATTACATATGCTAACTATATTCAGATACACAGCACTGAGTAATTAAATCATACATTTCTAAAGTAATTTTAATACTCTTTCCAGTTACTGGAAATATCTGTATTTCTCCATCCCACCCACACACAAACAAAAACAATGTTACAAATTTATACACTGTTATAGACCGATGAAGTGATAAGTCTTACACCAAATAAATGAACTAATGATCAATTAATGAGAAAATACAGTCAATGATATTATCCTCAAAATTGAAATATTCAGTTTAAAAAGGGTTTAACTTGAGTTAAACTAGTAAATTCCACATGTAATTTCCTTATCTGAGATAAATTGGTTTTGTCCAAGTTACATACACAAGACAAATTTTAAAAAATCACATAACATACTAAAGAAATAAAACAAACATGCAATTGATAAATAAAGTTCATTATTTCACATGATTATTTATTTATTTAATGACAAGTTAGTGATATCAGTTAAAAATAAAATTATTCTAGATGAGCTTCAGATATTTTGTAATTTTTACATCAGGTAATTAAAAGTGCAGTGACCACAGATTATACTGCAACTTTTTGCTTTGAATAGAAGAATGTTTAAACAAGGCATACCAGATACTATTATACACACACCAGTATTTGCAGTGGTATATATTTCCAATTTACAATTATAACATGCATGCATATAGGTTGATTAAATATAATAGAGGAAGGGGAGGGGGCAGCATAACCTTGTAAACGAATTACAAACAGTGTTAATAATATTAAGTGAAAGAATGACAGAGGAAAAGCATGTAGTGTACGCACCCAAAGTGAAACATCACAAAAAGTGACGATTCTAAAAATGAAATGTAAAACTGAAAATTGATCAACCCTTGATTGATTTTAATCAACACAAAAACAATCATCAGTAACATAATATGTCTTCATATTTAAAAAAAAAGAGTTAAGTATTTTGATCTTATGTGAAATTATATATATGAAATTGATGGTGATTCTAAACAGCTGATTATCTTTTACTAATATTAGTTATTTAGATTTTGTATCCTTCATTTTGCCGATCCAGAACCAAAAATGTTGTTGCTATTGATCTGAACCCAGACCCGATCTGTATCAGCTAAAGCTCCACAGTGTGAAGAAACCTCACTTAACTAACACTTGAGACACTACCAGAAAAGGGCTTAAGTACTATTGTTCCTGCACTGACTACCAGATTCAGTAATAAGCAGCTATATCTCTGGTATGTATACTAGTATTTTACCAATGTTGGAAAAGTAATGCAAATGGAATCAACCCCCCCCCCCAATTGTTAAAGTGTTACTTAGAGAAGCATGCCTCAATGTACAATTTCCACAGCATCAATACTCTGTACACTTTCCACAGCATCAATACTCTGTACACTTTCCACAGCATCAATACTCTGTACACTTTCCACATCATTTATACACCCAAATATAAGACTGTCTTATGTGTGATATTGCAATAATCTGAACAAGTTATTTGGGAGTTTTTGATTATGCTTAACTCTGAGCAGATAACATCTTTCACCAGTTCATTTTTGTAGTGGCGTTTTAGTGCTGAAATGATGCCTTGTTCAAGGGGCTGAAACTTGTTGGTGGCGTTTTTGGGGAGGTATAGGACCTTCATATTGCCATCACTTGATTGGATGATCTCAGCTAGAGGATGTGTAGGACAATCGCCCAGTAGTAGAACTGCTTTTAGAGGAACTTTAATCTTGTGTAGGTGCTTCCTAACTTGAGGGACAAAAGTATTTGAAAATCAGTCTTTGAAGAGAATTGAAGTCATCCATGTATTGGAACTGTTGGCATATTCAATTGGCATTGATGACATATTCAGATGATGGAAACAACGAGGTTTTTTAAACATTCCTATGCAGAGAGGCTTCAGTATGTGATTTCCCATCTGGTTTGTGCACAGAAGTAGAATAACACAGTCCTTGCTCTGTTTAAAACCTTTGTGCTTATGCTTGTCTGTCTTGATAGCTAGTGTCTTGTCTTGTAGCATCTTAGAGCTTAGTAGAGCACAGTTTCATCAGCATTATATATTTGCTCAGGAACCAAGTCGTTGTCAAGAATGTATGTCTGGAGAATAGGCATAAATGCAACTGCAGCTTTGAAGTCTGCAGATCTAACTTCACCAATAATCTTAAACTGATCACTAATTGCAGTTCCAGCCTGTTTCTCTTTCACAAACCAACTGTAAACAGCTCTATTAAGATCTGTATCACCAGCAGTCCTAGCCTTCTTTCTTTTCGTACCATCATTTGAGTCCCCTATATTAACAAAGTCAAGCATTTTATGTTCATCTCTAATCAAACCACAAAGTGTTGATTCTGAAATGCCATTATCCCTAGACACATTAGCTTGAGTTTCACCATGCTGTGTAACTCTTGTAATAGACTCCAGTTTCTCTTGAACAGTGTATGATTTTCTTTTTGGCATTTTGAAGTAGCCTTGTGCACGAGGAACAGCACTTGAGAACTGATACAAGATGATCAAAACAGAGGTCTTTTACACACAAAAGATGATTATTAATTCACAGCTATAGCGTATGTTTTATTTATTGCAATTAGGATCAAACTTATTTAGTGGGTGGAGCCACAGAATAATTGAGAGTTATGATTGGGCTCATTGTTTGACTGATTGAGCCAAGGTGGTGTGTAATTAAGTTTGTGCTCACTAAATATATGCATGGGTATGTTATGGCCATTGGCTATGGTTTTTAACAACTGAATTAAAAACTGTGAAAATGGATTCAAATTATTTCAAAATATTTTATTGGTCAGCTGTGGATTTCATGCCATTTCATGTAAAAATACTATGTCATGGATTCTGCGATTCAAGGTCTGACCATGTTATAACGGAGCCTGACTGTATTACTAAATAAAAATAAATAGATAGAAAAGACCAGCAAAATATATACCAGTATAGAGCAGAAGTTTAAATCCATGTGCATGGTTTATAGATCTAGCTGATCTCACAGAGTAGCTCCCTTCTGCCCATTTTTTCAAAAGATGATCTTACCACAATGTGAAGATCTTTGGTTGCTGAATTTTATATTTTAAGAATTCCACATGCTTCAATTTTTCACCCACAATC
Source organism: Paralvinella palmiformis (assembly GCA_025642065.1). Lineage (NCBI taxonomy): Eukaryota > Metazoa > Annelida > Polychaeta > Terebellida > Alvinellidae > Paralvinella > Paralvinella palmiformis. The sequence goes on from JAODUP010000475.1 coordinate 236,748, forward strand.
AACTGCGCTTGCACTTCTACAAAGCTGGCCTCTTGGTGGAACGAGTTAACTAGCTCCTATAATGGCAGGTTATGTCGGTGGAATTTTGTGTTTAGTCGTCAGTGCCAGGACATGGTCATTATTTGTAAATGTTGACGTAATGCAACTTTAACAATCATATTTACAATGTAGAGTAGATATGGTAGTTTTCGGACACTTAACTCATAATTAACCAGAAAATTTTATGTTTTCATATTAGAAAAGTAGAATCCATTTCAAAACACTTATCCATTTCAAGCTTCCCATAAATATGCATTTCGTTCTTAATTATATATTTTTTGGCACCATAAATTTTCTGAAAGTAAAGCATGGGTCACCAGGCAGAATTCAGTCACTTTAGTATTTTTTTTAATAAATTGAAAATTTGAGAAAACAACCAGACAAACTATTAATAAATGTTGTATACTATTTAAATAAAATACAAGGACATTAAGTCCCCACAACTAGAATGACACTAATCACAATTTAGTACTTGATCATCTTTCTGATGATAGTTTTTAGGCCTTCTGAATATAATAAAGTGAATTTGTTAATTATCAAATAATATCTTGTGTCTGTGCATGCAATTTATTGTGTTATTCATTATTTCTTTAATTAATTTCATGTCATTGGACTATATTCAACTTTATTGTAAAGCTGATATTTTAATTTAGTGTCGTGTATGAAAATTGAAAGGTACGTTTAATTCACATTGCAGTATTTGAACACCTTTAACGAATCATATTGCGTTTGAGATTATATTCAAAATAGCAGCATTTGAATAAATCGTACCTTAGTCAATATGTTTTGGCAAAAAACACACGAAATAAGACTAATAACAGACTACAACATGGTTCAAATAAAGCCTTGCTTCTTACTACTACTGCGTAAGAGCAAGAAACGTCTCTCACATTGAACAATGGAGGAGTAATTGAAATTGGGGCAAGAGGAGATTCGTGTCATTACTTTATGTGAATATGTCATTGATTTGTGTTTGCCTCAAATGAATTTGTAATGAAGTGTCCGAATTCTGGCAGTGTCCGAAAATGCCAATGTCTATTCTATTATAGTCTATATCTGACCAGGTCCAGGGCAGATGTCATTTCAGACAGACAAATATATAATAATAATAATGTATATTTCATGTCATTGAACTCTATATATATAATTTTATGATATAAAACAACAAGGGAGAATAGTCTCTTTTACTAAGAGCGAATAACAATAAAGCCGGATTAAAGGGCGATTCGTTTTTTAAACTGAGGGCGAATGCAACCGAGGGCGAACAGTATTGAATTAATCCTATTTATTAACAATTATACGCAATAGAATGATTTTACAACTTAAAAACAAATTATACGAAAATTACTTACTCAACTGTTAGTCTAGATCTACCCTGAAAATATACAATTACTGAATATATAGTGAATTAGACAATGAAGTGAGCGATAATAAGTTGATTAAAAGAAACATCCGCAAAATCTGTGATAGTCTAGATCTAATCATATATATATATATATATATATATATATATATATATATATTGAGTTATTTACTGCATACTGTACTATTACTATTATATGATATACAAGTGATTATATTCATGATACATACGTGTAATTATTATTGTAGTTAACGATACATGTCATGAACGTTCAACTACTAGAAAAGTAACAAAGTGACTAAATACCGAAAATAAATAACTTACTCTTGAAATGAGCAATAAAACAGTAATTATAGTCACTGAGAATGTGAGATTAGGCTGCGTTCTTGGTTTGTATATAATTTGATGTCCATGTTAAACATGGATACTTTTATTGTTGGACTGTTTTGGGGATTTAAGACATTTAATTCGAATAATTTTATAACTAGAATATATAACCTTTTTTTGAATTGTTTAATTTTGTATTGCTGTCTTGGAATAAATCCTCCAATAATTATTTATTATGTTTATTATAAAAAATGACATCTGAAAATATAGATTAAGATCGTTAAACTACTTACTTATATATCAAAGACTGTTTCAAGAATTGTTACTTGACGTTTTAACAAAGACTGTTTATATTTAAGCTCTCTGATTTTAACATGGGTCGCGGCTTGTCACAGACACCGCTGCCTTATACACAGCGTCTAAGGGCAGTAGTTCATTCTGCGCCGCTTTCGGCTCCAGTAACAGGAAAAGTATACACAAAGAAAAACATTTCTTTTCGTTTCCCGAAAGAAAAAGAAAGGTAGTGTAAATGAAATATGATATGGCTTTTTAAAATAAAGGATATTTTAAAAATAAGCATAACAATTTTAAGTAGAGACGCCCCCATTTGACATGACCAAGCAGCAGGCCCAAGATATATCTAGACCTATATTTGTTTCAGACAAAATTTAATTTAATTTATTGAGCAATATAAACACATTATTTACAAAATGAGTATGTAAGATAGACATATAAGCTTACAGTTACATGTACCAGATCCAATGAAGATGTTGGTGGGGGTATTGTTATTGTTAATAAAATAATTCGACTTGTAAAATTAAATGACTATAATCAGATAATGTTTCTCTAATTACAGTAAGTAGCTGAGTATTTACTTGATCGCCTGCACCCATATTTATTTTTAAATGTAAACAATTTAAGTGGTACTTATTGATCAATATAAACCACTGGTTATATTTTAAATGTTATGAAATTAATTATTAAAAACGTCAAATAGTGGTAGAAACATTAATTTTTGCTATTTACAGAAGTAATATATATATATATATATATAAACTTATGAAAAATACGCCTTCCATAGGCTTTGAAATGACATAGGCCACGTTCAATTATTTTCTGATCGGGTGTGAAGTGATCGCAAATTGTAGGCTGTGAAATGACTGGGCTGCGAAATGACTTCTTTATTTACAGTTTCACAGCTTTGTTTTTTTCAATATCATGTGCGTACAATTAAAGTGTTAATTAGCAATAGAGTAGGTGCTCATGTAACATATAGTACTAGTATCGGCAATTCATTTCAACCATGCGGCACGCATATAAGCAATGCTTCAAGCATCCTCCTTTTCAACATTCTACATGTGTTTGATTTCATTAAAATTATGTATTATGAATGTTGAAATAAACGAATTGAATTGAATACAACCAGAGAACTTTTGATTATCCCAGAAGCGCACCCGTCCACCTGGGGCGCTACGTGTTCAAAATCCAAAATGGCGCATCAAGAGTAACACCCAAACCGGATCCATGGGTCGGGTTGGGCGGGTTGAACTTTTTCTTCGGGTCACGGGTTGGGTTTAAGTCTTGTGGGTTGGGTTCGGGTTGTTGTCTTGTGGGCTTGGTTCGGGTTGTTGTCTTGTGGGTTGGATTGTGTATGGGTTGCTTGAAAAAATATGGGTTTTATTGGTTTTGGTTTTGTTGTTCGGGGAGAATCCCCAGGCTGTCGCTTAATCAGCACAGCCTCTATGTTGGAGTGGTTGAGAAACTTCCTCCCCCACCACTCACAGGGGAGCAGTACGGAAAGATGGAGCCGAAATAACATGAGGGTGGTCACTGCCAGAGTGTTTTAGGTCCTCATGGGGTTTTTAACGTCCCCCTTTATTTTAAATAATTCAGTGGAGATGGCAGCGCCATTTAACGTGGTCAGCCACCCACGATGTAGTGAGCCGAGAAATTAATCCCTGGAAAAGTTTCGACCTCTTACGGGGTTCGAACCTGCGACCGTTGGCACCAAGTGCCGACTGCTTAGCCGCTAGGCCACCGGATGCTCACTACTTTATTTATTTTAAATCCAGAATATATACTCAGCCGCCTCCCAACATTCAGCCACCACCAATGCTTATGCAATACGAATACCATACATTGCCATATAAATACCACTCGCTATTACCACCACACACTGACTGAAATGTTTCGGGTAATCTGTGAATTGATTGACAAGCCCTGAATGTCATTAGGTGGCTACCGTGACGGTGTTGATAGTACTATCACCGATATATTAAATAAAGTGATAGTTGGGGTTAACAAAGGATCAAAAGCCACATGTTACGAACCAACTCCCAAGGCTGATCGTCAAATATGCCCCACTCTAATGCCACCCCACCACAAAACCAACTTTTAGCCAGGTCCCAAAGTTGGCATAAAACTAAAAGTGAGGTCCTGTCTTGTTGAAGTTTGGGGTAGAGACCCATGGCTGTCGCCTATTGGGCACAGCCACCTGGTGTTGATTTCTGTTATTCTGATGATGGCAGTTGTTTAAAATGGTGGCACCTTAGTTTACTATAAGTGTCATGTTCGGTGGAGAAAAACCTTGCCAGTTGCCTGGTTGGATCAAAAACTCCCCCTACTATACTGTCACAGCCGGGATTCGAACCCCGACCTCCCGCACAGCATGAAACATGGGTACGGAAGTCATACGTTTTAATCCACTAGTCCATAGAGGGGTCTGATCTTTCCTCATTGTTTTTTGTGTATGTATGGGTCTTTCTGGAGAAGTGGGGTTATGGTGTCTGGTAGGAAGGTTGCTTTCCTTGTGTTCAATGCTGCTAAGTGATGGTCTGGAAGTTTGTAGCCTTTCAGGCGGAGATGACCTTTAAGTATTCTTCGGTGTTAGGGGTGACTGGCCAGTGAAGTGTCTTGTATAAGTCCAGAAACGTAGTCTTCTGAGTTGGGTGGTTGAGGGTTGATACCGTTGTGTACATTTCTGAAAAGTGATGTTATACTGTATATTTATATATGATCACCCGTCACAGAATTGGTCCAGAATGTGTTTATACAGATAACAATCTATCTCGTGATTTTATTTAAACTATTGCTGCTGATAACCATGGCTGCTGCCAAACTTACGGCTAGCTCGGTTACATCAAGTTTGAAGTCAGGAGAATATAAAATTAGGTTATGTAGTAAGGGAAAGTCTGATGTTTGGAAATAATTTGGACTTGTGATAGATCGTAATGACGCTGAACTGGACTTTGCTGCGTGTAAATCTTGTTATCAGGCACTTGCCTATTCAAGTCGTATTGGCACTTCAGCACTTAAACGGCACAAATGTCGGGTTGTTGAATATCAAACTACCCTTCCGCATGTTGTACAACCTCCTCCACAGAAGCGAGAGTTCCAGGCCTATTAACAGAATGTAGTCAAAGACTGTTCTTGTGTTACACAGTGGTGGAAGGAACACACAACTGAATATCCGTCACTCTCATGTATTGCAAGGAACGTCCTCTGCGTCATGCCCACAAGTGCTGCTATTGAGCGAAACTCATGTTGTATCTGCTAGGAGATCCATTTTGAAATCGTCTGGTGTAAATAACGTTCTATTCATGAATGGTGTTATTCATCATACTAAATAGTCACTATAGGATATTACAGAATTGTATTATAAAGATGTGAATAAGTTACTCTGGGAAAGTTGAGTTCATTTTTCAATATCGTAATAACAGGAGTTTTCTATTTTTCGTGTTCGGACTCCATTCTTGTGGGTTGGGTTGGGTAACGGTTATAGTCTTGTGGGTTGGGCTAGGCACGGGTTCAATAGTATTTTAAATATGGTTTCGGGTTGAGGTTTGCGGGTTTGGGTTGGGTTTGGGTTCAGCTTTCTAACCCGTGCAGGGCTCTAACACACACACACACACACACACACACACACACACACACACACACACACACCACGCACACGCACACACACCACGCACACACACGCACACGCACACCCACACACACACACAGTGTTTAATGTAATATTCCTACATCGTTTGGGTAAAACAGATACCTAACTAAGCATTAGATAACAACTACCAAATATAGTAAAGAAATCATTTGCCAAGAATTTTAATTTTTTTAAATATTTGGGGCAGTTCCCTTTTTACAAATGTAAAAAATTTTATGTCTTTTAAAACATTTTTATTTATTAGTTTTTTGTATAAGTAAATTTTTTGTTGCCTCTTTTTTAAAACCCATTAATTCATACAATGTCTTGAGGGTTTATACTCCTGGATCGTTTTTCCCCGGCAGGCATCTCCATGGGGATTGCTGGGACGGGTTTTTTTCCCATATTTAAATTTAAATTAAATGATATAGGAAATTTGTTAAATGTAAGCATTATAATCCGATTATTTAATCGGAGTCTCCCTGAAATCCGCTGTTCTCGACCATGGGTCAAATAGATAAAGTGGATAGGCGCAATTTTGATCCCCCCCACCCAACTGTATTTAGGGGCCTAAATTTAATGAATGAACGTTCCCCAGTGATGAAGGCTTGGGGGTTTGTTTGGTTCGGGTAAATCGTAGTATTTACTAGGTTTGAACGATATTTCGTTCCAATCCAGTAATAATCCATTGTGCGGTATTCTCTTGTTTTTATTTTGTTTTCCTTTAGTGATCCATATTAGTGGGTTTTCTTTTTTTGGAAAACGTAATTTTGTTAAACGCTGAGGCTATATGGGCAAACTTGTTAGTGTCATTTCTTTGTTATGGACAAACTGTAATGTTTTTAACACGCTGAGGCTATAAAGGGCTAATTTTCCTTGGTTAAAAAAATTTACGGACCAGTCGGGGTGTTTATCATGTTCAATAGGTAGGTTTATTCAGTTATTCGAACCCAGAATAAAGCTATAGCATCTGAGGGGTCGAAATGCTTTTTTATACAGGTTTTTTTGGGCCACAGAAAATTCTGTTGAATGTAAACTGTGGTGTCAAAATAGTTTATGATATGTATGTAGAAGTCACCCTTGAACCACACGGTGTTGTTTGTTTCGAGCTGTGGATCAAATGGTATGTTTTTACTGCTTCCGCTTTTTTTACGTAGCTTTCATGTAGCCGCTTTCCTGTGGGCGTGACATATTTGTCGCGTACGAAAAGCGAATTAGCTGGTTCCCACAGGCTGATGAGTAGACCAGACACATGCTTAGGTTTTAAAAATTTTTCAATATGGGGGGAAATTAACAAATTTTTTGATTAAGTATTTTAGTTGTATTTAGTTTTAGGTGGGGTTTAAGGGTGTTTGATTGTTATCTCTGGCCCGTTCCCTTTTTAGGGGCCCCCGCACGCACGCACGCACGCACTGCATTAGTAAGTGTGTTGATGTTAAACAAAATATTATTATACAAGATATTAATTTGGATTTCTAAGTTGGGGTTCTTCAAAATTCATTTAGCATTCGAAGCCTGATGGTCAATATAAATATTGTATTGTGTGTCACCATAGTAAAGAATCTGTAATTATCCATATGATAGTGTTTAAGTAAAGATGCAAGTTTACTTGGTTTGGTCTCAGATGCAAGTGTTCGCAATGTTAAAATAATTAATATTTTAAAGTACACAATTAAGGATATGTTCATTTCTTTATATGACTGATACCGATGTTTGTAATTTTATTTACTGTTCAAATACAATATATATATATATATATATATACACACACACACACACAATAATATGTTATTACTACACTAATTAATCATTTCATAATTAAACTATGTCTATTCCACATCTTTTTATTTGAAAATTTGTCATGAATGTTTTTAAGTTTATGTTAAGGGGGAATGCATTATATAAACACTACTTCAACCATCTCCCTTTTCAACATTCTTTTTAGTGTGTTTGATTTAATTAAAATATGTATTATGAATGTTGAAATAAACGAATTGAATTGAATTAAATAATTTCTAATGATGATTTAGACCTGTAAAAATCAGTATCCATTTGCCAAGCCAGCGAAACGCCAGATACTGGCAATGACAGATGACGCTAGCAGCTGTACTGTGACAACAAGTGTCAGCGCTGTAAGACGACTCGGTAAGAGCAAATGTTACCATGGCAACCAGACAAGTCACCCCGGACAGGGGTCAGAGGTCAGGATCAACCATGAAAACAGCACAAGCAAAGGACGAGAACACGGCTATAATAAATGTCCGGCTTGGGGAAAGACTTGGAGTAAATGTCACTTGAAAAATCATTTTCAATCATGCCATAAAACAAAGCCGATTAGCACCGTGGATAACCATACACATAAAAGTGATGCACACAGGGATAGTGAAGAGGAGATATGTGTTCATTCAGTTGACATTGAAATAGGCGATGAATGGTTTATGCCATTATCAGTAAATGGAACAATACTACCTGTGAAGATCGACCCGGGCCCACAAGCAAATGTACTCTCTATGAAGGACTATAATGTACTGAAACAGAGATCAAATTTAAAGAAAAGAGACCAAACTTAACTTCGTACAATAATGACATCATACCTACAGTCGTAACATGACGTGCAAGAGTTTTAACATTGGATTTGTTGTTGTTACTGGTGATGACAAAACATCATTACTGGGATCAACTGATGGGATTGATCAAGAAAAGCCAGAATGTATAGGTACATACAGTGACCAAAGGATCACATATACCAAATCACAAGACGGACTTGGATGTCTGCCAGGTAAATACCACATATAGCTAAAAGAAAATTCGGTCCCATCTGTACATCCAGCACAATACGTGCCATTCACTCTAAGAGAAAAGCTGAAAAATGTACATGATAGACTGGAGAAGATATGTGTAATTAGACATACTGAGGGAGAAACTGATTGGATTAATGCACTCGTCATAGTAGAAAAGCCCAACGGAGCCCCAGGCTGTGTTTGGAGTCAAAAGATTTAAATGAACACATCAAGAGGGAACATTACCACTTGCCAAATAAATCAAAGATCGTTGCTGATATGACACGAACATAGTTCATCTCCAAGTTAGACGCTTCACACGGGTTCTATCCAATGCAGTTAGATGAAGCAAGCTTCATGCCGTGCACAATGCTAACACCATATGGGAGATATAGCTTCAAAAAAAATGCCGTATGGGATCTGTCAAGCACCAGAAATCTTCCACAAGACAATTAACAAAATCATGAAAGGTCTAGATCGAGTTCGCGTTTTTATTGATGACATACTGATTTGGGTATGTACAAAAGAAGAACATGACAGGAGACTACAAAATGTTCTAGAAAGAATCAAGGCAACTAATATAAAGCTAAATAAGAGTGTGAAATTTGCGTCGAACAAATTATGTTCCTTGGAGACGCACTCACCCGTGATGGTGTGTAACCTAATGACAGGAAGGTTCTAGCTATACACGAGATGAAGCACCCAGAAACCAAACACCAGACAGCCAACAGCAAGGCATTGCGTTCCTTGCTTAAAGAAGATACAGCATGGGAATGGTCTACTGTGAATCGGCAAATGATGTTAGTATGTAGATTGCATGATCAGCAAATGTTGACGACCGTTTTAATTTGACTATTTTTTGGCAATTCGCCAAATTCGCCATATTAAAACGACCGTCAAGACTTGCCGATCTACAATACTCAACATGAAAAAGAGTGGAACGAGATCAAAACAGTTCTGACAAATAAACCAGTACTAACTTATTTTTATCTACTGAAGCAAACAAAAATATCCCCTAATGCTTCAAATGATGCTTTAGTTGCAGTGATAATGGAAATACGTGATTCAAAATGGCTACCAGTTGCCTACGCAGCACGCTCTATAACAGATGCTGAGTGCAGATATGCACAAATAGAGAAGGAATGCCTTGGTATTCTCATGCGATAAATTTCACGATTACTTTTATGGAGCCGAGAAAGCTGCAGAGACGGATCACAAACTACTACTGGGAATAATCAAAAATAGTTTGAGTGAGATGACACTCAGACTACAAAGACAGATACTAAGAATACAGAGATATGATATGGATTTACAATACCCACCTGGCAAATCTCTGGTTTTAGCAGATGTACTCTCACGCAACAAACCACCTAAGACAAAAGTGATCCAGAACAAGAGATATCAATTCACGTCAGCTTAGTAAAGAAAACAATGCCAGTAATGACATCTGGAGAAAAATTGCAGAAGAAACGGATAAAGATGAAACATTACACCAGGCGATATAATTAATGGCTCAATAACACATTACAGCACTTATCGTGACTTTCTACAAGAGCTCTCAATTGTTGATGGAGTTATCATCAAATCAAACAGAGTCGTGGTCCCAACGTCGTTGAGAGGAAGGATGTTACAAATAATCCATGAGGGACATATGGGAATTGAAAAATGCCGATTCAGAGCTCGCCAAGCATTATACTGATCCAGGATAAATAAAGAAATTAATAAAATGGCCTATAACTGTGACACATGTCAACTGTATCAATACAAACAACGAAAAGAGCCATTGCCAAGTCCAGAGTACGCTTAGAGTAACGGTAGAGCTTAAAAATCTGTGCAAATTGTGAAAAGGCTGATAAAAAAAGTCAGGGAAAAACAACGAAGATCCTCATTTGGCATTGCTAGCTAACAGAGCTACGCCTCTAAAATGTAGCCAAATCGCTAGCAGAGTTATTCTTCGGTTAGCGAGTGGTGCAGGACTGGGACTTATTATCAAAACATGTCACAGCCACTACTTTTAATTCTTTCAAGTCTAGACTCGACAAGTAGTGGAAAGGTGACATAGACTATATGAAATGAATACCTGTGTATACAATGTAAGCAGTATTCAAGACCAGAATACCCGACTGAGACTCAGCCTTTTATCCAGGAATTATTTATGCAAAGAATATATGCCGAGATTAATTACATTTATGTATAAAAGCAAGTTTGGTGTAATCATTATGCACTCTGATGGTTTGAATTAAAGTGTGTTTTATATGTATTGGAACACCAATATCTGATCTGCAACGGTAAAAATAAATTGATATCATAACAAAAACACATATTAAAGCCCCGTTCGGGTTAATCCAACCCGGACATGTAGGTCGGTTTGGTCGGGTCGAACCTTTTCTTCGGGTCACGGATTTGGTCTGGATTTAAGTCTTGTGTGTTGGGTTGGGTTCGGGTTGTTGTGTTGCAGGTTGGGTCGGGTTTGAGTTCAGATTTCCAACCCGTGTAGGGGTATAATACATCTGTGTGCGTGTGCGCGCGTGTCTGTATAATCAATATAATGTTATTTCCGCCATTGCAATGCAAGTTGGACGATGCCGACTAGAGAAAGATACATTATGGAATGTTGTATAGGACTGATAGACAGACTAAAGAAGGTTGAGCTAGTAGTTATTAGTGGATATTTGAACTGGAGGGTTCAGCTTTGAAACAAGAAATGCAGGGAATGCAAAGGAGTTTGGAGACGTAGTGGAGATGGATGGTTTTTGAACACAGTTTAAAAAGGATAAGAACAAGCTTGATTGATTGTCATAGTCTGATCACCTGGTGATATGTAAGCAGGAGAGGAAATATCCCGGGAATTTTAAGGCAGTTCTCGATGAAGAGACATTATTACAGCACCATCCAATACTGATTGACATGAAATAGAAAGGTGTGATGAAAGTATGGTGGGATAAATCCCAATTAAAAAGGAGGGGGTGCATGGAGGTTGAAAGGTGAAAACATACAAAAGGAAGTTCCAAGAGATATTGTTGTTTTAGGAGGATGAGAAGTATGATGATGTGAACAAGATATGGGAGATAATGAAGGACAGACTCTAATGAGAAAATAGCTAATGAGGTGTGTGTTTGAACAAATGATCAGTTAATGTATCAATAGACATGATGGATAGCTAATGAGGTGTGTGTTTGAACAAATGATCAGTTAATGTATCAGTAGACATGATGGATAGCTAATGAGGTGTGTGTTTGAACAAATGATCAGTTAATGTATCAGTAGACATGATGGATAGCTAATGAGGTGTGTGTTTGAACAAATGATCAGTTAATGTATCAGTAGACATGATGGATAGCTAATGAGGTGTGTGTTTGAACAAATGATCAGTTAATATATCAGTAGACATGATGATGAAAAGAAAAGGTTGGGAAGACAGTGAGTAAGAGATGAGTAAAATACCAGGCATTGCGTCATGCAAGGGTCACTATTGTGGAGGTAGATGCATCGGCAAAAGATGGAATGGCAAATAAGGTAGCAAACAAAACAAGTCCTAAAGCGCAGCAGGCAGCAGGAGAGAAATGTTTTCAGATAAATATTTAATTTAGAAGCAGGATGTAGTTGGAATCAACTCCGTGAGGGATGAGAGATGAAGAAAAGTTATAAAGCCACAGATGGTCAGTAAGAGTATGTGGTGTAGAAGATGGGATAAATAAACAAAGATGGAAGTGGGAAGAGCAATTGGACAAATGAAAAGTGGAAAGAGAAGTGGATCCAGACAATTGGTGAGTGAAGAAGATGGCTGGGGTCCGTGAGATGGTGATGGATGGGATATAGGCACTGACGGACTGGGGGTTAAATACTCTTATACTAATATACAAGAGGAATGGGAGTGTGGGTCAGATCAGGCAATAAAGCTATAAAATAAGAACATGGAATGAAGATACCGGAGAGGGTTTGGGAGAGAAGATTATGAGAGAAAGTGAGTATTGATAGAATGGAATTTCAATTTATGGCTGGGTAAATGATGGAATATATGTTATATGATAGCTACAATAGAAGTACTATGAGTACTCAAGTCAGTTTCTAGACGGTTATCAAGGACCTTAGATAAATAAGGTAAGTTAGATACTGATCGGTAGTTTTTCAATACCTTTTTATCTAGATTTGGTGTATTTAACAGTAATCTAATACTGACCGTTATGAAATAAAGTGGAACCTTAATTGTACTCTATCAATTTCTTTTTAAAGATTGTAGTAAACAAGAAAAGTATGCATTCCAGAACTTGTTTCAACAGACTTGTGGACAGTGGGATTTCAGCATGATTTATCCTGAGTAGCAAACTTCACAACATTTTTCCTTGTATAAAAGCTGATGTATAGTCAGTTTGGTTCTTTGCCAAAGTTTTTTCAGCTTTCCAACGCTCCTGGTTTGTTTTTTGAGTTTCCTCTGTATACCATTTGACTTCTTGTTTGTTGCAAGTTTAATATTGTCAGATATAGTTTTTCCACAACCTGATACTCCCCAAAAAATATGTCCGTACATTATTGTTTGGCATCATCAAAAGGAAAGTACACTTAGATCACATCAGCATATTTACCTTTGGATCAGATCGCTCAAATAGTCAATAGTTTGAATGTTTAAAACCCCCATAATGGTCTAAATACACAAAATACCAGTGCTAGTGAAACAAAACCAGTTATATAATTTCGTTTGTCAGTGCGTCTTAGTGGATAGTTCTACATTTGATGTAAATAAAAAAATAAAATTGAAGTTTATTATATTACAATTAATGCATTGCCATAATCTTTTCTCGAAATTGTACGGACTGGATTATAAAGTCTTTCATATTTTACAAGGCAATGAATTACAGACCTGTCTCGCTTACATGTGTTTGTTGTAAACTCCTAGAGCATATAGTATGTTCCAACATACACGCACACTTGGATAGATCAAACATTCTAACATCCATGCAGCATGGATTTAGAAAAGGCGATTCATGTCAATCATAGTTACTAATTACTCTTCTTGACCATATGTCATATTTTGATAAGAAGATTAGAGTGTATGTTATCATTTTAGACCTAAGCAAGACTTTCGATATTGTCTCGCTTGAGAAATTACTCCATAAAATTTATCATTATGATGTTAACGGGGATCTACATAACTAGATCAGCAACTTTCTTACATCACGCCATCAGAAAGTCGTAGTCAATGATGATCCTTCAGATAACATTTATGTGGCTTCTGACGTTCTGGAGGGGATCGTGCCATCTGTCGTCCAATCTCAGTTACGGCTCTTTGCCGATGATTGCCTTCTTTACAGGTCCAGCATGGACTAAAGGGATCAATATGGTACATTGTGCTATAAATATAATAACGCTGTAATCATTGTAAAATGGAAAGTTTAACAATAATATTGTCTAATCCTACATACTGATATAGCTATGAAATCTAAAAGATTCATGAAATTAAATTATAATTAACACAGATTCAAATCCCCCCCCACACACACACACACATACACACACACATACACACACACACATACACACACACACACACACACACACACACATAATAATAATAATAAATATTTATTTCAGACTCTCAGTCCATAGTAATACAATACAAGTAATTAATTATCACAGTAAAACAAAGAGATTATGTACAACATCAGTCAGGTCATCAGATTAAAAACAAACAAGTTATCAGTGGGGCATAAACATAATAAAAACAGAGGATATACTGATCATAGAATATCATTTGCTAATCTGTAAAGTATTAAATCAGTAGCCCGAGATAAGAGAAGACAACAGAACAGAAGATAAGACAACACTCATAATAATACTATTTGAACTGGACTGAAGCCTTTGGATAAAATTTGTAATATGTTTCCTTTATAATTCACTAAAGGTAAGTATGCTATAGTGAACAAACATTTCACTTGCTCTACAATGTTTATCCAGTTTAATTAGTCATCTAATGCTATTATTATAGCCTACACATATTTTTTTCATAAGGGTTTCAGAAGAATCATACCAGAATTGTGTACAGTATAGGTTAGTACAGTATGATTTAAATAAGAACACCTTGACATCATCAAAACAAAAATTAAATTTTCTAATCAGCATATTTGTATTGACATAGAATTTACAAAGTTATCTATAAATATCAGATTTACATGAATAGGTTTATATTTTAATACCTAAATATCTACAATTATTAACATAGTCTAACTGATTATTACACAATAATGGAGTTTCAAGATCTTCAAGTTTCTTTGGTTTTAATAACATGATCAAACTTTTCTTATTATTATATTTAACATCGTGATTGGACCCATATTTTTCACAAATGTTAAGTAATTTTTACATTCCACAGGACGACATACTCAATATACACAAATCATCAACATATGTAATATGGTTAATATGTCTTCCACCTAAACGACAACTAATGTTACTTTTTGATAAAGTCAAACTCAAATCATCAATATATATATTAAAGAGAAGTGGTGACAATATACCACCTTCCTTGACATCATTAGTAACAGTAAAAGTAGTGGAGGTCGCATTTCCCCATTTAACTGACATATTTTGGTGTTGGTGTCAAAAAGCAATAATACGGATTAAATATATGGGCCAACAGTTTATTAAATAATGTAAAATGATACACAAGGTCAAAAGCCTTAGAGGCATCTAAAAAAGTCACAAATACTGGGGTATCATGTTCTTTATAAAATTCAATGCATTCTTTACGAAGATAAATACGCAAGTCAGTAGAATGACCTTTTTTAAAACCAAACTGATACTCTGAAGTCCAAAGAAATTCTTCACACCTTGTAAAGGTGATGATTTGACGAGACTTTTGAATTGGAATGAATGTTTATTTCTGTTAAAGTACATAATATAGCCATATTTATGAATACAGGTATATCACAATACATCATATTTATTATAATAAAAGGATTATCATAAATATTTATATTATGGACAGAAACGGAGGACATTTACTAAGACAATAGTGTCTCTTTCCTCACTGATTTAGTTTATATGAAGCTAAGTAAGTTTGATCGAGCAGTGAGGCTGTAATGCCCAGAAAGAAAACAATGAACAATTTTAAAAAAATGAAAAGATATATGTAGGAAATCAAATAGTTCTGCAATTTACATGGACAAATAAATATGAGGCATGAACGTCTAGTTGTTCTTTTGTTTGACACATATGATTACCTGATTTATTAGTGCAAGTTTGGACCTAGTAAAATTTGTATGCACGCGCGCGCGCATACACATACATACACACACACACACACACATATATATACACTGAATGTTTTTTTTGCCTTATTAATAAAGCAGCACATTGATATTTTAAACATTATGTTCGTGAACATTTGTGTGCACTGTGTACGAAAATAAAATATCATGCTTATTTACATATATTTGAGTAGTTCTTGTTTAAATTTACCGCTAAAGGATTTGGTGGTTCTTAATGATTTTATTTTCTCCGGGATATTATACAAGGTTTGATGGGCTGCGTGAATAAATGATCTACAGATTGTTTTGAGGTGTCTTTCTGTGATATGTGGTGCATTTTTATTTCTTGTATTGTGTGGATGAATGTCGCTATTTAAATAGAAATATATTTTGCAGTGATTGGGGCAATTCTCTTTGGGAGAACAAATACACAAATTGTAATTTGAACAGCTTCGCTACTTGGCGATATATTAAGGCAACATGTTGTATATAAGGATAACAGGTGTATTGTATTTCGAGTTATTTATTATCCTTATCGTCTTATTTTGTTTTATTTCTAGTTTGACTTTGTTTACTTTATTCACTATTTCATTTTTGATGTTCAAAGTTTAGTCGGTTGCGCTGGGAAGACCATATTATTTTTTTCTGATATTTTATAAAAGTTGGTTGGTTTGAAATAAAATATTTTATCGTGAGGATTGCGTTTTAAATAATGGTCAAAATTATTAATAGATGTGGGTATTCCGGATGCAAATTGTTCACCAACTCCAGTGAAGTATTTACAGAAACCATTTGAAATGTGATTTTTGTTACTTGTGTGTTTATTATTAATAATGAATGCATCTGTGAGCATAGATTTATTTTTGTTCCTACCGATTAATAAATTTAGGTTAGCCCATGTACGTCTTACATCATTTCGATAATAATTAAATAGTTCTGAATAATAATTATGTTTATTTTTGCGCTTTAATTGGCTCCGGGAGGAAACCCCTGAAGCTAGGTTTGACCATTTGTTCTATATTTGGGGTATTTATTCTTAAAACATTATAAAAACATTTTAAAAACGTTATTTATATTATTTTCCATTAAATAATTATATGTCATGTTTATTGATTGTAGAAGCAAATTAAGCATCAGATAACTGTGATCCAAGAGCTGGTCCATCAAAAAGAAGATACATGAGAGATGGTCACAGTGTATCTAGTCATGAGAGTAATTAAATATGGACTATATTCTAAATTGTTAATAAACATTTTTTTAAATATGATGTTTTTTATTGTTCTTAAAACATTATGAAAACAATTTAAAAACATTATTTATAATATTGTTCTTAAACAGTATGAATTTTTTTTTAGACTTCATAATATTACATTTGTTCTTAAAACATTATAAAAATATCTTTAAAACGTTATTTATAATATTTTCCATTAAATAAAGATGTTCAAATTAACTATGATACACGTCAATCAAATCTAATATATATTCAGCGATGTCTGTCATGTTTCTCTAGTAACCTTCCATTATATACATTATCCGAAATATAGCACAAATGATCAAACCTAACTTCAGGGGTCACCTGTCGAAGCCAATTCAAAAGTCTCGTCAAATCATCACTTATACTTTCCTACTGAAGTTAAACAAATGTCTAAATTAATGATATCCTGATTGTCACTGTGCATTATTGCTTATAGCTGAATCTAGTTTGTCGTTGTGTTGGCCTGTACTTTGATCAATCCACTTATTATCGTTATAAACCTATGTAGTACAAAGAAATCCTTGGGTACGTACTGGCAAACACAGAGACAAATAAGTTTTGTGATTATATGTATTTGTTCATTTGGCCAATAGGAAGATAGCTAAGGCTATGTTAATTTCCTGATAAATTGTTACCTTTAAGAAATGTTATACCATCTATGAGCAAAATGTTTGTAAATGGAAAATAATGTTGTTGTTAAAACATTATTAAAAGTTTTTAAACCCGTACCCTTTCACATTAAAACATTATCAAAAGCATAATGTTTAAAAAAAATGGGGTTTTCTGAGTGTTATAATTACAGAAGGAATCGATGAAAGAAGCACGGGAGTGTTTTTATAAGAGTCTGTAGATGAACAGCTGTATCCCCAAATCCCCAAGAAGCGGAAAAGACGTAAGATCTGGAGGACAAAGGAAAGAACAGCCAAGTATAGACAGAAACAGAGAGCGTAGAAGAGGTACAAGACATCAGGTAGCCGCTTAAATTACATCAGAATTACGAATGAGAAAAAATCATTTAAACAACCGGTGAGAAATGTATGTAGAGATTTTGAAAATAATTTGGCATCAAACCTGAAACATAACCCGAATGCGTTTTGGAGATACTGTAAGTCAAAGCTGAAAAATAGGAACAGATCAATTGATTGATCTTAAGACAGAGGCAGGTGACCTCATAGGTGATGATAGTGAAAAAGTAGATCTCCTAAATTAATATTTTTCAAATGTGTTCATCCCGGAAGATATAGACAGCATCCCAGATATTGCACAGAAATACCATAATCTGTATGCAGCCTCAATAATCTTCACCATCGAGGAGGTTGAGAAGAAACTGAAAACAAAGATATAGGCAGGTCCTGATGGGCTCAACCCTAGAGTGTTGAGCGAGTTGTCCCAGTCCATAAAGTTTCCGTTGAGCATTATATACCAGAAATCGTGTGATGAAGACTGCCTATCTGACGCATGGAAGAAGGTTTACATGACTCTGATCCACAAGAAAGGATCAAAAGTAACTCCAGGTAACTACAGACCTGTTAGTCTTACATCAGTAATAGGAAAGGTGGTGGAATCCATAGCCATGGACAGTTTGGTGGAGCATATGATGTCACACAAACTTTTTTTGTGGTGCACAACATGGGTTTGTTCTAGGCCGATCGTGTATGACCCAACTACTGGTCATGCTGGCGCTATGGTCCGAAATATTAGAGTGGGGCTCCACTCGACGTCATCTATCTAGATTTTCGCAAATTATTTGACACCGTCCCCCATCAAAGACTGATTAGGAAACTGAAAGCCTACGGGATTAATGGAAAGTCAGTTGATTGAATACGCGATTTTTTTCAGGCAGGAAACGGGAAGTTCATTGTGGTTAATAGTGACTTGTCATCTTGGGCGAGTATACTCGATCAGTGGAATCCTGGAGGGTAGTGTGGGACCAATATGCTTTGTCAGCTTCAGCAATGACCTCCCGGATGTGGTGAGAAGTTCAGTAAAATATTTGCTGATGAACCCAAACTATTTCGAGCATTGAGGACATCGGAAGACAACGTTAGCCTACAACAGGACTTGGACAGTCTGATGGAATGGTCCCAGAAGTAACTAAGTTTTAATGAATCAAATTAAGTGTAAGGTTCTTCATCTAGGCAGCGAAAATGAAAGACTGAAGTCCTAGATGCTTGTAACACTGTTACAAATATTACCACAATGAGTGTTCATTGATGATCGAGGAACTTAAATTTCACCAGCAAAGGCAGTCAACAATTAAGGCATCTTGCATACTTGGACTGCTGAGGGCCACTTTCACATCCCTTGATGAGTTGACAATCTTGCATGCTTGGACTGCTGAGGGCCACTTTCACATCCCTTGATGAGTTGATAATCTCTTGACTGTTGACAACGATGGTTCACCCGGATCTGGACTATGGCAATTCCATCTAGCACCCTAGATTCCGTTGGGATAACGTAAATGTCGAAAGATATCTTTGGAGTATCGCAGGAGAAGAGGTACATGTTGCAGGTATTCAAAATCCATCACTAGAGGTCACCACCAGAAGTTTATGAAGATTGTGTCCGTCAGTCTGTCTTCAATCAGAGAGTGGTAATTGACCGGAATTCACTCCCCATCAAAGTTATCCATAGACCGTCTTTGAACATATTTAAGTCAAGATTGGAAAAGTTCTAGCTTAAGCCATTTTAAGGGCAGATACAATCTACCATGACCGTCAAGAAATTATGATCATGTATTACAGTTAAGATCAGAATAAATCAACATGTCTACGTATAGCCTCTGTATTCCGTATATTCGGTAGGCCATCAAGGTGTCAACATTCTAAAACCCATATTATAATAACTAGTCACTTATTATATATCATGTAGAAGAACTCTTAATAAAGGACATTTAACTAACTAATGTATGGAATCTCTCCCGAGACCGGATATAATTAAACTCACACCTTCAGAAATAACGTCTTCACAGATTTACATGCTTATCAGGTACACAGACAACTATATTCATATATATATATATATATATATATATATGTGTGTGTGTGTGTGTGTGTATGTGTGTGTGTGTGTGTGCATTTCATAAGATTAGAATATATACAGTTTTTAAACGAAGTATCTGTATATGTACACTCTTTCAATTATTCCATCTGATCTTCAACAAAAAATTGAAATACATATAATATAGATTGATCCAAATTATTTAGCCGCAGTTGTGTATAATATTTTCTCTGACATGTTCTTATTTTCAAAATGTGGACCTGATTGATTGTACGAAATTATATGCGTTTGTGTGTGTGTCTGAATGTGCATGTGCGTGTATATATATATATATATATATATATATATATATATATATATATATGCGTGTCTGTGTGTGTGTGCCAATATATACGCATATATATATATATATATATATATATATACTTTCATGCTAAGCATATAAAATAATATAAGTCGATCATCAAAGATAGCACACCAAACTACGAGTACCTTAATTGCGAAAATAATAGATATATTAACATAATAGATTAATTATGACATATATGGACTATATGAAAGCGATCAATAGATTATTTAAGCCATAGTTTTAACATTTTATAATTAATAAAAGACTAAACATTGGTACGTATATAGATAATGAATTAATTTTTAGCCCAAAATTGTCGGCCAGATTTTTATATAGATCTAATAATGCAAGAATATAAAATATAAAAAGTACATAAATACATTAAAATACCAGATTTGTACAAACAAAAGTGTAAACATCTATATTTGGTTCCTGAGACTGAGTAGATCTTTTCTCAGTATTAGACCTACTTTGTACTGGTTTAAAGACATATTACGACGCTGTTAGTTTTGAAAGCAGATTAAGACAACCAGTTTAATTAACTAATTACGTAAATATTATAATAACCCTGGAAATAACAGTAATTAAACGCCACTCCATATTCTGTACGAAGGTAAATCTATAGTTTAAATTTTATGTTGATCGTTGAAGCATGAACAGGTGTCGGTCGCACTGAGCATGCGCAAAGACAGGTAAAAGGAAACGAACACCTGAATTTTATAACCATCACATTATGGCGATTGCATGTTTATAACTTGTTTTATGTGTAATACCAAAGAAGTAATTTTCTGAATAGAAGCTACAAGATGAACTGGTATTTACTGGCTAGTTCTACATCATGGCGACCGTCTTTGTTGTTGATAACTGCTTCTATCTTCTATTTGTTATTAATATCAGGTGTGTATTCTAGACTCAATTACGGTATCAGTCATATTCAGTGTATGCTTAATTTTTAATACTAGACTATATCTAGACTAGTCTCTAACTCTAAATTGTACATAATACGATGTTATTATTGTTGTTGAGTTGATTACATCTCCGATATATTGGAGAGTCAAAATAGTCAACAAATATTAGTAATAAATAATATAATACTTAATTAGTCGTATACGGTATAGCCAGATCTAGATTAGTTTTATTAGACTAGAGTATATTATATGTCATATTATCAATCATTCGTTTGAAGTCCTCGGAAATAATCATGTTGTCAATTAATATTATGTAATTATTCATTTTATATATTTTTTAATTTAGATTTCTAATTGTATTATTTTATAATTGTGAGGTATTATGGCAAGAGTTAGGAGGTTTAACCTTTACCACTCAATTCTGTTCGCCAGCGGACCCATTCCCCAGCGAAACCCAAAATTCTCTGGTCCATTCGCCACTAAATGTGACTAATGCCTTGATACCTGACCCTTAATATCATTAAAACAAAACTGATTATGGTCTTATGTTATGGTCTGATGTATTTCTTTCTTTTAACTGAGAATGGATTCAAGTAAATCGTTCATAAATTGGCCAGAGTTGACATTTACATATTATGAAAACACAGTCTGTAATGTACATGAGGTCATGTAGACAAAGGTGTGAGTAAGCTTTCATCAATGACTTAATCACAATAATTGCTGTAGCCAATTCTGATGGAAGGGATGACAACAGATAATAATTGTAATTAGGAGCGTATATTCATGATCTGCTTAATCGGAGTAGACACAGTCTGTTGCTTTGATATAAGTTTATTATATTTAATATACAAGTGACAAAATCGGTGGCGAATGTGCCTAACCATAAGTGCAGAATAGGCTCTAACGTGAGTAGCAAATAGGCCATCAAATCTAGTAGATTTCAGATGGTGAGAAGGTCTCAGTGGTGAGTGTTCCGCCACCCTCCATGTTTGTATAAATAGTTTAATGAATTAGAAGTGAAAATGTTATTGAATATTTTAATACACTTATTGAAGTATTCTTGTGGTATTCTATCCAGATGTGGAATCTCTCCAATGTTATAATTGCCGGGGAGTGTCATATTATGATCCAGATTCCTGCTTCCACCCAATTAGGGGACGTACTGTTAGACAGGAATGTAACCGGGGAGAAGTCTGTGAGGTTAGTAATGATTTTATTAGTATTCTAGTAAAGACATAGATCACACATACACATAAGGATATCCACACACACATATAAGGATGTTCACCAGGGTTGGCAGGTTTAACTCGCCCATTGTTGAGCCAGGTTGGGCTAAACACCCATTTTTGGCTAAACTGAGTTGAACCCTGGTTAAACAGATTTTTAGGCACAATTCACCATTAATTGATTAAATAAAACACACTAAATATAAATTAAAAATTTATTATCAGTATTAAGCACATACATAACAGTATACTACACAAAACAATAACAAAATGTTCAGATATTCACCAGTATAATTCTGCACCACCATAAAGTTCACAATAGCATGAGACAAGCTTGGCTGCTTTCTCCAGATAGCACCAAAGTTGGAGAAAATCCTCTTGATTGAGGCTGATCTTGATGGAAGACGGAGCAGCATAATGGCTAGATCATATAGACCAGGATTATAATTCAATATTCACTTTTCCTCTCTCTATATCCCTTTGGTTGTATGTAAGCCAAATATGAAATTAACCATATGTAAGTCTTTCACATGGGAATATTACAAAATAGATTCATAGAAGCCATTTGATACAATTTTCATTTATATAATCCTACTTAAAATTGCCAAGTAATTTTAGCAGATACCTTGATCACCTGTCACATAGATGTATAAGTGAAGACATTGGCATTGCGTGGTCAACCACAGTTTGGTATACCACCACTTTCTAATTGTTTCTGGTTATCCAATTGCTGAATAGATCAATTCATCCCCTGCACTTCTGAAGCCAATTTAACAAACAAGCTCAACCAATCATAGAACAGATCAATTGGTTCAGGTCACCAACAAATCATAACATCTTACATATTTACTACAGTGTGGTAATGTCTAATTGTTTCCACCAACAATGTAATATATCAAATATTGGATCATGTTGATTGATGAACATTGTCAGCATCTTAACATCTTAAAAATACATGCTATTAAAACAACTACTTTTCATGTGTATAAAATGTATTAATCTGTGAGTCAATATACCATATTCTGAGAAAACCCGAGTTTAACCTAGGTTAAACTAGTAAAATCCAGGTTTAACCCACTGGGCTGGGCTAAACCAGTTTAAACTCCAACCCTGAAGTACACATACACATATACCTCTATCAGTCTATGGCTTAGTGGGTAAGAGTGTGGGACTTTCTTAGCCTTACTCCTCATGGTCAAGCTGTGTGGGAGGCTGGAGGTTAGAATCCCGGCTGTGGCACTATAGCAGGAGGAGTTTTTCATCCAACCAGGTAACTGGCAAGGTTTTCTCTGCCAAATATGCCATCTATTGTAAATTCTAAATTTATTTACAATTAGTCCCCATGGTGGAGCAGTAAATTACAGACCATATCCGTCTCCCTCACTGGAGGTAGCTAAGCCAGGTAAAATAACTGACGTTTTGGCTATTATTATTATAAGGTTGTCCACATACATAGCCATAACAAGTTTAATGAAGGTACTACTCAGACCAGTAATCTACACTGATTAAAACACTAATTATTAATCTGTTAATTATCTGTAGTTGTAATATTTATGTGTTACATGGTGTAGATATCAAGTGTCTCAGTTACCCTTCACCAGAGGTCACAAACTTTGACCCTTTTATAAAAATATGAGGTTTTCATACTCCTACAAAACAGAAAATGTTAAAGGGAAAATTAGTCAGTTACAGTTCCAATTTGATCCATACATATTTTTAGGAACTCTGACAATGTAGTGACTAGATATACCTTAATGAGATATATTAAGTTACAATCAAGGCACAAATATAATCCTGGCTTAAATATTTTTGCACTAATTGGTTTACTTTCTAGGAAATCTATAACACATCCCATAATAGGTGACTGTGATAGTTGTATATACATAGATTTTATATTAGTTGTGATAGGAAACTATCAACATGCACAATTTTTGTTATAATGCCAATGGTGATTCCATGTACTGATAGTAGTAAACCTTGTGAAATGACTTCAGCACATCAATGTTAAATAAAGAGATGTTGTTATTTTTTAGTCAGAAATACACCAATAAAATGCTGTTTTGAACTAATAAATTTCATCAATTTATGATGAATAAGCTTATTAAGAAAAAGGAATGTTGATAATACATGAAATTTTTATTAAAAAAATCACTGAAGCCTTGGGTGCTTTGCATGAAATAGCAATTACATATTTGAAAACCTAACTTGCATGGATAAGTAATTCTGGTCAATAAAATCTCTGAAGAGTTGAATAAATTGGGTATTACAATCTAATCATCCATGTAATGAGTTTATTTTTTAATGTGCCAGCCTGCATTAAGTCTGCAAATACACATATCTATTTGATACTTTACATCTAACCTTGTCAAAAGAAAATGGACAGATGTTAACCAAACATAGCTATATAAGAAAAGCTAGAAGATATTACAAAATAAAAACCCTCTAACTAAGCAGCATATTTATTTTATCAAAAATGTTTGTGACTGTGTGTTATATAGGAATGTGAAGATAATTATTCAGCATATAAGTACCACCTACAAACAACATCAAAACCAAATCTTATGGTGGCTAAATTTGGCATAGAACACAGAGTAAACATTGTTACTTTGTGTGGCCTAACCAATCTTAATCTAGTAATATCTCCATTATTTCCACAAGACAATAAATGAAGGTTAACACATTTATACAAAACAAATTATTAGTACATAATAAATTTTATTTATCATAGCAGAAGCGAAACATTTATTTAACAAGATCTCTTTTTATAGACAGTCGTGTATTGATTTTGGCCAGAATATTTAAAGAAATTTTTTACATCATACATAGAACATTCATCTTAAAACATGGTTCCCACACATCCTGGAAAATAACCAATTCATTTTACAAAATCTGGAAATGTCCTGAAAAAATATTGTATGTAAAAAACACGTAGAACAGAAAAGCCCGTGAATACATATTATGCCTATAGAAGAAAACTTTGATTCATTCAATGAGGAAAAAGAGTACCAGTATATAGGCCTACTCTTGATAGTCCATGTTAGTTAAAATTTAAATAAAAGTGGGTACATCAGACATTTTAATTTATCATCAATATACAATCCCAAGAATTTGGCACATTTGATTCTCTGAATGTTACTGTTAGATAGTTGAAGATATATGTTGGTGTCTTGTTTCTTAAGGCACATGAATAACATGTAATTTGTTTTAGATGTATAAAGTGGAAGTTTGTTGGCTCTAAACCAATCGGTTAGATTTAATAGTTCATTATTCATCATTGCAAACAAATAAGTTAAATTTTTAGAAGATAAATAAGCTGTTGTATCATCTGCAAATAATATTGGTTAGGGTTAGGGTTAGGGTTGGGGTTGGGGTTGGGGTTAGGGTTAGGGTTAGGGTTAGGGTTAGGGTCAAAGTCCTCTTGATCTAAAATATTTAGGGTTGTGTTGAGTCCTGCCATGATAAGATAAAGATATTTATACTGGATCCCATCCTGATCCACCAACCGACAGGGAGAGTGATGATGACTAGAGATAAGTTATAATGATTAACTGAAACCGAGAGAAATATGACAATTATGTGAATACTACAACAAGGAAATAAATAATAATATATGTAAATGTGGGAGACTAAGGTAGATAACGAACGGATTCAAATATATTTACACGTATAGTATTATCCAAGTAGCCATGATATATTTACGGTGAATCAATCAATCATATTCCATAAATACAAATCATTGGTTGGACCAATCCATATATGTAATGCTGATACTACGGGAAATTTTGTGTTACATGTGGAATAACGTAGATGTACAATAAAGTTACTCAATTAGGACTACAAATAAACTAACAATATTTTTGTTTATGACCTTTCATTCTACTTCTCATAATGATTAATAATTATACAATTACATGAATGTATTAGTAGTGTAATACCTCTTTATACCATCCCCTACTCCACCCCCCCCTCACTTACCTATAGCAACTTACCAAGTCTAAGTAATCCATACCCGGTATTAGCTTAAGTATAGTTATATCTACAGTCAAGTCGATCAATAACCCAGCAGCTCATTTACAGATGTTTTGTCAATATTGATATACTCATAACATTAGTATATGTTACACATGTCTACCCTCTGATATAGGGATAACATGTATATCAAATCTTTACAAGAGTATATACCTGTGAATAATTGATCAAATATGTTAACGTTGATAATATTCAAATTGTATGATAAAATGTATTTCACAGGACTGTACAATACACTGTACAGTGTTAATACAAATAATATGTCTGTAAAAACCCAATAAGATGTTTGAATGATAATCATTATTTATATGTGAAGCAACCTTGGACAGGTGTGTTTAAGAACAGACTTAAATTTTTCAAGAGGTCTCACATTTCTAACATTTGTGGGCAACCTGTACCACAGAGTTGAGGCTGCAGCACTTAATGCACACTTGCCATATGACTTGAAATAGTATTTGACTAGATGACCTGAGTTTTGGGGATGACTTTCTAATGGACATCAGTTCAAACAGGTATTCAGGTGCCATGTCATTAATAGATTTATAGGTTGTTAATTAATGTAGTTTTTGAAAAATTGGGGTGCTATCACATATTCGTGTATTTGTCAGTATGCCAGCTGTACTATTCTGAATTTGCTGAAGGTGATTGATGTTATAATCAGATATGCCATATAATAGGGAGTTACAGTAGTCTATATGGGATGTAACAAAGGCATGAACCACATTAACAAATGCTTCTTGTTTCAAAAATGCTTTTAAACAGTGAATGTTCTTAAGATGGTAGCAGGCGTACTGATGTGACATGTTAATACATTTGTCAAAAATAACCCCTAAATTTTTAGACCCATTAGGGGTAATGGACGATGCCCCCCCCCCCATATGTAATAATGGTGTTTTTAGGGATATAAGATAATGTGGTGAAGCCAAATATATAATATTTGTTTTATCATCATTTAATTTTAAAATTTGAGTCATCCGTAGTTGAACATCAGCAATAAAATGTTCTAAATTCTTTGATGATCAGGAGAATTTAACTAATTTTCAGGATCTAGTGCTATATACAGCTGTGTGTCATCAGTGTGCAAGTGATATTTCATGTTTAAAATATAAAAAATAGTTATTAATATTGTAGCATTATAATAATATTTTGCAATAAATATTACTGCATTTCTTGAATTTATATATGTATATAATGTGAAGAATGACATTTAGATAGGCATTTATTGTAATTTATCATGCTGTAGTACACCGTAGTCTTAGAATACCATTACTATGTATAAATAAATGTCTATATATTCTTAATATTATTTAGAGACTATATCACTAACCTAGCCATTGCCATGTATAAATAAATATCTAGATATTGGCTAAATATCCCATAGATAAACGTTATCACAGTGATACAAATATACAATTGATCCATAATATTCTATGTCACTTTGGATTATTGGTAGGGTGAGACATCACAGATTTTGTATGTCATGCTGAACTCTATATACTGATTATTCTGATTTGTTCTATAGGATCAGTAGTATAGATCATGGTGGGGGGAGGAGTGTTCTATCCCCTTCAACTATAGCGGGAATGATAAATCACATATAACACCTTCCCCATCACACACATATCACTAGATCCCTCCATAACACATTCAAGATATTAATTAACATGATGAGTTCTGAGATAAAAACAGTTTTATTAAAACACTAATTAGCTCATAACATATTCTAGATAGTCAAAAGTCTATCCCTCTTTCACATGTCAGACACTGATTTACTCTAATTCATTTTTCCAAGATATTTTAATTGGTAACTAACAACAAATAAGGTCTAATTAATGACAGTCGTTTGTTTATGACATGGAATATCAGTTTCTGTAGAGTAATTAATTAATTTTAAGGTCATGTCACTACCATGGAGCATTTTAATTGTAGAGAACTGGGATATGTATGTTTAGAATATCACTCCCAAAGAGATGTCAATTTCACTCTCCTTGAATCACGGGGTCCAAAGATTGTATTTATGATTCATGATTCCTTATCCCAATATACACAAATAACAACATCCCCAGGGGGCATGGCCCAGGATAATCTAGTCATTGCTGGGTGCTTCAGATTGCCCATTCCAGATATTAATATATTATAAAATTTGCACTCCTCTGGACCTCCCCCCCCAGACCCGGTGGTGCTCAAAATACTGGCATAGTGCTGTTTTGTTATATTGTTAGTATCTTGTGTTTGTATGATCTGATCAAATACATAATAGGTTGGTTTGGATTATTAATATAAATATTAAAACAAAATACATATTATGTCTAAATTATGATATGTCATTGTCTAAAAATATTTTGAACAAAGTTGGTTTTGGTCTTTTTGAGCTTATTGAGAAATGTTTAAATGAATGTACTTATTTCTGTTTGGTGCTTTACAAGTGTTAGATCAATTTCTTTTTTCTTCTCAGACTCGTATACACAGAGAAGAAAACTTTGATGAGATTATAGAGAGAGGTTGTACAAATGCCTGTGCTGGTCGTACCTATGTTTGGACAGATTATTTCCAAGTACACTGTTGTGACACAAATGAATGTAACAATGCTTACGTGAAGAAGTTCAGTTACCCATTATTGTTTACTTGCCTCATATATCTGGCTTTATCTTTGATCAACTGATGAGAAAATAATACACAGATGAAGAATTCTAATTTAGATATTTAAATTTAAAAAAAACTGCCACAACAAATTTAAGGTAATGTTTAGAAAATGTGACCATTTATAATATTTTAGTTATTAATAATTTATGACGGAGTAGAAGAACCTCAACAGATTTTCTAGAAGCTGATCAATATTATTACATATCATTATTGTTATTTAAAGGTAAGATTTGTGTATATGTTTATGGCTATAAGTATATTTAGCCTGTCTTCCTGTCTTTACTCACATTTATAGGATGTATTGTAAATTATTTTAGTTTTAATTTTCTTGGAAATCTGATCTGATTTTAAAAAAAAACACATGCACACAGACAAATCACTATGCATTCTGGGAAAATAGATCTGTATATATATATATATATATATATATATATATTTTAAAAGTATATTATAATACACCCATGTTTATGTACAGCATTTTTTTGTATCTTTAATGTATACTAATGTTAATTAGCTGATATGCCGATGTTTATAATTATGTTCTGAATAAAGTATTTTAGTAGAATTAGTTTTTTTTTACTATTTCTCAACATGTGTTTATCTTGTGTAAACTTAGTTCTTTTGAAATAGTTTGAACTTACTAATAATCTGTAATTTGGATTAATAAGTAAATTAATAAAACAATAAGACAAACTGATAAACAATAATATACTTTTTACTTTATTAATGACATTTCCATAGCAAAACATGAGCAGAGAATAAATTATATTTACATTTAATATTCTGAGTATATATATATATATATATATATGTATATATATATACTATTATACGAATAAAAGGATATTTCCTCATATTTGAAAGTAATATCTAAATGAGTGATGAGAAGTAATTATTTAATATAAGAAATAATTATTTATAATTACTACAAATACCAACATATTTCACAATAAATAAGTTATCTACAATCTCATTAAAAGTCGGGGGGGGGAACTATTTCCAATAATTATTATTATTATGGTGGTTTTAAATGTAAACACTCCCAACATATTTATAGCCTCATTTTGATATTTATAATTAAATTCAGAATTGGTTCAATTTTATGAAATATGATAAACAAAAATCTTAATTTCTACTTTTAGTA
The DNA here is from genome assembly GCA_025642065.1 of Paralvinella palmiformis. Taxonomy (NCBI): domain Eukaryota; kingdom Metazoa; phylum Annelida; class Polychaeta; order Terebellida; family Alvinellidae; genus Paralvinella; species Paralvinella palmiformis. The sequence goes on from JAODUP010000475.1 coordinate 266,980, forward strand.
GCTGTCAATGTGCCTTAAAGTATATTTTATAAAATGAAACTAACATTACAGGGTGAAAATACAAACAAACATAATTATGGATGCATAGCATTAAATCAGGAGAACTTGGGACACTCGTAAATATGATGTCTGGATATTGGTTCAGTGTGTGGTACATCAGCAGGACCAGTGATGTTTGCTCGTCTGTCAACAGGTGGCGTACCCAATGCTATTGTTGTCTGAGCCATATATGGCATAGCGCATGCACGACAAGAAGGGTCTCTCAGGGGAGCATCATCGGAATCAACTGACTTGGCAACATGATCCCAATGTGGCGAAGTGTCTGAGTGGATATTAATCATCATAGCAGCTTTTTGATCAGGATGGTAAGGATACTGTGGACTCATAGCATCAGCAGCTCGATATTCTTCCTCCATGTATCGTCTATGTCTCCTAAAATAAGATAGAAACAGAAGACAATTTATTATTATTATCTACTTCATGATCATGAATTTGTTTCCTAATTCTGCAACAAAAATTCCACCCAAAAGGTGATGATAATCACTGTTTGTCTCTGAATGGCTTCAAAATGACATTACTCCTGTTAGTGATCTCGAGGTAGAGTTTGACATTTATTGTATTAATTTAACATCCATTTAAACTGTTCTAGGCTGACCCACCCCTCATAAGTCCAATTACATTGTGTTTTATTATGCCAGTTCCCATAGTGAGTTGTAGCACAAGCACATTAGATTATAAATCATAAATAATTTATTACATCAGATAACTAGAGAGTACTATCATACAATGTTGTATAAAATGGTAATAACCATTGTCATCTTCTGATTTATTTATTTACCACATAATTTATTATTAATTATAATATAACCAAAAAGTCAACTTTATAATTCTTGTGTTTTTGGGTTGTTTATTTATTGACTGATTGATCTGACAGTCAATGATCAGTTCTGAGGTAAATTAATTCCGTCAATCAGAATTTTTTAAAATCTAACTTTGCAGCGAAACCTTTTTTTTGTTTCTTTTATAAATAATGTAACAATGTAATATCTGAACAGTGTCTGCGAAGCTTTCACATAAATGTTTGGGGGATAAAAATGATATATTTTACCATGATACTTTTATTTATCACATGTAGAATGTGCCATTAAACTTGTTTTACCTTTTCATGTAGAGCACTGCCAGTACCAGTAGAAGACCCCCAAGAAATACTCCAAGAGCAACACCTATTGCAACAACAAGGAGAATACCAAACGGAAAATCTGAAGATCTGTTGAACATCGAAGCTGATGTGGTTCCTATGTAATGGTAAACGTTAAAATGTGAATGGTACATTTTACATACATTAATATGAAGAAACGTTATGATATAAAAAATGCACACCGATGTCTATGTATTAAGTATGACTCATCAGCCAGTTGATATCAGTAATCAATGACCCTCACCTTTGCTACAATTACCAAGCTGACCTTGCCATTTTGTATCTTTGCACGTCAAATACCAGACCTCGTGCCCATTACTACACGTGACTGTGACGTTGTCACCTTTCCTAGTCACGTGAGCTCCTTCCGGTACTGGTAAGTCGGGACACCCTATAGCTGTAGACGTGTAGTAAAATAATAAAATATTCTTCTTAGACTAACCATGTAAAGCATTTGTTTCTGATTTAGGAATAGTTATTCATGTTTAACAATTATCAACATATGGCTGAAGGTGAAAATAAATTAACTTGCCTTCATATTTAAGTAGAAATGGTCCCAAATTGTTCAGGACAGAGGGACCAACTAATGTTATTGTTACCTCATTTCTCGTAGATGTGAAGAGACGAGATTCTCGCTTTTCACCGCCACAGAGACTGATCCTTAGAAACAAAAATATAATTACTTAATTATATAGCCTACAGAAAAGCCTATAATGAGGCTCCATAAGGAAGGAACTAGTATTTCTGGCAGTGTTGTTATCAGGTGGATTTGGTACAGACACACACATTACACAAACACACATGTACAGACCATAAGCCAGTACTAAACAGTCTCACAGCACCATATTACAACATACCAAATGGTGGATAGCAATATCTTATTCTTAATTTATTTTTTTATAGATATTCGTATTTCATCAAATATTTAGACATTCACACTGAATGACCTTTAGACAATGACCCTAGGAAAGGTCATAATACATTCTATTAAATATCATCATTGGATCATATATCCAGTGTACTTAATAAATTTTAAATATTTCTGTATAATATTTACAACAGTTAGTTTATCTGTATAACTGAGGCAAGTGTAAAGGTTGTGTGTGTGTGTGGGGGGGGGGGGGATCATACAAGCCCATAATTGATTATGGGGTTGAAATATCCCCACTCCCCAGATTTTCAGATATAATAATTATACCAATAACTACATCTTTGGATTACCACGAAGTGTTTTATCTGGATCAATCATGTCAGTTACCTTTCCAACTTTCCGCCTTCCTCCTTTATCACCGCATATTCGTAGCAGACGTCTGGTCGCAAGAGAATTTCGTATTTCTCTTGATTAGAAGAAAGATCCGTAGGCAGGCCATTGAAATTATAAATAGTAAAGTTGATGAACTGTCCAGGAGAGACACGGATCTTCCATGGACAGCGACTGGTTCCTACCCCCCACAGCGTTGTTAGAGAACTACTAATGTATCCACTCGAGGCGCTCAAGATAATCGGCGTATCATCATTACATCTGGGTCGAGTAGTACCGGTTTGTGATACTATAATAATAATAATATATCATTATGTCGTCTTCTGGGTTCGAGTTATCAGTTTTAGACATTATATACTTATTGTCAAATAGAATTTCTTGATTTATGAACGAAGAATAAAAACCACAAGTTGATATTATCGACCATATGTTAATCGTGGTTGAAATGAGATTAAAAAATCATTACACAAAATAACATTTTCAACCATCTAATTCTTAGTCACAATTAATCAATATAAATAACCGAAAATTACATTCATGTAAAATAATGTTTGATAATTTATTTAGATGTCTGCCGATGGTTATCACTGTTGCTGTTATTAACCATCATAACACGGATAATGAATGGTGGCTATAAATATAAACTAATTGTACATAGGCTTCCAATAAAATAGACTTTATAAACTGTATTTTATCAGACCCGGACCATCATATGTCGCCATACTTCATTGTTATTCTACAGAAATTCTCTTAAATATGCTTGAATTAGTCTCCAACGTTTGAAGCATTAAGCATTAGGTAAATCGAGTGTATAAGAAAGGCCAATATTTGACGTCAGCTGTTCCTTGATTATAAAATGACATTTTCAATTGTCATTCAAGTCGCATCTGTTCGTGTTAGCGTTACCTAATTAGTGGAGACTGTATGGAATACATTATATTAATTAGAATATTATAAACTTGTGTTAGGTTATTATAGTTAATTATTAGGTTAGCCATCATCGAAGAGAAATGATCATAATGACATTATAAATAAAATAATTTCATTTCAATTAGTAAGTTAAAATAAATGTTGTTATAGTTGTTGTTGTGGCTACTGCATGTTGTACTTGTTATTATTCTCGTTGTTGTTGTTTTTGCTGCTGACAAAACAAATATATACCTATTAGACATTTGTAAGAGACTTCCAGGTATGGCGTAGTATCGTCTGGACATGAGTTAATGTTGTGGAGAACGGGATAAGGAACGATAAAAGAACAGTTTTGACGTCCGGAACACCTCTGATCCAGAAGATGAAGAACATCCACAGCGCATCCGAGAAATCCAAGTGACCTTTTAACACATCTACCTATTTGCATTCTTCCATAGCGAGCTCTATGCATTAGTATGATCTCATCTGGATTACATGTTACATTAAACATCTCCATGTTACAGAAATCTTTTGTTACTGAAAAACAAAAGTAACAAATTATAAACAAATATCACTACTAATTAAATTGTTGATAAATCCACCATCATCATTATCATCATTACCACACGCACACACACACACACACACACACACACACACATTATACACTCATAGTTTTGAACATTACTAGAAATTATACTTCAAGGGGAATATTTCCCCCGAGATATTTACATCAGGACTGAGGGACATATATCAGATACAGAATATATACGTGTGTGTGTGTGTGTGTGTGTGTGGGGGGGGGGGAGCGGTAGCTTGTCAGGAGACAATTTTGTTCTACATTCGTTACGACTAACAACCAAAGACTGTTTTCTAGATATAACTGTATAGAGTGAATATATTAATTAATATTTTAATTTATAAATAATTAATAGAACATCATTTCCAGTTTAATAAGTTGATTTAACGCGATAATTTCAGTTGCTTTGTGACGGTAGTTGTATTGGAATAATGGTTATGTTTTATCTGACCTGAAAACAGATCACTCTATAACAGATCACTCTATAACAGATCACTCTACAACAGATCACTCTATAACAGATCACTCTATAACAGATCACTCTATAACAGATCACTCTATAACAGATCACTCTATAACAGATCACTCTATAACAGAAAATCTCCACAGATCAGATTTTTTATTTTAAGATAGAAACATTCCAAGTTTGTGAAATATCTCCCCCCCCCCATCCCCGTGTTTATGCCATAAACTTGTCGATTGTTTTTTGGTTCAAACGTAAACAAAGAAAAGCTGCACATGAAATTAAACCATAAGATAGCATTCTAATCTGTTATTAAAACACACATGTATATCTAATAACTACACAATTTCTACTTCAGTTGATGGTAGCTCAGAATATCTGTTAATAATTCGCTAAATGGAAACAGATCAATACGACCACCAGATGGCGATAGCAGCTGTTATAGTACATCGTTTACTAGTCAGGTGGCGCTGTATTTGATCTGTAAGTCATCTCGGTCTATCCTCTGGTCGGATTTTGTTTATTTTTTTGACGGGAAGCGGCTTTTATTTATACCAGACTTAACCTCTGCTCTATGGATAGCCTGGATCGGGATTCGGAAGGAATTATCATAATATTTAGGTGAAGCAAATAAACGATGGTTAATTATGTCCGAGGGCGCTTGTTCATGAAGTTAAGAGATCAAGCTGTTAAAATCTTTCAATTTTCTTAAGTATTGTTGTAGCCCACTCCGATGAAGCATAAAAATGTACCAAAGAAGAATCCCAGCTAGAATATTGATCTTTGTTCATTGAAACTTGAATGGCTTCAGTCAAGAACTAACATATAAACGATCATTTGGTGTAATAACCAGATGGTAGACACAGAAGATAATTAATCGTTCAGAGCAAATCACTGTATAACAGTTCTACATCAGATGCCGGTGTTTAGCTCTATTATTGAATATAGTGAAATGAACACACACACACACACACACACACAAACATTTTCATATGCCTAGATAGATGCATTCATAGACCAACCGACTATTTAGTACAATTGTCTACATAAGTTTGTTAGTTGGTAATGTACTGTTCATATAAACAAAAGTCAGTTGTTTATATTTGTGACAAAAGATCCAGATTAATTATTGTTCCATATTAGCTTTGGGATAAGAGATAATTGGCTATGGCCACCGACATGATCTAATCATGTGCGCTGTACCGTGCATCCACCTACTCGGCATGAATAATTTATGATTAAAATGTTATTTGAACATGTGTCCAAATAATGTCTTCCTTGCTCTTCTTCTATTCCAAAAATAGCGTCCTTTATTCTGCATTTCTCCTCTTAAAGTCTTACTCTACAGGCATTCGATCTTAACAAATTACTGTTTTATTAAAATGAAATATTATCAGACACCGAAAGAAGAACTATGTCTATCGGGATTACAAATGTCTTTGTATTACCTCCCCCCTCCCCCGTATGTCAATATAATGGAATCCTAACCGCCAACCCGCAAACTATCTCTGGATCACGCCATTTTATGTCCTCACTACATATCCAGAGGCTATGTGGAGATAATGTTACCAGAGGGATTTGTTTACTAACATTTGACGGTAAGCCGCCACCAAAAAAAAGATTCCTGAAGGTAGAATCAATGAACCTTTGTTCTGAACCTTTATTGTACAAAGGTTGATTATAAACCTAGTTAATACACAATGATCGTTTACCCCCCCCCCCGAGAGCTCCATGTCTTCATACAAGCTGTAGTCTTTTAGCTGCTGACATGAGTCAGTGACGCTGTAGTCTTTTAGCTGCTGACATGAGTCAGTGACACTGTAGTCTTTAAGCTACTGACATGAGTCATCGAAACAAAGAAGTAACTATAATACGCTTAATAATTTCTATCTAATTGGGTCAGTTCAGTGTGTACTATATATATTTTTTTATCATTATCTCTGACCAATATTAACAATTATCATCTGTAGACCTGTCAAGGATAATCAAAGACTAATATTATAAGCAGTAATTATATTTTCTACTTTGCAATATACATATACCTATTAAAGCATTAACAATACATTTAAACGATGTCTTTTCATTAAAATTATCAAACAATAATGATATTATAAATTTAATTATCTATGCAGGTGCCATCTTGGGCTAGATCTAATTATTCTTTAGGTTTTTGTGCTACAGCCATGTCGAATTTCAAGTTCCCGATATATTCAATTTGTCAAATAATATAACGGCTCAGACAGCTAGATACGTATATTTCTACCTCTAATCCAATTTAATTCTCAAGTTGACACGTGTTTCTTCTTATTTCAACTAAGTCCATTTTTTGGCCAACGTGATTTAATTTGCATATCTAGTGTGGGATAGACAGATGGGAAAAGTGACAAATGAGATGACTGATGGCTTATCAATGTCTTCCTCGACCTCAAATCTCGTCAAGCGGAATTATCCGATTGGATGGAGACAGTCACGTGATTCGTAAGTCGCCATGCGGCCAAATCCGGATTTTGGTTAATGGTCTGCTTTAGCCCGAGGTGAAGGTCGCCTATCACGTGACTAGGCATGGCGACATGGAGACGTCGGGTAAATTGCGTTTTGGTGAGATTACAAGCTGATAATTATGGTAGCAGGTTAATTGGGGCCGTTTGAGGGAAATGTCTGAATATCTGCATGGCAAACAAATACACAGATTATGTATTGTTTTTTTTTGCATAAGATGAAATAGACCCCCCCCAAAAAAAAACCCAACTGGGTACAACACAGCACGGCTATCGATGAAAATACTCGGGTAGCGAGAATTCTCCAGATATTAATTTCAGTATTTTTTAGTATTATTCTTATTTTCTACTGTCAGAAATATAAATAATAGTTGCCTTATAGATCCCAAGGATTAAACATGAGATTATGTCTCTTCTTCACACAGGGAGTGTCCTTCCGGCTACAGGTCTCAGATTTGACCAAAGCCGTGACTAAGCATATGTCACTGACTGACCGACCGACCGACCGACCGACCGACTCAATCAATCAATCAATCAATCAATCAATCAATCAATCAATCACCCCATGCCATATAAAAGAGAGTGTACTGAAAGGTTTGAACAGCATCTGATTTATTTATCAAAGTTGACAATGATATAAAATATTGAACACAGTCCAATTAATCACTATTAGTTACGTGAAGATGTTAGCCCGAGATCTAACGTCTTTCATGTCTCATTAGTGTACCACTCCCTCCTGATATACTCTCAAAACACGACTCATACCACCCCTACTCATACCACCCACACTCATACCACCAATACCCATACCACTAATACCCATACCACTTATACCCATATCGCCCCTACCAGTATTACTCATTCTCGACAAGCCCCCCCCCCCCTCAGGCCTAACAGTGTTCTAGAATTGTCTAACAGTTCGAGTAATTTAATAGCTCTACTATCAGCCATATTCCAGCTCCACTTCATAATATATTGAAATAATCTTCTCCTTAGTTATTTGTTTTATTCTGATTTCTCATCCATTAATAAAGAGATCCCATCCTGTTCTACGGTCGATAGGAACCGGAAATAAAATTTACAATCGTTAAAAGATACGTTACGCTACCAACTCAATCCACTTCCGGTTTGAAGGAAACCAAACAAAAATTACTAATAATATTTAGAAAATAAAGATAAGAGAGTTATGATAAAGTTTCAACATTTATAATTAATTTTGTCACAGAAGAAGAAACAGCAAAACATAACCATCCAACAATACAGGAAGATAGAAGCAAAAACCAACACAGCAACAATACAACAACACAACAACACATGATAATGTTTATACATCAGTTAATTTATAGTTTGTACATTTTGTGTTTTCTCTTGATCTGGGGAAATGTCGTGGATAACACACACACACACACACACACACACACACACACACACACACACACACACACACACACACACACACACACACACACACACACACATGTATATATGAAAGTATCGTTTTATGATTATTTAATAATTGGTCTTATTTGAGCACCTTCTGACTTTATTTTTGAGTATCTGCTCAGTAAATATTTATTTGTTAGTTAATTTATTTGTTAGTTAATTTATTTGTTAGTTAATTTAGTTGATGGTGAGCGTTGGTGAAGTTTATTGGTGGAGCTGTAGATTTAGGTTTTTAGTAGATATTGTTGGTGGAGCCCGATGGTGGAGCTTTGGTGAAACATGCTTCTTATGCTTATTGATGAAGCTTGTGATTAGGGCTTGATGGTGTAGCTTGTTCGTGGATCTTGTTGGTGGAGTTTGTTGGTGGATCTTGTTGGTGGATCTTGTTGGTGGAGTGTATTGGTGGATTTTGTTAGTGGAACGTATTGGTGGATCTTTTTGGTGGATTTTGTTGGTGGATCTCTTTGTTGGATGTTGTTGGTGGATCTTTTTGTTGGATGTTGTTGGTGGATGTTGTTGGTGGAGTTTGTTGGTGGATCTTTTTGTTGGATGTTGTTGGTGGATCTTTTTGTGTAGTTTTGTGGTAGAGAATGTTATTGTCATTGTATAGGGTTTATTATTATCACAACTATGTTTATAGTTTGTTAGTAATTGGGTTCTTCAACGATTATTTCATTTGTTTAGTTATCATTTGAGGGTTGGTTTATAAAACAACAAACTAATTAATCACATGACAGATACCGTGTTTCTACTGTTAAATGTTGTTGTAGTTATTGTCGTTGTGATGTTGGTACATGTGTCGTTGAATTGGTACAACAAAGTTATGTACAAATGTAATAATCACATTTACATCAATCCCTTTCTGTTCAGTTTAGTTCAACTTGTGACTCAAGAGATTTCTGTTAATTGTTGTCGAGTCATTGATGGAGACTAAATGTAGTTCACACTTCTGATTGTGTTAAGGATACTATCAAATATGGCGTTAGGTGTCACTGATGGAGACTTTCCATTTGTTGCCTTCAGTGTACACTAGTTCTGGCAAGCTTACCAACAGTTTATTGGTCTAAATGTAAACGATGGCTTCCCCTGACGTGTTAGTAACACAATCTACAATCTAAAGCTGCAGAGGGACGGCAGCTATCAGTGTCTGGCTCTTGATTCTGCGCTCTGGAAGGTTCTCTGTCGACGAACAGCTGGTCGTAAACCCATCTGAATTTATGATGACATAAAACACAGCTCTCGGATTATGTTGTGGTTGTAGAGGGTATGTCAAGTGGTGTTCCTGATGAATGTCACCTCTTATTTTGTCGTTAGCGTTCCTCTTAGACCAAGACACATATCTCCTAATCCAGACTTATGTTAAAGTCAACAGCCGATCTGGAGCTAATGTCCAACTTGTAGTTAATCTTAATTAATTTAATCAGAATGGAAGATCGTCTCTAATGTTAATATCGTGTAATGTATACGTCAACATACATCGTGTAATACTGAACACACACACACACACACACACGCACATACACACACACACACACACATAGCACACACATACACACACAGACACACACACACACACAGAGAGCACACACATACACATAGCACACACACAGAGCACACACACACACACAGAGTACACACACACACACACACACACAGAGCACACACACAGAGAGAGAGAGAGAGAGCACGCACACACACACACACACACAGAGAGAGAGAGAGAGAGAGAGAGAGAGCACACACACACACACAGAGCACACAAGAGAGAGAGCACAGAGAGAGAGAGATCGCGCGCGCTCGCTCGCACACACACACACACACAGAGAGAGAGAGAGAGAGAGCACACATAAACACAGAGAGCGAGAGAAAGAGAAAGAGAGAACCTCTCTCTCTCTCTCTCTCTCTCTCTCACACACACACACACACACACAGAGAGTAATAAGTCAGATAATAACGGTACTAACGGTGGCGTCATTTCTTCTGAACCGTATTCATGCGCCAGTTGGCAATCATGCAGTCACTACATGGCTTCGTCTCCAGAGACGTTGTTAAATGGTGATTCTACAGTCAGGGCATCGTAAACACTAACAAAAGGACATGAAGAAGATGGCATATGAGGATGTCTCATCCTTCTCAACCTCCTCTCACTATTTTCTATTGTTACTCCTCCCTCTATATTCTAGTTACAGATAAGGGAAGGTTTATTACAGCTAAAACCTGCCTGAGCATGACGTTAGAATGACGTCATTCAGTGTATATGTTAACATTAACAAAATCTTTTGTCAAGTTGTCATAAATATAACTAGACCATTATACAATGCGTAGTACCTTCAAACATATAACTAGACCATTATACAATGCGTAGTACCTTCAAACATATAACTAGACCATTATACAATGCTACCCAAAATATAATAGATTATTGTAGTACCTTCAAACATATAACTAGACCATTATACAATGCGTAGTACCTTCAAACATATAACTAGACCATTATACAATGCCCCGATAGAGATAATTAAACCATTATACAATGTAAGGTAGTATTAACTTTATTGTTTTATGATATAGTCAGCTAGAGAATATCGTCATATAGGTGTGTTGTCAGACAGGGGATATCATCAAGAGAGAGAGAGAGAGAGAGAGAGAGAGTCGCTGTTAAGTGTGTAATTAGAGAGGATGGGAGTGTCTTCAGGGTGGGAGTGTCGATAGCTAAATGTGTCATTAGAGAGGGGGTCATTAGAGAGATATTATTGTCAAATATGAAGTATCGTCAAAGAGAGTGTTGTGGGAGTAGCATGAGGTGTGGTCTATCATCAAAGCTTTAGTGTCGTCAGAGAAAGTGTTGTCATGGTAGGTATATCCCCTTCTTCCCTTTTCATTCCCAACCTCGTAGTTTTTAACTCTCCCCCATTTCCATCTTTCTAATTGCCTCTCTATCCTTCTCCTTCTGACTAGTACTCCTGTGGGTCATGCCCGCCCTCCTAGACAACACACCCCCCCTCCCATCGCAGTCCCAAACCCTGGAGTGATTTTTGTCGTTGACTATTAACTGGAAACAGACAACAACAAATTTGAACAAAGATAGTTCTATGTCCGCAGATGTCATCTTCTTCCTCATCTGATGTCATCTTCCTCTTCAAATATTTCTTTAACTAACAAGAACAACAATAAGTAAGTCATTTAGGCGATAATACAATCGGGTAAGGTACATCAATAACCAAGTCATCTATCATTCGATGTCTTCAGATTGTCTCCTCCTTAATATGAAGCTCTCCCTCAACAATATGACATGTTGCTATCCTTCCCGACTCCTCTAATATGAAGTAATCTCCCCTCAACAAAATGGTATTTTCTAAGGACACCTTCTCCATTGACGTACACGATTATCAAATGATTATACTCCTGAAACCTGAAAAACCTCTTGTTATAAGAGTTTATTACGTCAGAGCCAAGAGTAAACTAATCATATGTCTCCACTGAGACGACCCCTTAGATGAGTATCATCTATTCTGTAATATGAAGACAAATATGTCGGAGTTCATAATGGCGGCTAGGGGACAAATCTATGTCAAATATGATGATTTTAGTACTAGTTGTACTATAGGTGCGCGCGCACACGCACACACGCACACACGCATGGACACACGCACACACACGCACACATACATACACACACACGCACACAATAGACAAATACAAAGTTTCAATCGAATATAATCATGATCATAGACGCCAATTTTTGTATTCAATTCAATGACATACATTAATAACTGCAATTTAGAAACTGGTTTGTGTTCAATATTAAAAGTTCGGGCTAATTATATTATAAATTATAAGAAACAATTAGATAATTATAAAAGGAAGGTTTATTCAGTAAAAAATACAATATTTCCCACTTAAATCATACTAACAGCATAAATAAAGCCATTGTTAGCCATATTTGTTTATTTAATTAATTATTATGAGGCAACCAAATTCGAAATACATATTTAAATATAAACTTAAATGTATAAAAACAGACAACAAAACATAAACATATATTATTTTGTTTCCACTAATTTCACGGCTAACTTTTAATGCCACCATCTGATCATTTTGACGAAATTTACCTTTGGTGAAATTTAATTGTATGGATCAATTTCCACCCCACGCATATAAATAATATTTACAAACCCATACACACAAACACATATTAATATGTGTCTACCGTCTAACATTATGTCCATGTCCAAGAAGAATAAGCCCACTAGGTGTCACTATTATTCTCTGTTGTGACCCTTTCTCTTGTTACTATTCAGACAAACCAATCAGGATCTATAATCAACCTTTAGCCACCCTGAGGCGTACACAGAATGTTAATATTGTTATCATCACCAACCAGTCTAATCCCAAATAACACCTCAAAGAGACACTAGAAGAACATTGTTACCAGGAAACAGTATTTTTAGTTAATTATCTTTTAAGATGATCAGTCGTTCTTGATGTATCAACACAGGACACGTATTATGTGTGGCAGGTCTCATAGAAAGATATTATGTGTGGCAGGTCTCATAGAAAGATATTATGTGTGGCAGGTCTCATAGAACCATATTATGTGTGATAGGTCTCATAGAAGCATATTATGTGTGATAGGTCTCATAGAAATAATTTTTTTTAATAAGAAATTGAAGCTTTCTTTCCTAGAAACAGATTATAATTTGTGGCAATTATTCTGACCACGATTCTGGTCAAACCTGAGTCATCTGGCTGAGGGTCTACTCCCTGGGAAAGTCAGATAATTAGATAAAACAACCCCAGCCAAGATAAAACTGGGATTTAACCCTGCGACCTGTAGTCTAGAATGCAGTATGTTACTCAATGTGCGACTGCAATATTTGGTATTTTCATATACAGGTAATTATACGGGTTTATAGTATAGAGAATGGTTTATAACTTATAGTAAATAGTGATAATAGCTTGATGTTGATCTAACAATTATGAGTTAATTGTAATAGTTTGATCGATATGATTACATGTTGTAATAAAGATAATAAAATATTTGTGGAATAGATAATGATAAGTAATGATACAAATTTGTGGGGTGTAGACCTTGATAACACTCACATATAATGGATAACTATTATCCCTTTTAATAAGCGTAGTTTCTGGGATAGGTAACGATAACAGCTCGTGACATGGTTAATAGTAGCAATTTAGTATTTAGGCAATAATTATTAATATAAATATTTCTCTGAAATATAAAATTTAAAAAACAAACCAAAGAGAATAAAATAATGAAAAGACTTTATGGTTGGTCAGCTGATAATCATATCAAGTTATGAGTAATACACATCTTTAACTACGAACTAAGACTGTGATCCAAACATTCGTTATCCAGAAGATCAAGTTATGAGTAATACACATCATTAACTACGAATTAAGACTGTGATCCAAACATTCGTGATCCAGAAGATCAAGTTATGAGTAATACACATCATTAACTACGAACTAAGACTGTGATCCAAACATTCGTGATCCAGAAGATCAAGTTATGAGTAATACACATCATTAACTACGAAACTAAGACTGTGATCTAAACATCCCCGTGATCCAGAAGATCAAGTTATGAGTAATACACATCATTAACTACGAACTAAGACTGTGATCCAAACATTCGTGATCCAGAAGATCAAGTTATGAGTAATACACATCATTAACTACGAACTAAGACTGTGATCCAAACATTCGTTATCCAGAAGATCAAGTTATGAGTAATACACATCATTAACTACGAACTAAGACTGTGATCCAAACATTCGTGATCCAGAAGATCAAGTTATGAGTAATACACATAATTAACTACGAAACTAAGACTGTGATCTAAACATCCCCGTGATCCAGAAGATCAAGTTATGAGTAATACACATCATTAACCACGAATTAAGACTGTGATCCAAACACCCGTGATCCAGAAGATCAAGTTATGAGTAATACATATCATTAACTACGAACTAAGACTGTGATCCAAATATCCGTGACCCAGAAGATCAAGTTATGAGTAATACACATCATTAAATACGAACTAAGACTGTGATCCAAACATCCGTGATCCAGAAGATCAAGTTAAGAGTAATACATATCATTAACTACGAATTAAGACTGTGATCCAAACATCCGTGATCCAGAAGATCAAGTTAAGAGTAATACACATCATTAACTACGAACTAAGACTGTGATCCAAACATTCGTGATCCAGAAGATCAAGTTATGAGTAATACACATCATTAACTACGAAACTAAGACTGTGATCCAAACATTCGTTATCCAGAAGATCAAGTTATGAGTAATACACATCATTAACTACGAATTAAGACTGTGATCCAAACATTCGTGATCCAGAAGATCAAGTTATGAGTAATACACATCATTAACTACGAATTAAGACTGTGATCCAAACATCCGTGATCCAGAAGATCAAGTTATGAGTAATACACATCATTAACTACGAATTAAGACTGTGATCCAAACATTCGTGATCCAGAAGATCAAGTTATGAGTAATACACATAATTAACTACGAATTAAGACTGTGATCCAAACATCCCCGTGATCCAGAAGATCAAGTTATGAGTAATACACATCATTAACCACGAATTAAGACTGTGATCCAAACACCCGTGATCCAGAAGATCAAGTTATGAGTAATACATATCATTAACTACGAACTAAGACTGTGATCCAAACATCCGTGACCCAGAAGATCAAGTTATGAGTAATACACATCATTAAATACGAACTAAGACTTTGATCCAAACATTCGTGATCCAGAAGATCAAGTTATGAGTAATACACATAATTAACTACGAACTAAGACTGTGATCCAAACATCCGTGATCCAGAAGATCAAGTTATGAGTAATACACATCATTAACCACGAATTAAGACTGTGATCCAAACATTCGTGATCCAGAAGAGATGTAAACATCTATATATCCCACCATTAATATTTGGACTGAGGAACAGAAAGAGAATGGATTTAATGTTTACTGCTTCAATCCATTAACTATCCTCACTTACATGGACACATGACCATTATCGGTCACCCATAATATCTGGTCATGTGGATAAATTATATATATATATATATATATATATATATATATATCAAATGATATGGTTCATTTCCGGTAAGTCATTCGTGTAATCGTAATAATTGTTATTAAAATTGTAGAAAAATCGTTTTGTGTAACAGAAATGGCTCCTGTTCAGAAGATTATGATGAAGTTATATATACTGTGATAGCAGCATCTGGCTGTGTGTGTGTGTGTTACCACTGGGACTGCCTTCTGGAGATATGCATTAGTATTCACTAGGTTCATCCCGTTGTTGTTTTTTGTTTGTTATTTATAACAAAACCAGGTTAGTATTGTTTAGTTTAATTTGTATTCTAAACTGATATCTTTGATCAAAATTAGTCATTATCTAATGAATAATAAAAATGATTTGTTGTTAGAGAGGACACGATAAACATCGACAAATTGACTTGATACATTACTGATACACACGTCAGTATAGACAGGGCAACTTCTAAATTACATGACGACAATTACTAATCAATCTGACGGACTCCGACTGGATCAGGTTAGTCAGTGGTTGAGACAAAGGGAACAATCAACACGATTAGCTATTTGTCTAAATTAATTATAACTCGGCTACGTCATCCAGGTATCTCGATAGTGATAGAATAGTTTTATACAAGTTATGGGTGGGTGGGGTGATGATGATAGGTGGCTTGGTGGAGTTAGGGACATGCTGTGGGTCAAGGATGGCAAAGAGAAATAAGAGTTAATCGGTGTAATTACATAATCAGCAAATTGTTTCGTGTAATTACCCAGGAACAGCAAGCTCGCCATCTTGTTTTGATGACTTTGGGATTAATTTTTGTGTGTTCAGAGAATAAAAGATGATTTATAAAAAATCCCCAGATACTGTTATAATGATTCTAATGTAAACCAGATATTAGTTATATAATTTTGACGTATATTTATCACTTTTACAAACTCATCTGGTTCAGATTCAGGGTGTCCATTATTGAATGAAATGTCTTTATATCTAAGACGCGAGATCACACCGCAAACAATACAACTTCCCTGGGGGCATAGGAGGCGATAATTCTATAAATAAATAAATGCATTCGTCTGTCATCGACGCCATTACTGACGTTGTTCACGATCTGGTCACGTGTCATTGAGCAGAATTATATGACGATAGAAAACTTATAAAAAGAGAAAATTACATTATTATTGTTCGTTGCTGTTCAGTGAACCGTTTTATAACACGACTACACAACAGCCATTGATTGACATTAAAACCTTCGAGAGCGATCCCATCATGCATAGCGGCCGAGCAATTAAGAAAAGGAACAAACAATTTCGCTTCCTTTCTACAATTTCAATCGATAATGCCATAGAGTTCTATGTATTTTTGTGAGTTATTATGTTATATATCAATGTTCGCTGTCTCTGTTATAGTTGTTGTTGTGTGTGTGTGTGTGTGTTTATATTTTAGTTTTTCGTGCCCCGTTTCTCTCTCTTTGTTTGACCTAGTTTGTATGCAAAATGTGTCGTTGGCCACAATAATCGTTTACACTTGTGGCAGGACTCAAAATGGTTGTTATTTATTTATTTAATCGGGATCACATTAGAAGGTAGACTAAACACAACCATGTTAATTTAATTTAATTTAAATATTTCAAACTAATACCAGACGTAATATACGTTTTTTCTTAAGTGATAGACAACAAGTGGACAATGTATGTGATATAATTAGCTGCCACACGACATCTATAATAAGATGTCATAGTGTAGTTATAACCAATTATCACAGTCTAGCTATAATCAGCTGTTATAAGGCTGTCATAACTGGTTAGTTGTCATGTTGCAATTATAACCAGCTGTTATCCCATAGTGCAGTTATAATCAACTGTCATAGCACAGTTATCAGTAGGGATCATAGTGCAGTTATGACCAGCTATCGTATTGCAGCTTTAATCAGTTGCCACAGCGCAGTTATAACCAGCTGTCGTAGTCTAGCTGTAATCAGCTGTCATAGTGTAGTTATACCAAGATGTCAAGGTGCAGCTATAATCAGCCATAAACTGAGTCTCTTTTTTTCTGGTCATCTCTCAATTACTTAGTTTCCGGTTTTATAGAAGGTGTCTTCTTATACTAGAGATTAACATCACAGGATAGATGGATAGATAATTAGATCGATAAATAGACAGACAGACAGACATATAGATAGATAGATATATAGATAGATAGATCATCTACCTGTGTGTGTAGTTACCTTGTTAGTTATCTACTTTTCTACTTATTTTGTTACATAGTTAATTAACTTGCCCAGCTACCTACATGGATATCAACCCAGCTAACATATAATTATTGGGTCTACCTACCTACCTACCTACCTAGCTGCCTATTTGACCATTAACCTAACCTAACCTACACATGTCACTACTGATCTACTTAGTTATATGTCAGTAGTTTGAGACATGCCTTTATCGTATACTCCATCAACCCAACATTGTTTTATTAATTTCTGTCACATCCCAGCCACTCATATGTTTATCTTATCTTAATTATCTGTCTAGCTATCTGTTTAGCTATCCTATCAGTTTTGCTTCCTA